>OY856186.1:224908135-224968032 GCA_963693315.1 Diogma glabrata
CTTGAAATTCTTCGAAACTCGTAAAACCAAACGATGAAAATTTCGACGAAAAAGTACTAATTTTGATTTTTTTTGTCACGATTATTTTTTTATACATTTCATTCTATAGCATAAGAAGAAAATTAGGAGTTTTTCGTCATCTTTATTTTTTCTGTTTTTTAAAAATTACGAAAACTTACAAGTTCATTTTCAAAATATCATGAGAACTATACGTTTTCGGGAAAAAATGACTTGGACTTTTTTTGTAGAGAATTAAATTTCCTACAAAAATGGTTATGTGATTTTTTTTGACATCTGCATATTTTATGAGATATTTGAAAAAATCTACGAATTTTTCAAAAAATCAACTTCAACGATTTTGCGGCACGTGTTCTTTTGATTTAAAAAAAAAAAAAATAATGCCGTTGTGGTTTTTTGACCCCAAAGAATTTTTCTAGGGGGCGTCTCGGAAAATTTAGTTTTTAACGACCAGTCTAATATATATATATATATATATATATATATATATATATATATATATATATATATATATATATATATATATATATATATATATATATATATATATATATATATATATATATATATATATATATATATATATATATATATATATATATATATATATATATATATATATATATATATATATATATATTATAATTTTATTATTAAGAGTGGCTTTGAAGCCGGGCATTTCATACCATTAGACGTCGGAGATTTGTATACTATTATACTTGATCTAAAGTCAGACATCTAAAGTCACTTGTTTCATTGACACAAGTCATTTACATGACAGAATCTGGCCTGCTTTTAATATATCCGCCTGACAGGCTTGCCTTTGTTATTATGGGACTAGGTTCGCCGACGGATGATATTTCCGAATTACTGGACGAATAATTGACTTGTGGTTTACCGGATTGTTTACTGTATTCTGGTTCTAGAGCCCGAAAAATGAACAGCATTTAAGTTGGTAATAAAACTTACTTTAAAGTAGAAATTTAGTATACGAGTATATTGACTACGGAGTGACTTCTTTCAAAGAAGGAAGTCTTTTATTTGAAGGGAACTGGCCTGCTTTCAATATATCCTTTTGACTGACTTGCCTATGCAGTTATGTCACTTTGATTGTCGACGAATGATTTTTTAATTTTCCAAATATCTCGGCAAATAATCGACCTGTGGTTTACCGGGTATAAGCTTAGCTCAAGTGTATGTTGTAGTTATAAGCTTAGCTCAAGTGTATAGTCATCCATTTCATTACGTTATATACAAAAAACATAGTTCGCATAGCTTAGCTCAAGTGTATAGCGGGCCTAATCCTCGTCTACTACCATTGGTAAAATTGGAAAAGGTAAAACCAAATTCATTTTTAATATATAAATTTATTAATTATATTGTATTATATGGATCACTTGTCACATGCAAAAAAAGTGAGTAAAGCTGTTTGAGCATGCTATATACCAGAGATGGCCAAGCTACACTACACGTGGAGCCGCAGTACAATAATCTCTCGTTACGAGAGCCAACATAAAAAATAAAAAATTTCAAAAGTATCTGTTGTTTGGAAATATATATTTTATTGAAAAAAAAAATATGTACTTTGATTATAAATCCATACAAATACATATTTAAATTTTGTTACATGACATGCTTGCTGGTAGATGGCATATTTGTTTGTAACTTGGCCGTGAATTTTCTGAAATCTGGTTCATAGTTTGTTAGCGCAGTACGAATTAATTCCGTTAAATGCTCATTTGTAAGTTGTGAACGGTGGTTTGATTTTATAAACTTCATTGTTGAAAAAAGTGATTCACAACAATATGTTGTGCCGAATATGAACAGTAATCTGGCAGCAGCTTTTTACAAATTGGGGTAGTTTGATTGAGACACTAGTTTCCAAAACTAATTAGGAGATTGTGTGGCTTTGTGATGCATTTTAAGAATGTGATCTTCCTGTAGCTCTAGTAATTCCATTTCTCCTGAGATACTGTCATTCAAAATGTAACAAGGAATCGATAAGCCCTCGTTAATAATGTCAATCTCGAATGGATTTACAAGTAAATTAAGAGAAATATTTAAATTACTCATCATTAAATCGTAAGTGAAAGTCTTTTAATAATTCTGCTAATTTACTGTCGTATTCACTCAGTTTGTTATCATTAATTTCGTTATCATTAAATTTAACGGTTGAACACTTTTGTTGTAAAATCTCGTTGAAAAAGTTGAATGTTTTAATAAAACTCATAATCGTTTGAATTAGATCAGTAATAACTTTATCTTTTCCTTGTAATGCTAGGTTGAGGGATTGCAGATGCTCCATTATATCAGTCAAAAACATACAGTCATTAATCCATTCATCATCCTTTAATTCCAGATAGTGTTTTTCTTTTTCTTTGAAGAAATTCTTGATAGGTTCCATTGAATCAATGAAATCACCGTTTTTTTCTTGCAATTTCCTTAAGGTTTTAATTTCGTTATTATGGTCAATTATTCAGTTAGTTGGTTTAGGGTAATATCTTACTGTCGAAGATGTAGAAGCGGTTGAGGTAGCATATGTCGGATTTGCACGTGTATTTTAATTCTATTTAATTATGAACTGATTCATTTTTTAATTGGAATATTAAAGGGTAGATTAAATTTAACGTTGGCAAATTGCCTAAAAATAAAATATCAAAAATATTGTTTATAAAAAAAATGCAGAAAAGATATAATCATAAAAAAACAACGAATCCAAAAGGAAAGACTTGATTTTGAGAAAGATTTTTGTGCATTAATTTGAGAGAAATACAGGTGATTTTATTTTTAGTCCACTAGAATATGTTAAACGTATAACCTTAAATAATAAAATTAGTTAAATTTATTTATAACAGCAGATTATAAACTTGATTCGCGAAGTAAAGTAGTATCACACTAAAACAAAGCCGCAAAAAACAGTAGTAAATTCGACAGGATGGACCTAAATATAATCATATAATTGTATTAAATCATATTAATAGTATTATAAATTATATGTATTACTTCTAATTTTGTTACAATTTTTATGAATTATTAAATATTATTTAATTTTTTCGTTTCTTTACGAGAGCCGCATTTATTCTTTCAAAGAGCCGCATGCGGCTCGCGAGCCACGGTTTGGCCATGTGTGCTATATACCTAACTTAAAAATAATTGAGAATATTCTTGTGTTTTTATGTTTTATGGATCGCGTACACATGTCTTTTTTAATAGATGAAACAAAATAGACCCAAACAAAAGATATGTAAACGCCTGTGTGCGAATAAGACAAAACATAATCACTTTTTTTTAAAAAAGATGTCAATCGTGTCTATTTCGTAAAATTTTGTGCCGACTTTGTCCGAAAAGATGAAATGTTTGTCTTTTTTATATTTTTTAAACATGTGTTAGTTAAAAAAAATTATACACACTATGATACTTTTCTAAAATAAATTTTGGTTCTCGATAATTATGATTTATATGATCGATTCTCAAAAAAAAAATAAATGAAACAAAAACTTATTTTATTTTACACAAAATTAAACAAAAAATTTCGAAATTCTATTTAAAAAAATAAAATTTTTTAGGTTAAGAGCATTTTATTATTTATTTTCGGATAACATCGGTATAAAAATTAGCGAAATAGACACGATTGACATCTTTTTTAAAAAAAAGTGATTATGTTTTGTCTTATTCGCACACAGGCGTTTACATATCTTTTGTTTTGGTCTATTTTGTTTCATCTATTAAAAAAGACATGTGTACGCGATCCATTATTCATACCAAATTGAGAAAGTGTGTTGAGAAATTTATAGTGTATTCTTTTCGACTGTACTGAACAAGTTCCAACACCGAATTATCGAAATTTGTGTTCTTTTGAGTTGCACCAGCACAGAATTATGATTTCGATCGTATTCTTTTGGAAACAGAATTGTTATTTTGCCCACACCCAATACAAAAAAATAGCATCGTAGAAATTGGTGGTGTAGAAGTTGTACTGAATTTTTTTTTGTGATTTTTGTTTGTTTATCGTATTTGGGATGTTTTTTTTTTGTATAACAGGTATTAATATTATGAAAATATTATTTTGTGAATAAAAATCAACCAATCACAATCAATCTGGGTTAATATTTGTAATGAGAAAATAGAAAAGAATCCAAGTGTTCTTTTTAACTTGTAATTGTACTGATTTTTTTTTGTTCTGTGTGGAGACGATTTTAAAATTCTGGATTTTTTGTCCATACTCGGTACAGTCAAAAAGAATACACTATTATGTTCGAATTTTCTTTTCTCTTTTATCATACTAAACTGAGAATATGCTTAGATTTAGTGGTGAACTATGGTGAATTACGTAAATTGAGCAGAGTAAAGTATAATCTAATTTTTATTCATACAACCGAATAGCAGTTTAAGCATAGTAGAACCCAATAGGAGGTTGAGCTTAAGTGTAAATGACAATGGGTTGTACAAGTGTTGGCCGTATTTCATAAAACTTTTAAATAAAACTATATTCTCCGATACCATAACGAAAACTGATTTATTTTTCTTACTTTTTGTTACAAACATTTTGACATTCCATCTTCTTCTAGAAAACAGAACTTAGCGGATAATATTGATGAATATAAAGATCGGTTTTTTTCCATTTAAGCTCCCGGCGCGACATCTCAGAACAAACGCGGTAATTATTATTTAAATTATTAATAAAATTCATAACACAAGTGAGATTATGGCTAAGTTTTAAAGATTAAGTTAAGTTTTCTAAATCCATAATCTAATGAAAAAGTCATCTGTATGCAAGATGTGATTCTTAAGATTATTTCGAAAATACTAGTCAATTATTAGGCGCGCTATACACCTGAGCTGAACTATGCGAACTGTTTTTAAAAAATAATGTATATAACGTAATTATAGAAAAACACATTACGGAAACAAAACATTTAAAAAAGAAAAGAAAAACGGAAACATTATTTTTTTTAAAAAGCTTTATTCGCATTAAAACATAGTCCGCATAGTTTAGCTCAGATGTATAGCACGCCTTAAGCCGGGCATTCACATACAACGGAAACAGAAACAGAAACCGAATTTCATACAAATTTGACAGATAAAAATTCGGTTTCTGTAAAATTTGTATGAAATTCGGTTTCGGTTTCTGTTTCCGTTGTATGTGGTTTCAAGCCTTTAGACCCGCTATACACCTGAGCTAAACTACACGAAATATGTTTTTTTAAAATAATGGGTCGTATGAATAAAAACTGAGAAAAGTAAGCATATTCTCCAAAGTAAAAGATATTGAGAAAAGTAAAGTTGTAGAGTATATTCTCATGGTGGTATGATGTTATACTTTGCTTTGCTCTGAGAATGTTCGAATTCGAACATGAGAATATTCTCAACGTAAATGTCATTTTGACTTAAAAATTTAAACTGTTAATATACGTAGTTATGGAGATCGAAAGTTTGGAAGCAGAATATTTGATTGAAGAAGGTATTTGAATTTATTTTATTTTAAATGTTTAATGTAGAATCTTTTTCACCTGCTCAATCAAATCAATTTGGATTTATTTTATGAGTTTAAAAAATCAAAAGATTCAAACATTGGTGGGAAATATGTATGTAAACAATAGAAATGGCGACTTTTTAATTCATAAATTGATAGCATTTTTTAATTAAGCATTTAGTAGTGATTAATTGATTAAGTTTCAATATATTTATAAATGTTAAAAATTAATTTAATGTCTAAAATAAATTAAGGAAAAAATAATTTTTATATTGATGTTAATCAAAAGAAATTATTTATTTTAAAAGTGTTTTTTCCAGGTGAAAAGAATTCAACATAAAACTTATATTAAATATTTGAATGTGTTTTAAGATATTTTTTTTATATTTGAAGGTATTGAGAATTTAGGTGATTCGCCAAGTGTCAGCAAAGTGCATTATAATGACCTACTATTTATAAGGCTTGTGGAAAAATTTGGCATGGTGCTTTTACAGAAAAGCCAGGCTCCACCAATAGAAATAAAAAAACAAGCAGCAGCAAAACATAGAAGTGAAGTATTGCTGCTCGAATATGGAATACAACTCGATCCAAAGCAAATAAAAAAAAATTCATAGCATGAAACGAAGATTAAAGCAAAAAACTGATCGAAGGAAAACCGGCAATTTAAAAATAAGTTTAAAAGATCATGAAAAACTGCTTTTCGAATTATTGGATGGAGAAGAAAACCCAAGCATTACGGAAAGACCTTGTAATATTTGTTATATTTGCATTTAAAATATTTACAATAATTTTATTTAAATTTTTACAATTACAGATGGAATGGAAGTCGGCTTAGAAACTCCCGAACCTGTTATAGAAGAATCTGGTCCATCGCATAAACCATCCAATCTCTTCGTCAACATCAAAAAGAAGGCGACTCGTGTCTACAACAAAAGGTATATATATATTATTTTTAAATTTTGTGTTAAAATTACAAATTAATTCATTATTCTGTAGAATGAAGATGACGGGGAAAACAGCTTAAACGCCATGCAACGCCGTGTTCTTCAAGAACAATTAAATTTAATAGCATTTCAAAAAAAAATATTAGCGGATCAACGAGAGGAAGAACACCTACGCCATACTGAGCAAATGGAAATTTTTGTTTTAGAAAAAAAATTGCTAACAGCTAAATTACTTAATGAAAACAATTTGTAATTAAATCATAACTTTTTATTAATAAATGTTTTAAATAAATATTCTAAATGTTCTAAATTCTAACCTTGTAAGTTACGAGGAATGATATCACGGCGACGAGTTTATCTGGTGGTACCGGCACTGATACATCGATAGGTAAATTTGGTTCGTCAAAATTACCATCATTCAGAAATTTTGCATAATTGTGCAAAACAAAACATGCAATGATCATGGATGGAACTCTTTCAGTCAACATACGTACTTTTGATTGCAAAATTGGAAAATGCTGTTTTAATTGACCGAAACTGCGTTCAATTATAACGCGTTTTTTTATGGACTTTGTTGTAAATTCTTTGAGGTTCGGTAGAAGGGTTCCTGAATGGTGTCATAACCCATGGTGTTAAAGGGTATGCTTCGTCTGCTAAAAGTATAGCACCTGACACATTTTCATTCAAAGCAACTTGAAGATTTGAATTACGCCATATACGGGCATCATGTACGGAACCAGCCCATAGACAGTTGACACTAGTAAACATTTCTCTATAATTACAAGTGGCCTGGGCGTTGAAAGAATGTAAGTTTTTTTTTTCTATTCATGTAATCATCCGAATGTAAGTGAGGTTTTTTGATAATGATGTGCGTGCAATCAATTGCATCAATAGCACATGGAAATACGTATTTGCTTTGTCATAATTTTTTCTCCATATCCAATTCATCGATATTTTTTGGAAATTTTATCCATTCGTGCGCTTTATTGGTTATTTTTTTGCAAACGTTCCAAATAGTCTTGCATGCAGTAGTTTGGTGAACACCTAAATCTTCACCTACTCCAGCCTAAGAATATGAACATTTCAAAATAATTATATATGAAAAATACAAAAACATTAAATTTTTGCCTGGAAGCCAGGATCTCCTACGTAGCGCAAAAATATTTTCATCTTTTGTATATTATCTAGGGCACCACAGTTCATCATAAATTTCCAAAAATGTGTTTGCTAATATTTCGACATTTCTACGATTAAATTTATATAATTGTTTAAAATTGTTATCGTAAGTTGATCTTGGCTTATATAATTTTTTCTACTCCTATCACAGTAAATTATAAATTACATCACACTATCCAGGACATGTAAATTGATTATTTCAAATAGCGTGCGGTAAGTAAAAAAAAGCGTGCGGTAATGGATTTTCGTATATATGTTACTGCACGCTTTTAATAAAAAGAAAAATTTTTATTTAAAGAAAAATTTGATTTTTAAAAATTAAATATTTCAATTCATTTTGACACAGAATAATGCAAAGCCTACCACAATTTGTAAACTATTTGCATTTAATTTATAATTAGTAGTTCATTTTTTCAAGTAATTATATGCGTTTGGGCATTAAAACAAAGTCGTAGAAAAAGTATATAACAAATCTCGAGTTGTAAAGCATTTTCCATGATCGTGAAGATACTGCACTCGACGCTACGCGTCTCGTGCGCAAAATTTTCACTCGCATGTAAAATGCTATTTACAACTCTATAGATATGTAATATACTATTACAGTACAACGATTATAATCCTCGTCTACTACCATTGGTAAAATTGGAAAAGGTAAAACCAAATTCATTTTTAATATATAAATTTATTAATTATCTTGTATTATATTGATCACTTGTCACATGCAAAAAAAGTGAGTAAAGCTGTTTGAGCATGCTATATACCTAGCTTAAAAATGTTTGAGAATATTCTTGTGTTTTTATGTTTTATTCATACCAAATTGAGAAAGTGAGTTGAGAAATTTATGTTCGAATTTTCTTTTCTCTTTTATCATACTAAACTGAGAAGCATATTCCCTATTTAGTGGTAAACTATGGTGAATTACGTAAATTGAGCAAAGTAAATTATAATCTAATTTTTATTCATACGACCCAACCCAGCGAATAAAATCCTATCGATTCGTTCATGAATCGTTGAAGAAACTTCTTTTCTGAGCAGTAGAATCATGATGGAAACGGTATGGAAATTTGTATGCAAAAAAATAAAATGTCCGCCAGATTCGTGAACGAATGCTCTACTACAATTCATCATGTAATACTACCACTTGAATCGCTATGGAATATTCCCCAACGATTCTATAGTGAAATTTAGGCAAATTTCTTTAACGATTCCTTATCGAAATTTTGTTAGTTTTCACCTTCGATTCTATAGGTAGAAATCGGAGAAGAAATTGAATAAAGCATATTGAAATAATTAAAACATATTTTTATATATAGTAACATGTTTAATATTTTTTTTTACTTGTACACATATTTATTTTGTTAACAATTTTCGCTTAATTGTAATCAAAAGTTAGGTAAACTAAAACATTTAAATGAACTTTAGTATTGTTTTTAAAACATATTGTTGTAGCTTATTTATCATTTAGTTTTAAGCTTTTTTGCTATGTATCTGAAAATATAAAAATAATTTATTGAAATAAATTTTAAAATTATTTTAGTTTAATATAATATCGAACAGAACTGAATTAAGTATTTATACATGCCTGCTTTGATGAATACGCTTTCCACCTTAAATCTTATCAATCGTTTTGTTTTTTTTAGCCGCCATTATTGTTGAATATCTGTAAAAATTTGGAAGAAATATTATTATTTTAAACGTAAATTTTAATCGAAATAGCGTAATTACATAAATTGAAATTAAAAAGCAAAATAACTACCTATAGTTTTACTAAACTTTGTTTAGGGAAATGCGTTTACATAAATATGATTGAAACCAATTTTCTCACGTTTAAACTATACTAAACTATAATTATTTATATAATGTTGATTGTTGCATTGTTCTTGTTTTAGTTCAGTTTCGTAAATTTAGTTTATAAATGGTAGTTTGCTCTGAGATTTAACCAATTAAAAGTCTTTAAAATTTTATAGATGGAATCGAGATAGAATCGTAGTGTAGCCTTCCTATGGAAAAGGTGTAGAAACTTTCTCCTGTAGAAATGAAATTCGTTGGGAATGTATAGACCTTTTTCCCGAAAAAAACTTGACATTTGTGATCAGCTGATTTGGATTTCGAAAACTTTAAAAAATTGTTATTTCTTGCAAATCAAGATTGTTTTGCGTTGTCTTTAAGCTGTTTTTTATTATATTTGCATTATTATTATTTTTGCAGTAAATTTTAATACATAATTACTGATTTCTAATTATCATTTGACAGATTCCATGCAGCAATACAACGATTTGAAGTTTAAAGAAAAAACTCTATATAGCGTAATTATAGAAAAAAACATTACGGAAACAAAACATTTAAAAAAGAAAAGAAAAACCGAAACATTACATTTTTTTTAAAAATCTTTATTCGCATTTAAACATTACTTTTTTAAAAACATAGTTCGCATAGTTTAGCTCAGGTGTATAGCCCGCCTTATTCTTGTGTTTTCCAACGAGATTGACGACTGGTAAAGTGATAACAGCGCAAAATTAGCTCTTAGCAAAATTTAAAAACTATTTAAAGAAATCAAAATTCAAACGAACAGTAAGTAAATATTAAAATTTATTCTTTTTGATTTGTTTTGGATAAATAATTTAAAAAATATGAGTATAAAAGATTTAAATTGAAGTAACAATTAAAATTTTTTAGGTTTTCTTCTGGAGTCTGCCACTATATGCAACATTTTAAAACTTTTGCTAAGAACTGCACACAATCGGTAAAATAATTTTTAGCACATCTTGAGGAGATATTAAATAGTATAGCGGTTTGTATATTGTTCATATTCATCTTTATTCGACACATTGTCAATATTATACTGTTTTTTTGTAGACAACCCAATATTATAGGGCTCTTCTGACCTTATTAATAAACAGCACTTATGTAACCGTTCTAACAAAGTTAGAGTTGGAATTCCAGTCATGGAATTTAATTTTTCGTCAGTATCAATAAGGAACGGTAGTTTATTAAGTTTTTCTATTTCACCATTAATTTCCACAGATACGCCGCGCTCGTGAATGTTGAATTGAGTACCTATGCAAAATTGGTGTATGGGTGGCACCCTTCATCATCCTTGCTGTTAGTAGGATAAATATTTCCAAAGCCATCTTCCGTTCTACTGGACGTATCAATTGATAAACTAAAAATTAAAATATAAGTACATACAAGATTTATAATTATACATTTATTTTCAAAATTGTACATACTTGTTCATTATATTTAACCTGAGTTTTCTTGCCTTTGGCTTCCTCGTCATTATGCTTGATTGTGGTAAATTTCTGATGGAAAAGCATTTGATGTGATGCCCTTTTTCGTATATGTTCGCCCGTGGTAATGGAATTAGAATCTGTTCTTTCTTGCTACAGAACACAAAGTTTTTGCGAATCTTTTTTCCCATCCTTATTACATTTTCCCATTCATTTAATGTTATTTTATTTAACATGACCTTACGGGGAATATGATGCATGGACACGCCGTCAATATCACATATTTTGCACTGTGGTGCGACTTAAATATGTTTTGCACTGTGGTACGACACTAATAGCGACCCAAATATTTCGCAGTTTTACGATTACTTTCCATTTTGCTATTAAAAATTATAAAATTGTGATCAAATTATAATAGATAATAGTGTTGTAACTTACATTTGAATAAATAAATACACCAATTGTTGCACAAATTTTAAAAATATTAAATTTAATATGGTTTAAATATTTTTGTGAGTAAAAATATATGGTATTTGACATATGTTTACAATTTGATTTATTTAACTTGTTTAACATAAAATCCGCTAGAGCTCATGGTGTATGTCGTCAATTGATTTCATTGTTTTTTTTTCGAATGAAGTTAGGTTAGTTTCTTGAACCGCACTTGAACCAACAAATTTGGGCGCTCAACTTAAACCTTGGCTTAAGCTCATACTCGCAACTAAACCGGAATTGTGCGACGCGTAACTGAACAGAATCTCAGGTTTAGCATAATTTCAGCTTGAACCTCGGCGGAATTGCAATTGTACAACCGGCCGTGGAGTTTAATAGAAAACTAGCAGTTATATGCATATTCTCAATTCACCGAAACCAATTTTCTATCTCTACTAATCCATAATTTAGATGAAAAGCAAATATATATTATAAGTCACTAATGTAGAGTTCTTTAAGGATTTTGATGTATATCAATTTTGAACTTGTCTGAAAGACAAACCGCATGATTTTCATTATTGTTGCATTGGTAACAAAACATTTTCGATTTAAATTTACATTAAAATAATTGTGCAAACACAAAATATTTATACTTTTATATTTAATTTTATAAAATTCACCTAATAATCACAAAAAAAACTATCAAGAACTCCACATAAAACATAACTTTTGTTCAATTAATAAATACTTAGTTTTCTGTGTTTAATTTTTATTTATCGTAACAACTAGTTTATGAATTTTTAAGCAATTGAACTTGAGTTCGATGCAATACGCGGCCACAAATCAGCACATTCCTTAGCAACGGGGCCTGTAATTGCGGATCCTTTCATTTCACCTTTATTGTTAACTATAACGCCGGCATTATCTTCAAAATATATGAATACACCATCACGCCTGCGGAAAGGTTTTCTCTGTCTTATTACCACTGCTGGCATAACCTTTAAAAATAAGCATTAAGTGTTGTATTTAAAATGCCACTTAAATTAACGAACCTTTTTCCTTAATTCTGGTTTTCCTTTTTTTACGGTAGCAACAAACATGTCACCAACTCCCGCAGCTGGTAACCTATTTAGCCTTCCTCTAATCCCATGAACAGCGATAACATATAAATTTTTACCACCTGATATATTTAAGTATCAAAAATATTTAACAAACAAATTCATACACAATGAAATACGTACCGGTGTTATCGGCACAGTTAATGACCGCTCCTACAGGTAATCCTAGTGATATACGAAATTTTCCTCCGGCTGAACCTCCTCGCCCTGAAATTTTAACATTTTTGACAAATCAACAAACATGACATAATTTGGTGAGTAAGCGATATCCGACATAATTTAATCACTTTAAATAAATAAATATCAATCATCATGCCATATTTTAACTAGATGACCAATAATATTATAAATTTCAGTCGATATTTTAGGATTATTTCAAAATTATTTACCTCTTTTAGACATCGTGTAGAGTAGGTTTGAAAGTTTTATAGAAAGAGAGATATTCGTAATATCCGGTGTGAAGTTGTTTTATAACCCGAAAATAATTTCGACCTCGAATGTGAGGCAGATAGTTACCCACTAAATTTTTTGTTACTATTGTAACACGTCCTCAGTTTGTTATAATTCATAAGAGTCCATTAGTTAAAGCGAGATAGACATATATCTCTATGCACCATAACCAAAGAATTAAGATACTAAGGAAATGAAACTACTGTATATATACACAAAAATATTTGAAGCCGGTTTTCTCACTTCTCCTCTCTCTTTTATCTTCAATTCTTTGGGTCTAAGTTGTCAAAAACAAAATTTGTAAACATTGCTTAGCTTGGTTATGATTTGGTTTTAATAAAATTGTTTTTAATATTTATCGTGGTGATATTTTGACGAATTTATAATAAATATAAGAAATACTAGTGATTTTATTATAGTTTAAAAAGAATTTTACAGAAAAATTAAATATATTAAGTGAAAATTTTGAATAAAACATTAAATATGAAGTGTGTGATAATGACGTGTAAAAATTACCAAAAACACATACAGGATGGGATTTCTTATCATAAGTAATAATATTAATATTATAATTTACTTTTCGATTAATAAGTGTTGAGTTTTTTAAACATTTTCGAGAAAAAAATGTAATCTAAAATCAATGTAAATAATAATAGAATGCTTCGGGTCTACGTTGTCAAAATTTTTTTATGTTGTTTTTCTATTTGTTGTTTTTCTTTTCTATGTAATGCCATCTCTTTTTTTTATATTAATTTTGGGGGCAAAAATACGCTTAAATTTGGAATTCAATGCAATAATAGAAATATTTACGGCGCCTCTGCTAAAACGCAAGTGTGTTAGTAACAATTTATTGGTGTGCAAAAATTGCTTCAACTTTTAAAATCAATTTCACTTCAGTCGCATTTACATGGGAAATGACATACAATTTTACTGAAATTACGTTTTTTCAGTAAATTTTACTGAAAAACTTGTTGAGACAAAAAATGATGTTTTCAACATGAGTGACAAGCACAGCAAAAAATTACATACACATTTACATATTTTTTTATAGCAAAATCTTTATAGCTAAGTTTGACAGCTAAATCATTTGAAATTAGTTTTTCAAAGTTCAATATATACTTAGCTGTCAAAATAAAGAATAGAATTGGAGAAATAATTTAATTTGTATTTCAAAAGTGTTATTAGAATTAAAAGTTATTATTTTTAAAATGCAGCAAACCGGTAAGATTGTTTACAATCCAATTTCTGTATTTGTTTTTAATTTGTTTCTTATTTAGTTGGCAAAACCGGTGCAGAAACATTAAATTTAAATACATATGTCAGCGTTACATTTTGCCGATTAAAAAATAAAAATACATGGAAGTGAATCTTAGAATACGATTCTATTGATGAAGATTGTAAGGAAAATTTGATGGAGCTGTAAAATGGTTGAACTACTGTACTACCATAGCAAATGTGAAAGCAACACAGGAGTTCTAAAAAATGTAACTGATGAACTTTAAAAACACATTCTCCTTGAAATTTCGAAGGTCTATGAATTTACAATCTTATTTGTTTAGCGTGATAGAAGTAGATGCTATGTTAAAGTTAATTTTAAATAGTGAGAAAGAAGAAAGAATTACTTTATACAGATAATAACGGTACCTTTATTGAATATTTCCCAACCAAATTTTGCTCATTTTCAGGTTAAGATGCCTACCATGCTGAAAGAAATATTTATGGAATTTGAAATTTTTATTTCAAGAGATATAATAATGCAACTATCGCTTTTATCTGAAAACAAATTAATATTGAAGACAATATCGCACACATATGAAAACTCTGGTTTAAAATATATCATAAAACTTCACAAACCTTATCAATACAAGGATACAAATTATAGATTTCAGATACTAAGCCAAGTGTATGATAAATCATGCACTCCCCATTAGTAATAGCTATTTGGTGTCTGTTTCGCCCCCTTTCCATGGGGAGATATAATTGATTAAAATGACTAATTTTTGATTTTGATTATATTACTCATGTATTTCAATTACAATTATTACAATTAATATAAATAAATGTTTTTTAATGTAGTACTGAAAGAATTTTTTTTGATAATTAATAAGTGACCTATATTGTGCGGCGGGCCTCCACATGCGGGACACTTATCCCACATGTGGGACAACCTTTTCAACAGTGATTCTTTTTGCTTTCTGTTAAGAACTCAAATTGGGGCGTAGTTCCTGATAACGTCTTCAACAGCTTTAGTTGAGAGTGTATTTTAAAGCCTGTTATACATGTAATCTCGTTGATGCTACTAGGTACTTGGTTTTCTCTAACATCATGCAGAAAGCATATTGCTGTCCTGATTTCGCTTGGTGATTCAATTCTTGCTAAGGTGTTATTACAAGGATGTTGCTGTTTGTGACGGGCCAATCGATGTTAGCATTTCATTATGTTCACGGACCTACAATATGTTATTTTCTTGTGCAAGCGATCTCGGTGGGCTATCAAATGACAACCGGTTGCGGTTCGCAAAGCTGCGTTTTGGGTTGTTTGTAACTTCCTAGCTAGTGAGTGTCAGCAACTTGGGTCTATATAGTAAGTCGGCCTATTGTTTAATACGTTGTAATTATTGTATTTTTATACTTGCCCTATGAACTACCCGCTCGTGCTTTCAATGCATTAATCCTGTTTATTAATCTAGAGTTCACTTGTTGTGGATGAGAATTGAATTTAAGCAGTGGGTCGAATGTTACCCCCAACAATTTTGGATGCTTAGTGTTGTATTTACCTCCTTCGTCCATGTGGTGAAAAGTGTTGAGTGGTCTTTTCAGTTGAAAGTTTCAATTTTCTTGTTTTGAACCAATTATTCAGAATATTAAGGTAAGTATTTAGGATATCGATAAGGTGTTGCAAGTTGTTTCCTGTTACAGGCACCGAGCAGTCGCCTGCATATGACTATGATTAAGGAATGAAAGGGAGAAAACTTCACCTTGCAGAACATCTTGTCTTAGCACGGACGAATAAAGGACTTATAAACATGGAGCAATTGACATGGAGTGAAAATTTTTTTGCATCTATTTAGGAGGCCGAGTTTTCTAGATGCGCTTTTTGCCATCGCCATTACATGATCGTTCCAGAGTTAGTCATTTGAAACCCAATAAACAAATGTTTTTACATTTACCTAATGGTTCATCACACATACTGAATAAAATATTTTTGAGGAACTCAGTATTTGATCTGGAAACAATTAACAGCTGTGTTTTTTTAGACTTGAAATCGGTGACGTCAATCGGTGACTTTTTTAGGTCATTATTCACGTTTATGGCAGCGGGCAGGATTAACTCGCTAGTGCATTTTACAATTTGAAGGGGGTTCGAACGACTTGTACAGAGTTCTATCATCTGCAAAACTATTTATTGGGTTGCTGGTGATTTTCAGCAATTCATTGAAATAAAAAATAGGGTCAAAAATAGTTCAAATGCTGGCTAATTCTATTATTTGTTACAAAGCTTACATTGATATCGAAAATTTGAATGTGAAATTTGTATATGCTCGTTGAAACGATTCTTTTGTATCGATTTGAGCACAATTCACATTTGAAAGATTTATGTCCAACCATGTCCCTTTTATGGATTGTTGAACTAATTTTTGTATAAAATTCTTTCCCACAAAACTCACATCTGGACATCTCACATCTGAATTCTTCTAGTGATTTTTCTTTAAACTTTCTGAAACTGAAAACAAAAAGTAAATTTGAGATTAAAAATATTTTAGCTTTGTATTTCACTCATTATAAATTCGAGATCCTCAGAAGAAGTGTCATTTAAATCTGTGTTTGCATTGGTAATAATCTCATCGAATTTATATTGTGTCAGATCTTCATCCAACGGCAAACTTTTCTCCTCTTGGTCAGCTTGTGACCGAAATTATTCCACTGGCTGCATCTAGTTGTTTCTTGTTCTTGGAAGGAATGGTCTCTTGGGCTTACAGAGCCAGCAAAATACCTAAGTATCATACTGGATCGATTCAACTGGAAAACAAATATAGGGAAACAAAAGCGACGGCAGCACCATCAAGCTTCTCAAGATGGACGGGCCATGCCCCAGAAGCGTTCGTAGCCCAATTCCGACCTAGAGCCGTGTGCCAGAAGCTTCTCGAGCTGGACGGGTCTAGACCCCAACTGGAATAAGTTACAAATAACACAGAACGCAGCCTTGCGTACAGCAACCAAGATCACCTACACGAGGAATGTAATATATTTCCGGTCCGTGAACTTATAGAAATGCTTACCAAACAATATCTATGGACCTGTCATAAAGAGGAACATCGCTGCAATGACACCTTATTCATGACAACAATTCAGGAGGATTGCCAACTGCGTCTTACAAGATGTTAAAAACAATTAAGTCATCGGTAACATCGACGAGCCTACGTATAAGACGGGCTTGAAAACATTCATACTAAAGGCGTTGAAGATAAAATAAAGAACTACTCCCCGAATCGAGTTCTTAATAGCAAGCCACCACAAATAGTTGCCGAAGAATTAAAACTACCACGCAGTACCAGAACCATCCTAGCGCAGTTAAGATCCGGTTGGTCACGCATCTTAAATAACTACATGAGTAGAATTGACAAGGAATCCATTTAATTTTCCAGGAAAACCAACCAACCTGACGGAGGAAGATTTGTGGTACCGCCTAAGAGCAGTAGCAGAGTTCCTGGATCTGGACATGGAGCCTGCGGAGTAGCACCGCTCTGTTGCTACAACAACAACAATATCAAAATTATATGATCTTAATTTCCAATTTTATAGTATTTTTTATTTAATATATTTTTAATACAGAGTACGAATTTTCTGTAATGTGATAAACAAAAAGAAATTATTTTAATTTTAATAAATGTTCAATAACATTGGTTACATGCAGATACAGATTTAAAATTTAAAACTCAACTGTTTTATTTTTAATATAAAAATTAAGTCGACCTCTTCTAGTATGCTTCCATATGGCGTAAATGATTATAAGGTACTATTTCAGTTTCTATACTCTTTCCTGATTTGAAATATCTGGTCACCCTAAAGCTGCTACAACCTAAAATAACAATAATTATATTTCAAATTGTTATAAATTTGTTTAATGTACCTACCCTCATAAAACGGTTGAACATTCGCAAATGTAAACGCTTTTTGTGGAGTAAAAACAAATTCACCAGCTTCCTTTGATGTTTACTTAAATATATCAACCATTTTATTTTTGTTCTTGTCATCAGTTTTGTTGAGTATAGAAGAGTCTGTAAGTTTAGTTGTACCAAAAGAAAATCCAGTTGTGTTGGTTGGTGCGAACCCACGTTTACTCAGTTTGCTTTCCCAATTAAAAGCAGGAGCAGAACCGCTTGATGGCAAACTGGAATTCGTTGTAGTTGTCGATTCTTCTTTATTATTTTCATTTATGTTATTTAAATGACTATCGTAATCTTTAAATATCGGACTTAATATACATAATGGATTTTCATTAATATGTTTTGTGATCCATTTCAGTAAAGATTCATTTAATCCTTTCAGTTTTGATAAATACTCCGAAGATTCTCTTCCTTTCTCAATTGTTCCATTTGTTAATTTATTTGATTTTTCATCATCTGATATTGTAATGGCTTCCGTGATTGATTTTTCTGGTAATATCTTTGAACTTGAAAAATTCATGGTGTCCACTATTTTGTCAAAACAAAATTCCTTGACTTTCCAAAACTTTCCAGACCAAAAATATGAAAATTCCATGACTTTTTTAAAAATAAAATTAAAAAATTTTGACCAACGTGGAACTACATAAAATGCTTCGTAGTAGAACAACTATGGCTTTCCAGAACGATTTGGTCTTGTCATAGAGCGCAGCATCCTTGCAATGACACCTTATCCATGACAGCACCACCTAGAGACATAAGGACTGCGAAATGCTTTCTACATGATGTTAAAAACAATCAAGACATAAATAACATCGACGAGCCTACGTATAAGAGGGGGTTGAAAAATCTACGTACCAAAACCGTTGAAGACACAATAAAGAACTACGCCCCGAATCGAGTTTTTAATAGCAAACCACCATAAGTCGCTGCCGAAGAGGTAAAACTGCCACGCAGCACCAGAACCATCCTAGCGCAGTTAAGATCCGGTTGGTCACGCATCTTAAATAACTACATGAGTAGAATTTTTGGAAACCAGGAAATTTTTGACAAGTGTCCCATATGTGAGGGCACGCCACATGATGCTAACCACCTTTTCAATTGTCCACAGAAACCAACCGACCTGACGAAGGAAGATCTGTCTCTCTGCTACTGCTCAAGGGCAGTAGCAGAGTTCCTGAATCTGGACTTGAAGCCAGAAGAATAGCACCACAACTCGTCGCTGCAACAACAACAACAACAATGAGGTCCGGCTACCTCGCAGCACCAGATCGTTCCTATCCTAACTAAGATCCGGTTGGTCACGCATCCTAAACAACTACATGAGTAGAGTTGTTCCTGAAACTATTGACAAGTGTCCCGCATGTGAGGGCACCCCGCACGATGTAGATCACCTATTCAATTGTCCTGATAATTTAACCAACCCAACACAGGAAGATTTGTGGTACCGCCCAAGGGCAGTAGCAGAGTTCAAAGGACTTGCTATATAAATGCGTAAAAATGTTTTTCTGAGAATCTTAAGATCTAAACACGAAAATTTGTGTTGAGTAGAAGGAAAGACAAGCGCAAGCGGTTCCCTGAATCCAGACCAACAGATGAACTTCAGTTGATAAACCATTTTTAGTGAATTTCGATAAACAAACCATAGTGTTTGGGCTATAGAGAGGGCTATTCATTACTAGATCCAAGATTTTAAATAAATTTCAAAAACCAGATGACACAAAAATTAAGTCAACTGGAAGATGTTCATACTTCTATTGAAGAGATTTCTAGTTCCGAAAATAATTGGCAAGAATATAGAAATATTTGATGTTTTTAAATTTATTTGATGAACTGCCTTCTGATAACCGGTCGACTCTATTGATGAACTCACATTCGTAGGAAATTCATGTAGAAAACAAGAGAAAATATTGAGTAGAAAACAAAAAAAATATTGAGTAGTTTGTTTTATTTAAATCAATTTACATTTTTTTTGTTTAGCTTAGTTTTTTAACAGTGATAATAAATACATTGATTATTCAAAAATAAAAACTGAATAACAACAATGATATGTTTGCACTCTTCTTCATTTCGGCAATTCTTCGTTTTCAGCAATTATTTCAATTGTATATTCAATTGCTTCTTGTTATTCAATCAAGGATGAATCGTCAACCACTCCTTGGATGGATCGTAAACCACCTTTTTTGTGAACTTTGAACATATGCTAAATATATGCTTTGAACATTCTATATTTTTATACTGTATACTATATTTTTATACTATATTAACCTAATACTGTCCACCGAAACCTAATACTGTCCACATCTACACTTTTCAGGAGGTCAACACAACACTCAACATCTGCATTGACAACGTGCTTATTCCCTCGGTAAAAAAATCCGAGACTGTTGGGGGTCACATTCGATCCATTACTTAAATTCAATGCTCATGCTCAACAGGTGAACGCAAGATTGAAAAATAGGAACAATGCTCTGAAGGCACTGGCTGGCAGTTCATGGGGGAAAGACAAAGAAACAATAATAACAACATACAAAGCAATAGGAAGAATTTGAATTATGCGGCACCCATATGGACACCTCAGGTCGCTGAAACCCACTGGAATAAGTTACAAGTAACACAAAACGGAGCATTGCGAACAGCAACCGGTTGTCATTTGATGGCTCACCAAGATCACCTACACCAAGAATGTAACATATTGCCAGTCCGTCAACACAATGAAATGCTCACCAAACAATATCTATGGGCCTGTCACAAAGAGCAACATCCCTGCAACGACACCTTATCCACAAACACACCACCTAGAGACATAAGGCGTAATGCGAAATGCTTCTTAACTGATGTCAGACACAGTGAAATAATAGGTAACATTGACGAGCTTACGTATAAAACGGGCTTACAAACGATACACACAAAGGTTGTTGAGGACACGCTCAAGAACTACGCTCCAAATCGAGTCCTCCAGAGTAAGCCGCCACAGGTCGCTGTAGAAGAGGTCAAACTACCGCACAGCACCAGATCCACTCTAGCATAGTTAAGATCCGGTTGGTCACGCATCTTAAATAATTATATGAGTCGAATTGACCACAACATTGTTGACAAGTGTCCCATATGTGAGGGCACGCCACATGAGGTATACCACCTATTAAATTGTCCAGGAAAACCAACCAACTTGACGAAGGAAGATTTGTGGTACCGCCCAAGAGCAGTAGCAGAGTTCCTGAATCTGGACATGGAGCCGGAGGAGTAGCACCGCACCGTCGCTACAACTACAACTACGGGCTTTAAAAACATTCATTCCAAAGGCATTGAAGACAAAATAAAGAACTACTCCCCGAATCGAGTTCTTTATAGCAAGCCACCACAAATAGCTGCCGAAGAATTAAAACTACCACGCAGTACCAGAACCATCCTAGCGCAGTTAAGATCCGGTTGGTCACGCATCTTAAATAACTACATGAGTAGAATTGACAAGGAACCAATTTAATTTTCCAGGAAAACCTGACGAAGGAAGATTTGTGGTACCGCCCAAGAGCAGTAGCAGAGTTCCTGGATCTGAACATGGAGCCGGAGGAGTAGCACCGCTCCGTCGCAACAACAACAACAATATCAAAATTATATGATCTCCTTCGATGATTTCCAAACCGGAAACCACAATAAATGCGCAAACAAATTTAACATAATAGCAACACTAACAGATTAGCAACGTAAACATAAAAGACCAGATTCAAATCTAAGTGTTTGGTGTGTTATTTCAAGTGTCTGAAGCAACGACGGAAATCTTCCCGAGCAAAAACTCAACAGTTTACGTTCAAAACATACTTTTCTTTGCATATGTCTTAGAAAAAACTAACAGGCGAGTCCTGTACAACTGGCTGGAGTCGGAAACTGAAAAGTAGAGTTTTTAAATATTCTAGAAATATTTTATGCAAAATGAACCACTTGAGAACAAAAATTGGATTAGGATCATCACGTGCCGATCATAATCACCTTAAGCCGTTCCATAAACCAAATAAAATCCGAGAAGAAGACATACATTAATTTTAACAAAGCAGACTGGAATAATTTTAAAACTTTAACTGAAATTGAATTTAGTAAGCAATTTTCACCACTTAACTAGCTTCTCAAGATAGACGGGTCTACGCCCCGATTCCAACCAAGAATCATCACAACAATCGACGAAAGGTGCAAATCCGTCGCTCCATTTTTTAGGTAAAGAAACAGCTGTTACTGGCCTCACTGCTTCAAACACTCCTCGTCATGGCTGGTACTGAGTTCTTCAAATCCAGGACCAACTAAAATATAGCACTGTACAATATGTTAAAAAATCTTAAGAGCAAACATAACATCTATTCAGTGTAACACTTGTAAGGAATGGTGCCACCTCAAGAACTGCTAAGGTCTTGTCACACACAAGCAATGGATCAAGAACTTCACAGCGCCATGTTGTCAAGTATCAAATCTAAATCAAGTGAAAACGCTACCGGAAACCTAGAGTGATTAAAAATTATGCAACTAAATTGCAACGGTCTCATAAACAAAGTAGATGACATAATAAACATTATGTGCAATAACAATATTCTAGTTACGGTTCTTTAAGAAACCAATTTGAAACACTGATTCATGAGACGAAAGCATTGCTGATCAACACGACAGCTCCAATTTTGGAGTCCTCAACGAATCATACCAACAAGGGCAAACAAATAACTCATACTCTTCTCCAGATGTCACCCTTGCCAGCATGTCACTAATGCCAATTGCAGAGTGGAGAACAGAAATTTCATTGGGATCAGATCACGTATTAAGACATCTACGTAAACTCCACACTCACAACCTGGAGGATATCATATTTTCCGAAGAAGTTGAGAATGCAATAAGAAAAATTAAGTCATCAGAATCTATAGGACCAGACGGCATCTCAGCCATCATGCTCAAAAACATAGGACCCAAAAGATTGACCTACCTCCCTACTACACTCAAAACATCTTTAAATACTCTCGAGTCTCGAGGTACCAAATATCTGGAAAACGGCCAGAATCAGCCCCATTTTAAAACCTGGAAAAAGCCAGCCCCATTTTAAAACCTGGGCATGGAGCTGGATTAGCAAGACAACCGTTACAACAACAATAACTTAACGTCCTATCTCGGGAAAAAAATCGTGTTGTTTTATAATAAAGCTAGATCTCGCTTGGTAGAATTCAAAAAGTCAAACCTAGCTTTCCACATGAAGCGTGTTCGTTTGCCACTCAAAGAGATGACATCCGCAAGGCAGATCCTGCAGACTCCAGAATTCCAGATCTAAATAAGTGAATTAACAAGTTGGTAACGGAGCATAAAAAAATAAATGGAAGAAATTAGTGAGTAAATCAAGCCTTGGCACAATGGTCTTTGGAAGGTCATCAAGGGCCTAACTCGACTTCAAACAAACTTAAAATAATTTGCATGATCTCCTTCAATGATATCCTAACCGAAAATCACAAGAAATGCACAAACAAATTTAAAATACACTTTGCAGAAAAACTAAGTAAACATGAGAAGGAACCCCGGTCACTTTTAAGAAATCTATGTAAACTTAAAACAAACAATCTGGAGGGTATAATATTTTCTAAAGAAGAAGTTGAGAATGTTATAAGGAAAATTAAGTCATCAAAAGCTATAGGACCCGACGGCATCTGAGCCATCATGCTGAAACACATTGGACCCAAAGGATTGAACTACTTCACTACTACACTCAATACATGTTCAAATAACCTCCAGATTACCAAATATCTGGAAAACAGCAAGAATCAGTCCTTTCTAAAACATCATCCTTTTATCGGTCGCAAAACTTATTGCAGCACTTCTTCTCCCTCAGCTGACTAAATCTTGCAACTTGGTGCCACACCAACATGGATTCCGGAGAGCACAAAGTATAACCACTGCGCTTCACAGAAAACCAGTTCAGTGATGGTCTGACTGAACCAACACAACAACAACCCTGTGCTAGAACAATCTTAGAGGGACTCGAACTATCAAAAGCATTCGACACAGTGTCGAACGCTGCACTATTGGATGATATCCTAAACAATAATTTGCAAGATCTAATAAAGCGCGTGTTGTGCAACTACCTTAGAAGGTCGCCAAACATAAGTTGAGTTCCATAGTTGCAAGTACAAGATGAGAGTGCTAAGATAAAGCGTTACTCAAGGTGGTGTTCTCTCAACTTTATTATTTTATCTCTTCTTAAGCAGCTTACCTGCCCCACCAAAATAAATAACCATCACATCATATGCAACAGGAAACAACCTAGAGCACTCACGCGGCACGATGTTGACCACCTATTCAGATGTTCTGAGAATTAATTCAACCCACCTGACGATGGAAGATTTAAGGTACAGCATATGGCAGGAGCATAGTTCCTGAACCTGGGGCCATGGGATTAGCACCACACTCGTGGTTTCAACAACTCCTTGACGCTCCTATTAGGGAAGAAAAATTTAAAGAAATTTTTAAGAAAAGTAGAGCCCGCTACATTCCGGCTGGTAGAATTCAAAAGGTCAACCCAAACTTTCCATCGGAAGTGTGTGCGCTAGCCACAAAATGAGATGACATGCGCAAGGCAGGTGCAGCTGACTTCAGAATCCCGGACCTGAAAATGCGAATTAAGAAGTTAACGCAACAGAAAATAAATAAATGGAGAGATAAGTAATAATCAAGTCTTGGCCCATTTTAAACTTTTTACAATTATGGGCCTAACTCATCTTCGACAATCTCAAAACAACTGCATGATCTCTTTCGATAATATCCCAACCGTAGACCACAGGAAATGTCAAACAAATTTAAATTTGTAAACAGAATTTACAGTAAAAGCAACAAACATGAGAGACCAGACTGGGATAAACCTAAGTGTTTGGGTTACATTTTCAAACGGGATAAAGCTCCTATAGTTATAATAACTACACTTTCAAAACGAGTAAAAATTGGTTTCATAGCAATCAAGCAGTCTTAACAACAAAAAAATTACGTGTCGATTCTAATCACCTTGAGCCGTCCGTTCCATAATCACTTTATGCCGTTCTAAAAACCAAATAAAATCTGATAAAACATAGATTAATTTTAACAAACCAGACTGGGATAATTTTACAACTCCTCGAAAATATTAAAATGATTCCTTCGATGATATCCCAACTGGAAACCACAAGAAATGCGCAAACAAATTTAACATACTTACCATTTACAGAGTAGCAATATAGACATAAAACACCAGATTCAAACCTAAGTGTTTGGTCAGTAATTTCAAGCCAAGAAAAACCTCAAAGGGTCACTAAGTAAACTATTAAATAATAAAAATTAAGGCTATATATATTCTCTTTTAAAACAATCACGGATCAGCAAAGCCATTTTGCTATCCATCTGGAATTAACGTTGCACACTTTTGATCATCTTCAAATTGAACCCAAATCACTCACTTCCTACAAGAACAAGAACACTGACTGAAAATATAAGTAAAATATGTGGTAATCATCAAAAGAAAGAGGTGAGAGCCAGCTGACTATTACAAGAATTCGCACTGGTATTCTACAATTATATTCACTTACCAGGATCACATTTTGTTATAATTATGTTTTCTTTCCAGGATCACATTTTGTCGGCAGTGTTGAATAAATAAACTGAAAAGATATTTTATTTATGTTTACTACACCAAAATTCATCGTTTATGTGTTAAATTACCTTAGGTGTTTTAGTAACGTTGTCATGTAAATTAAACAAATAGCATTTGCGGTATGTGACCATAATATATCAACAATACCGGTTTCATAATCATACATTAGCGATAGTGCGCCTCCGTATTTCTCATCAGTATTAGACAAATATGGTGAATCTAAAAAACTTTCTTGAAAAGCTTTATGCAATGATGTAACAGGACATTCACAAGCCATTTTTATATATTTCACACTTTCTAAGATATTCACCATTTCTTATTTTGCATATGGCAACTGTTCTTGATTGTGTTGGAATAGCTCAGCAACCAGAGCTATATGAAGCAGCTTTTCTAATACGATTTGAACCTTTTAATACTATCACTATCACATCACCAGACGCTATATTACCGTAACTATCACAAACAAAAGCACGAACTGTATCCAATAATGTTAACTTAATATTATTTAATTCTTCTAATAAATAAAATGTTCTTATACCTTCACTAGATAAAATCATTGGCAGAATAAGTCCAAATTTAAAAAAAGCTGTGATTGTTTATATCAATTATTTTTATAAATACATATATATGTTTCATTTTTCCATTTCAACGAAACGCACTTTATACAGTAAAATAATAAAAAAAATAAATAATAGTTTTGATGATTACTAAATTCAATTGAGATATTGTTCGTTTCGTTGAAATGAAAAAATGAAATAGATATGTCAAAATAATTTAAAATATATTATAGTGGGTTTTATAGTATGTTTGATGGTATATGTAAGTTTTATTTTAATTTTATAGTTACTGAAAATAAAAGTTCTCATCTTATAACTTTTTATGGCAGTAAAGTTGTATCAAAACATATTTCTTCAGTAAAGTTGTATCAACTCGCAAGATTTTGTCAGTAAAATTTACTGAAAAAATTGGGTGTCACTCTCTAACAAATGTTAAAGTTGTATTTTTTCTCTCGCTTGTTTTACTGACAGTATTTCATTTTCCATATAAATGCAGCTTTCCTCTATTCTCTTAATTCTTTGACCATTACGAAAAAGATCAAAACTATATATGGTTTAAACAAATATTTTTTACTATCCTTGTATAGTTTAATATCCTTGTATCATGTATTTTCAATACGCATATATTTATATAACAAGGTTGCTTTGAGGCTTAGGTTACCCAAGACAAACTAAAGACATGTCTAACCAGACAAACCCTAGACTTGTTATACAAGACGAGGTGGGACATTGTGTTCGAGCGGTCTTGGGTTTGTCTTGGTCTTGTTACTAACGCGTTAAGCCGCGAATTCACACAAAACAGAAATTGAAAATTTCAGTTTCTGTTTCTAATTTGGTTGACGATGGTGAATAATAAAACAGAAACAGAAACCGAATTTTAAGATGGCAGCTGTCATATTATATTATATATGCCAAAATTAGAATATATATATTTAACCCAATCCATATATATTTAACCCAATTAAAATTGAAAAAATTATATTAATATAAAAAAAAATATTGTAATTCAATAAACTGTGTATTTTATTTTTCATTCATGTAAATAAAAAAATAACACAATTTTGTAATGTATAGTGAAGAAGAAATTTATTTTTTTCGTTATCGCACATAATAATATAACATAATAATATTCACATAAAACAGAAACAGAAACTGAAAATTTTCAGTTTCTGTTTTTGTTTCTAATTTGGTTGACGGTGGTGAATAATAAAACAGAAACAGAAACCGAATTTTAAGATGGCAGCTGTCATATTATATTATGTATGCCAAAATTAGAATATATATATTTAACCCAATCCATATATATTTAACCCAATTAAAATTGAAAAAATTATATTAATATAAAAAAAATATTGTAATTCAATAAACTGTGTATTTTATTTTTCATTCATATAAATAAAAAAAATAACACAATTTTGTAATGTATAGTGAAGAAGAAATTTATTTTTTTAGTTATCGCACATAATAATATCCATCAAAAAAAATCGAGCTAAATTCAACGTAAATTATTTTTGACTAAATATTTATTTCTTAAAATAATGTACAATCCCATTACATAAATTTAAAATAATATGGTCACGTGACAGTTTCTGGACCAGAAACAATTAAATTTTAATTGTTTCTGGTCCAGACAAAACATACGAATTTTCAGTTTCTGTTTCTGTTTCTAAATTAGGTTTCTGTTTCTGTTGCTGTCAAATTTGTATGAAATTCGGTTTCTGTTTCTGTTTTATGTGAATGCACGGCTTTAAGCCGAAACCGAATTTCATACAAATTTGACAGCAACAGAAACAGAAACCTAATTTAGAAACAGAAACAGAAACTGAAAATTCGTCTGTTTTGTCTGGACCAGAAACAATTAAAATTTAATTGTTTCTGGTCCAGAAACTGTCACGTGACCATATTATTTTAAATTTATGTAACGGGATTGTACATTATTTTAAGAAATAAATATTTAGTCAAAAATAATTTACGTTGAATTTAGCTCGATATTTTTTTATGGATATTATTATGTGCGATAACGAAAAAAATAAATTTCTTCTTCACTATACATTACAAAATTGTGTTATTTTTTTATTTATATGAATGAAAAATAAAATACACAGTTTATTGAATTACAATATTTTTTTTATATTAATATAATTTTTTCAATTTTAATTGGGTTAAATATATATATTTTAATTTTGGCATATATAATATAATATGACAGCTGCCATCTTAAAATTCGGTTTCTGTTTTATTATTCACCACCGTCAACTAAATTAGAAACAGAAACTGGAAATTTTCAGTTTCTGTTTCTGCTTCTGTTTTATGTGAATGCACGGCTTTAAAAGCCATGCCACATGCAAAATATAAACGAACGAATTCGGTCGTTTTAAGTAAAATGTGCCACATGAACAAAAAATTTATCGGCGATATTTCAACAACAACAACACTAAAACTGTCAGTTTGCAAAATAAAATATGAATTGTTATATTGAATATGAAATTATAATTATAAACAATCACAAAAACATAAACTTTCAAAATGAAAAATACCACGATGTGAGGTTAAATCCGAACGATAAAAAAAATCGGTCCTAATTCTACAAAAATCGTTCATAATTCTCCAATAAATCAGTGGAGATTTATGAACGATTTATTGCTATCGTAGAAATCGTGCAAAATGATTTTTGGAAAAATTATCTATTAAAGCCATGCCACATGCAAACTATAAACGAACGAATTCGGTCGTTTTAAGTAAAATGTGCCACATGCACAAAAAATTTATCGGCGATATTTACAACAACAACAACACTAAAAATGACAGTTTGCAAAAAAAATATGAATTGTTATATTGAATTTGAAATGAAAATGTTTATTATGAATGTTATTATATTTCTAAAATTTCAATTTAAAACAATCTCAACGTAAATTATAATCAATCTCAAAAACATAAACTTTCAAAATGAAAAATACCACGATGTGAGGTTAAATCCGAACGATAAAAAAAATCGGTCATAATTCTACAAAAAACGTTCATAATTCTCCAAAAAATCAGTGGAGATTTATGAACGATTTTTTATTTCTATCGGCGGTAGAAATCGTGCAAAATGATTTTTGGAAAATTCATCAATTAAAATTAATTTATTAATAAGCTTTGTTTATTTTAATTGATATGTATTCTAATTTACCATACATTTGGCATAATATTCAAATAAAGTAAGTTCTCGATTAATCAAAAATTAGAAAATCGTTGCTAGCAATCCGGCAAAAATTTTTGTCATGTGGCAACGACTTTAAAATTAATTTAGTAATAGACCTTTTTCCCGAAAAAAACTTGACATTTGTGATCAGCTGATTTAGATTTCGAAAACTTTAAAAAATGGATATTTCTTGCAAATCAAGATTGTTTTGCGTTGTCTTTAAGTTGTTTTTTACTATATGTGCATTATTATTATTTTTGCAGTAAATTTTAATACATAATTACTGATTTCTAATTATCATTTGACAGATTCCATGCAGCAATCCATGCAGCAATACAACGATTTGAAGTTTAAAGAAAAAACTCTATAAGCTTTGTTTATTTTAGTCGATAGGTATTCTAATTTACCTACATTTGGGATAATATCCAAATAAAGCAAGTTTTCGTTTAATCAAAAATTAGAAAATCGTTGCTAGCAATCCGGCAAAAATTTTTGTCATGTGGCAACGACTTAATAGTAAGAATTACTAGTAAATCTGGTATAACACTTTTACTGGGAATGTTAATTGTTTATTGCAAATGGCGTGAATGAGTGATATATGATATATCGGGGGTTTCGCTATTGTTCAAAAATAAAAATAATCAAAACGTCAAATTAATCGAAGTTGTTTGTGTTGTTTGAAAAATTAATTATTAATTTTGATTATGAATCACTCATCATCATTCGATCCTAAGGACTGCTGCAGTATCTATAACAGATCAAATACCATTCTTAACAATAGTGATCCAAACATAAGCTATGTAAAACAACTTTTTGAAAAAAAATTTAGTTTTACAAAGGAAAACGACGAAGAAATTAATATCCCACCTATAAACGAACTCTTTCAAAGCGATGGTTACAAAATTGAAAATTTAGAGAAAAGTAAAATAGAATTAAATTCCTGTAAGAGTAAATTAAATGACTATCAGATTTTGGAGTGGAACTTGCACACGAAGAGTCGTAATCCAGCTAGTGGTATTGTATGGAAATTAAAAAGTGAACTGAAATGTGAATTTGTAACTCAAGCATGGTGTAAATTTTATGAATGTGTATATTCCTTTAACTTAGTTCCAAAGTTTAGCAAACAATTATACAGTTTACATTTATGTGAAGCGCCGGGTGCATTTGTTACGTCATTGAATCATTATTTAAAATTGAATCATAGCGATATAGAGGTAACTTATGCTTACGATTTAGCTGCTTGTATTGTACTTGCACAGATAGAATAAAATTTCTCTAAAACTAATATTATTTTTAGTGGAATTGGCGTGCGACAACATTAAATCCATATCATGAAGGAATTCCAGTTGGTGATATGGTAATGGATGATCGTTTTCTACTGCATACTTTGGATAAATGGATTTTCGGTATTGATTCGACTGGGAATATTATGAATTTGTTAAATATTAATAATTTGAAAGAAAAAAGCACTAGTGATCTTGGTGAGATAGACTTAATAACCGCCGATGGTTCAATCAACTGTTTCGATGAACCTGAAAATCAAGAGATAAAAGTTATTCCATTACAATATGCTGAAACCATAGCAGCATTAAAAATATTAAAAATTGGTGGGAATTTTATTATTAAAATGTTTACATTTTTTGAATATTCAAGTGTCAATTTACTATTCTTACTGTATTATTGTTTTAAAACTATCCATTTTTTTAAGCCAGCCACTTCCAAAGGTGGGAATTCTGAAGTTTATGTAATCTGTTTAAATAACGCCAAGCAGTTGAACGACGATTATTTAAATACAATTTTTTCAAATATAAATAATAAAAAATCAATGTTTTTGTTAAAACATATATCTAAACAGTTTTTAGTTCAACTTGACGAGTCAGTTCGTTATTTTATGCATTTTCAAATACAAGTTATTGAAAATAATATTTTTACATATACTAATAGTTTATTAAACAACAAAAAGGCTTTAATAAATTTAAAAAATGAAGTTTGGTTAGAATATATTGAACGCTATAAATTAAAAAATATATTGGAAAATCAAAAAATTCTGTATGGAAAAAATTGTAATCAAACTATTTTTAATAATCGTATTCAAACCGGTTCCTATTCGGATCGTTGCAAATATAAGCTATTGACCGTTGGTGAAAGAATGGATGTTTTTAAAACTGAGTTGTATGAAATTCAAAATAAATTTTTATTTAATGTATCTAAAAACTTATTAATTAATTTTCAACTAAATAATGTTTGCTGTAACCAGAAATTTATTGAAACCAATTTCGTTGGAAGTAAGATTCGGTTACTTTTTGGAAGTAAATTTGTTAATTTTGCAATCATAAATTATTTTCGAAACGTTATTGAATATAAATTGTTACAATGCAGTGATAATAATATAAATTCCAATTTTTATAATTTACAAATTAATAGTAATAATGAACTTCTATTGAAAATAAATTTTGATTTATACTTTAAAGTTAAAAATTATGATGCATTTGAAAAAACTATTGTTATTGAATTACTACATAAATTAAAAAGTAATAGTTGTAATTTAGTAATAGAATATTATCCGCTATTAACTCATTTTGTTGTATCATTTATATATTTTTTAATTAAATTTATTTATAAAAACATGCAGTTTTATCCAAATGGTGGTAGAATTTTATTTTATAATAAAAATGATAATTGTGATATGAATATAAACAGATTGATAAAGGTAATAGAAACATTCATAAATGAGGAAAATGAGTATTCATTATTAAGTTTTATATATATTCCTAATTTATATGAAAAAGAGTTTTTTGGTAATATCGAAAGTTATAATCAAAATGTTTGTTTGTATTATTGTGAACAATATTTGAATAAGGAATAAAGGATTTGTACTATAAATAAAAACAGTTTTTTTTTTTAAAAGTTATGTTCTGTTTCAACTCTATTTGATATATGTTTCTGGTATTAGCTACAGAGCATACGTATTTAAGATGAAGCCCCAAAACGAGCTTGTGAAGTTTGAGACGAGAAGTTTGTTTTAAAATAAAAACCAAAAAGTCAAAATTAATGGTGTACATTTATTATCAAAAATATATAATCAAAAAAATCATCATTTGTAAATAAATTTAAAACAACCCGGTTTATTTCTTACCCTTGTTGAATTTGGTCTTTCTTAGTTATGATCATCACCCGCATTTTCCTCAACGTTTTCATTGAAATCAGAACTACTACTATCATCCTCTGCAGGCGCTGGAGTTTGTTCAATGTACGTACACGGTGTATATTTAACCTCATTTGCGTATCTTGAATAAACTCTAGCATTTTTCAAACCACGTAGCACACATGCTGCATGTGCTGACCGATTTATATTCATGTGTGTATCCGAGTTCCAAATGTTAAGGACTGGATCATAAACTTCAACATAACTAATCGTATGATTTCCATTGTAACCGCCTATAGCATAAATTTTATCTTCAACAACAGCTGATGCAAAGTTACTTCTTGGTACCATCAGGTCAGCTACATATTGCCAATGTGGGTTGAAAAATGAAAACTTTTCAACTGAATTTAATCTATTTGTGCCATCAAATCCACCAATTGCGTAAATTGTATCTTGGCACGCAACAAGGCCAACCCCAGATCTAGCGTCTAACATAACTGATATTAAAGTCCATTGATTAGTAACTGGATTGTACATTTCACAACTTCGCATTACCTCGCTGCCGTTAAATCCACCAGCAATAAAAATCTAAAACGAACGACAGGATATTTAAAAAAAATAGATCAAATCTTAAACTTTAAATTTGTACATAATCCTTTGTAGCCGCAGCACCAGCATCTGATCTAAACTTGTTCATGGGTGCTAGTATTTCCCATTGATTTCTTTCTGGATCATATCGTTCAACTGAGTCTAATCTAGAATGACCATTATATCCCCCCATTGCATAAATCCTTTTATTATGCACAGCAACACTGACATAACAACGTGGCTGATACATACATGCTCTCTCCTCCCATGTATACGTAATCGGATTGTAACACCGAACCGAATTGAAATGGGTTGTTCCATCGAAACCGCCAAGTACATAAATTTTATTATCAATTTCACAAACCCCATGATATGCACGACGTGTATCAAAGATGTTCATTCGAAGCCAACAGTGTGCTCTAAAACGTTATGAAATCTTTAAAACTTAATTTATTTTAAGAAAGGAGACATATTCGCAATATAATACTTCATTTAATTATTCTACGGCAAATGCTTACCTGAGATCAAAAACTTCAATAATATCTGTAGGAGAGCCGTATGTCCAACCACCAACAACAAATATGATTTCATATGGTATTCGGGGCTTTGAGAAATCATAACATCTATCGTTATAACCTCCCTTTTCATAATTCGGATTCGTAAAATAGGACATGGCTTTGTCAATGATTTTCATACAAACGGGATTATACTCAAGTGGTGGCCATTTACACAATTTATCTTGAAAAAAATTAAAATCTAGCAAACCAAAACGAATACAAGATAATAAATTCGGTAAGTGATGTGAACGTTTTACTAAATCGTATTCAACCCATAGTTTAATCACCTCGAAAATTGTCTCTTCCCGATTTATATTTAAATATTCGTTTGATAGAATTTCACATAAATCATCCTCATTCATTTCTACCAGTTCTGTACTTTCGAAATAAATTTTCTTAAAGTTTTCTAAAATATAATTTTTTGATAGTTCTTTTAATTCTGTACAAAAATATTGTTTAGCGAATAAATAAATTCCAATTGCATTATTTGGCTTAATTTCGCTTATTAAAAACGAACAACATTGTCGGATAAGACCGATTACTTCTAATCGGTCTGCAACTGGTAATAATTCTTCAATATTATTCCAATTAATTAAGCATGTTCCTGTATATGCATAATCTAATATCAAATCCATAATCGGTTTTGTAACATCTACATAAATTTCTGTTTCTGATTTTTCCTTGTTACAGTTATATGTAAAACAGGCTTTAAAATAACGACTTGACGAAGATAAAATTACCCGATGAACTTTTATACCATCACCATTTGGTAAACGTATTATACCATCGAATAATTTTTCATCCATTCTCAATTCATTCCATACGCTTTTCATTTCAAAATCATCTTGTTCGTTTTCAAATTTTAGACTTTTGTTTTTTAAGCAATCGTATGATTTAAATTGGTGGTTTATCGGTGATCTTAAATTATTTTGAGACATCTATTAAATTTTATAGCAAATAAAAATTAAAATAAATTATTTTATAATAAAAATAAGTTACAATACGCCGTCGACGTTTAGATACAGTTGTCTGATAATTCTATTTAAATTAATTTTTATTGTAGTTCTATTGCTAGTTGGAGTTTTTATTATGTTACAATAATTTTGTTTTAACGGCGTTCTAGATTTTTTTTAATAAATAGGATTCGTTGATTAAATTTGAATTGGGAATTTAAACTTTTATTGGTTACATATGATTTTGATATTATCAGGTTTTTTGTGCCGTCAACTATAAAACCATTAACCATGTAAATACGAGAAATATTATAATGCAGATAGTAAAAAAATAATTCAATAATTTCTTCTATTATTTACATTTAATTACGTTTTATTTTTTTTATATTGTTTACATTGTGAAAAAAAAAACAACATATAACATACTGTCGAATATCATCCGCACGATACACTGTTAAAAGATTCAAAAGTTAACGCTTATTTCAAGCGACATCTCTATTATTTAATTGTAAAACAGGAAATACATAAAACCAGAAACTTTTTAAATTTTAATTTTCTGCTGTAGACAGAGTTTATTATTTTTATGTTTCCTATATAATTATTATTAATATATATATATATATATTTTAGTATATGATATAAAACAGCCATTATGTTTGTATTATTATTAGATTCCTAAAACACACCAGAAAAAAGGTACAAAGATATTGTTTTTTTATTAATTCTTATTAATTTCTGTAATATTTTAATTTTTCTATAATTAATGGAGTTTGCATTTTTTTATTAAATCTGAAGATTTTTAAAAATGATTATTAAACTATTAGTTTGAGATATTAAATATGATAAAATAAGAAACTAATAAGTCGACAAACATTGCAAATTTTTCGAGTAAATAATAAAAATATTGATAGATAGAAAACTTAAATTAATTAAAATTATACATAAGAAACAAAAAACCTGACCAAAAACGAATACAATCAAAATTTTAATAATTTAATTACCGTTTTTTATAAAAACAAAATTTAACAAATTCTGATAAAAACGCATTTTAAAAGTTATTGGTATGATAAATTAAATAAATTTGAATTTACATATTGTATTTTTACTTATTAGTACTAATAGTTTTTTTTAATCAAAAGCAAAATAATAATATGAATAAATTAACTGTTTTGAAATATTTTATCATTCGTTTTTGTGTTTTTAATTACAGTCTAATTGTTTTTATTTGGATTAGCTCACTGTTTGATATTTTCAAATTATTGTATCAATAATATTTAGTTTATGAATTTTTGTATTTTTATATTTACACTTATAATAGACAATACATATAAATTATTTAGAAACTTTTTTTTAAAAACACGAAATGCTATCAAATATAAACAAAATATACTTATAGAGTAGTTATTGAGACAAAACAAATAAAAAAATAATATAAATGAAATTATATTTATGAAATCTGTTAATAATTCACTTAAAATAAATTCGTAATTTGTGATAGGTTTTATTGGTTAGTTTTTAGTTATAATTTTTAATTAATATATTTAAGTATGCTGAATGAATAATAATTAAAAACAAGTTAATGTTATATCTGTTTTGTCTTTTACCAATCAAATTAACTTAAAACAATATTTACAGTAATCCCTCCGACTGCGCGGGTTTTAACTGCGCGTTTTCCACTGCACGAGATGAGTTTTCAATACTAATTTTCGCACTGCGCGATTAAAATTTCACACTGCGCGACGATTAAATTTTTTTTTTAGAATATGTAGGTGAATTTCGTAAAATTAAAATGAAAAAAAAAATTAAATTTCCCACATGGGTCATTCTTTTACAAATCGAACAGATTTGAACAAACTCTGACCGACGGATTTGTGATTTGGCTTAAAAATTTTTTACTGGTATGATATCGAAAAAAATATACGTGTTCGAGGATTTTTTTTTTTTGGAAAATAGAGGCGATCTAAATTTCGTGATTTTTGGTTTGCGACTTATTTTCAAAAATTCATTACTTCGGTTCTATTAATGATGGTAAGCTTCTGTTTTATTTTATTTTAAAGTTAAGAGATGGAATTTTAATAAAAAAATATAGTCAATAAAAGTTATTAGCAAATTTCTATTGTTATAAACAAATAAAATGTTAAAATCGATTTTTAGTGATTTCCCTACGTATTCTACGTTCAATTTTCAAGAAAAACGTGTTTTTAACTAAGGGAGAAATTAGTTTTACTGTTAGAAATATATTAATTTATCCAGCGCGGGACAACAAAAATTTATGAATTATCTTTTTTATCTTATTTTTATCGTTCCGCGCTCGATAAATTGATTTATTTCTAATGCTACTCGTACACGAGAGAGCAAAATTGCAGATGTCAGAGAGAAAGTGTCTGACTTATTGCTAAACTGTTTACACATAGGAATTTGTTAATAATTTTTGTAGATAACAATTTTTTTTAAAGTTCATCTTTTAGCTTTAAAATAAAACAGAAAAAAATGTCTATCATTACCAGAACCGAAGTTATGAATCTTTGAAAATAAGTCTTCAAGCCAAAAATCACGAAATCCTCAAAATTTAGAACCGCTTCATTTTCCAACCCAAAAAAATTCTCGAGCACGTATATCTTTCTTTTCTTGGGAAATGAGAATTCGGAAATTTTTCTATATAAAAGCCCTAAAATTTCAGCCAAATCAAATATGTGTCGGTCAGAAAGATGTTCGGTTTGTAAAAGAATGACCCATATATGTAGCAATTTGCATTACATATTCAGTTTATTTTTAACTGTGTGGCTGGAACGTTCAATATAGATCAAATTCAATTTCAAGCCAGTAAAGTCAAGCCAGTAAACAAATTCAGATTATTGATATAATTTTTGTAAATTTAAGTTGTTTTTTGAAATGTTATTTATGTTAATTTATCTGTTAACTTATGAAGTGTTTTCTTTTTTAAGAGTTGTTGAATTAATACATGTTTTTCAGGCTGTATATATTCATTTTGATTTAATTATAACTTTAAATTAATTTTTTTTTTCAATTTTTTTCAAAATTTGGAACCGAACCTCCCATTTTCATACAAAATAGGGTTCACATTGCGCGGTTTTGTATTGCGCGCTGTTTTTCTGGAACGGAACTACCGCGCAGTCGGAGGGATTACTGTATTTCATATTCATCGAAACCCAAAAAGTTAAAAACGAATCGTTTTAATGTTAGTTTATAATTTATTTAGTTAATATAATAAGAATAATAATTATGTTTATTAAAAGTTTAAGCAGTTCTTTCTAATATTGAGTTATGTCTATTCTAGTGAGAGATATTGTATGCTATGTAATACAATTTACATTTACGAATTTAATTCCTCTTAATAGTGAATATGAAAAAATAAACAATACCATAGTGTTATATAAAATAAATTAAATTTCAACAATTGCAAAACTTCCGCATAACAAATAAAAACTTTCAATTGCAAATATAAAGAACGAGCTTTGTATCATTTTTCTAAAATTATAAGGATTTTTTCCTATGTTTATCTACCAAGCTATCATCATTATACCCTATACACAATTTCAATAACAAAACTAAAATTAGTTACGTCATTGACGTCAAACATGTGGTACTAATTCCAAGAATAAAGGTTGACACAACAACAACAACAACAATAAAATACATGCAAAATCCATAACAATGTAATGATGATTCTGAGAAATTATAGAGTTTTCTCTGTAAAGAAATTTTGTATTGACCAAATATTGCAGATCAAATCGACGGCTCCAACTTTGGAGTCCTCAATGAACAACAATCGAGTAGAGTAACAAGCAACTACTATTCATCCCTAGATGTCTCTCTTGCCAGCATGTCACTCATTCCGATAGCAGAATGGCGTACTGAAATTGCACTGGAATCAGATCATGTGCCGATCATAATCACACTTGGCCGCTTTATCAACCTAGTAAAATCCGAGAAGAAAACATGCTTCAATTTTAACAAAGCTGACTGGGTAAATTTTACCAATTTTACTGAAAAAGAATTCAGTAAACTTTTTTTACCACTTGACGCCCTCTCCGGGAAGAAAAAATTCAGAGATATTAAGCATATGCTACTGCCGTCCTTAGGAATGACATCCGAAAAACAGATCCAGCCGATCCTAGAATCTGAAACGTAAACCAGCAGATAAACAAATTAGTCATAGACCACAAGAGGAACAAATGGAGAGAACTACTGAGCAAATCGAACTTCGGACCAAGTATAAGCCTATGGAAAGCTATAAAAGGGTTAACTCATCCTCAGAGACCAGAAAATAACTGCATGGTCTCCTTCAACGATATTCTTATAGAAAATTCTAGAAAGTGCGCCTCGCAATTTAATACACAGTTCACATAAAAGCTAAGTAAACATGAGAAGGAGTCTAGATCAGTCCCCAGACACTTCCGAAATCTTAAAGATGACAACACTAATAATATCAATTTTACAAATGTTGAAGTTGAGACGGCAATTAGAAAAATTAAACCATCAAAAGCAATTGGACCCTACGGCATATCAACTATCATGCTTAAACACATAGGACCCACAGGAAAGAACTACCCCATTACAACACTAAATACATCGCTATAAATACGCTCCAGATACCGAGTGTTTGGAAGACGGCTAAAATAAGCCCTATTTTAAAACCCGGGAAACCTGAAGAAGAAGGAAAGTCGTACAGGCCAGAACTCAGCGATGGTCTGAACCAGAAACTACCATGTGCAATAAAAGTGCTAGTCGCGCTTGATCTATCAAAAGCGTTGCATTGTCGCACACCGCACTATTAAACGACATCCTGAATACCAACTTATCAGGCATAATAAAGCGTTGGCTGTGTAACTACTGAGGAGGCCGCCAAACATGAGTGAATTTCCACCAGAAGGTATAACCATCATATCAGATGCTGATGAATGCTCCGTCCTTGCCACAGGAAGCAATATGGAGTAACTCACCCAAATATTGAACGCCTACCTTAACTCCCTCAATGAAAGGCTTAAAAGCAGAAAACTGATTCTATAGTCAGAAAAATCCACTACCACACTTTTCACAACTTGGACGAAGGAAGTGAATTCAAAACTAAACACCCGCATTGACAAACGTGCTCCTTCCTACAGTTGAAAATCCGACATTGCTGGGAGTACCATTCGGCCCACTAATCAGGTCCAACGCATAACAGGTGAATACGAGTCTGAAAAGCAGAAACAGTGCATTGAAAGCGCAAAGCTGAAAGTTCATGGGACAAGGCAAAGACACAATTATCACAACTTACAAAGCTATAACTAGACCTATTCTAAACTACGCAGCACCACTATGGACGCCTAAAGTTTCTGATACGCACTAGAAGAAGATGCAAACCTCACGAAACACAGCTTTGAGAACCGCTACTGGATGCCACCTTATGACTCATAGAGACCACCAACATGAGGAATGTAATATGTTGGAAAAAAATATGGCCAGCATCATTTGTAATAGAAAACGTTCATGTGGAAATTGATTGCATATTAAAACTTGCTAGATGGATCGTAGGAGAAAGTTTTGTGGATATAAAAATGAGGAAAATGAGGACCTTCACGATTTTTTAGTGGAAGAAGAAGTTGAAACAGATTTAATTGAAATGGCGTCACAAACCCAAGCAAATCAAATCGATTCTAGTTCTGATGTAGAGAATGTGTTTAATAATTTTACACTAAAAATCTCCAAGAACGTTTAAGCTCATCCGAAAAGTTGGAATCATTTTTCGTGGATACAGACCCTTTCCCTGAAAGAAGTCGAAAATTCAAAAAGCAACTACATTTTTACTTATCACCATCTCATGGCATTTATAACGGCCTTATAAGGACACATAAACAAAGCAATATTATCGACTTTTTGAAGATTGATTTGAAGATGCGCAAAATCTAAATTATGCAGGAAAACCGATGCAGAAAAATGCAGAAAAAACTTCAGAAAGTGAGAGGATATCGTTTCACTAAAAAACGTGCCAGTTAATCCTATAGAGCTGATGACGAAAATTATTGGAAAAAATAAAATTGTTAATTAACTGAAATGAAATTAATATGTCTATGTAAATTTTTTTTTATTTCTTTTGCGAAAAATAAACTTTCTTATATGAAAAATAAAAAAATAAAAAAAATTAATGTTTTAGAACCTAATCCCCCATTTTGCACCAGCTTCTAGTCTCTTATAGCACGATTTCATATAACACGTCATATTCTAGGAACCAATCTACCGTGTTATAGGAGGGTTACCTGTAAATTTATTTCTAGTTTCGTCGTAGAAAAAGTACAGTGTAAAACTCCCACAGAATTGCAATACCTAATTGTAGGAATAGTATCTTTCTATGTTCGTTATATAATATACTATGGATCATCTAGATCGAGGATTGAGTCTTTGATAGTCAAATGTTTTCAATTACACCCATTACTTGATTTGAAAATTAGTTTTTTTTTTTAAATATATACTGAATAAATTACTTTTTGTAAATAAAATTTCTTGTTGTTATTTCGCAGAGTTTTTTTATTATTAATAAATTGACTATTTAGTTATATTTAATTAATGTGCTCGATATAAAGATTTCGATTTTTACATCATCTTCAGGAGCTTACAAAAGACTGAAGCTCCTGAAGATGATGTAAAAATCGAAATCAGATCGAGCACATTAATTAAATATAACTAAATAGTTAATTTATTAATAATAAAAAAACTCTGCGAAATAACAACAAGAAATTTTATTTACAAAAAGTATTCATCATGTTTCACCAAGTACCAGCGGTAAAATCTATCGAATTTATTGAATAAATTACGTTAGAAAAAAACGTGTTATTCGCATTTACAGAAATATGTTTTCACAAATTCATTTAAATACTCTCTAGCAAATCAACAAAAAAAAAAAAATTCACAAACATTGATAGACATAACCCAAGTTAATTTAATGTTAATAAAAAATCTCCCACTAAACTACGTATCAAAACAACAGTGTTAATTATATTTTTTATAAAAAACATATAAATTTTATGATTCTCAACTTATTCTTTAAAAAAATCCTTCCCTATCTAAAGTTGATCATTATACTTTAATTTATACAAAAAGTGTTCTATTTTATTAATTACCAATATTTTTTTTGATCAACTTAATCACAATTTTTTTTCTATAATTAATATATTTGTTAATCATTCATTATTTCATTCAAATTATAACAGTAATATAGTTAATTAATTATTATTTTTTTTCTATCATACAATCTAATAATTTATTTATATGTTATAATTTAAGTATTGAATAAAAAAATAAGTTTATTTATTTAAAATTTGTTCTTGTTTTTTACATAAGTGAGTTAATAATAGTAATAATATATTTTCTAATTTCACATTTTTAATTTATAGTTAAATTAATGGAGGTTTTCGTGTTTGTAGTTCAAACTAACGGGCAATTCAATAATTTTATTTTTGAATTGTTAATGAACTACTTCTTCAAGTGTTACTCAAATATGATTTTTTTTAAATTAATAGAAATTTTGTTAGAAATAAGAATTCATTCTCTGAAGAAGGTCTCTTAGAGACTGAACATATATTAAGAAAAATAAAAAAATATTATTAAAGTGTATAAGAAGTTCTATTGATTAAAAAAAAATATAATTTTATTTTTTTGAGAGAGGAGAAACCCAGAATTCTATTTTTTGTGTGGAATCTTAGCTAAAATTTGAAGATCCGAAGATCTCATGTTAACTGAAATTTTAGATTGAGGTTCTACAAAAAATTTGTGGTCAAATAACTTTAAAAAATTATTAAGAAAAATTTCGATTTTTCATTAAAATTTGAATGATCGATCTTATTTAACTGATTAATCTCAATTATATTACATTCAGAACTGGTTTCAAGCTACTTTTGTATACTCCGCCATAAAAGTAAGAGCTTCGTGTAAAAACATAAAACTGATTTCTGGATTAAAAAAATCGTATGTTTGTTCGATTTGAACTTATTTCAATTACTCAAGAGTTAAGATTAAATATTTCTTAACTTACGACTGCTTTTATACACAGAAAAAATAGGATAAATTTGGTTGAAATAGGAAATATAGAAAATAAAATAGAAAACTGCCGTATTCGTAGTTTTACGCGTTTTACAAACACGCCCCCTCACATGTAATTATAATTAATTTGATTGGAACCCCAATTTCTAAGTTTTTTATACTTTTTGTTTATTATTAAACAATTAATTATAATAATACAAATATATTTGTGTTAAATAAAATATTTTTAATCAATTGTATTTTTCTTTTAAAAAAAGAACTTAGTTGTTATAATAATAAATAATTTTTTATATAGTGTTATATTTTGTTTTCTTTTTGTTTAAGGCAGTTTGCTTATAATCTAAATAAATCCACGGAAAAAGCTATCTTAGTTATTACTTCTATTTGTATTTTGTTTTCAAAATTGATATTTTAATTAAATAAAGATTAATAAATTATTTATTATTGTTAAATTATTTATATATAATATATGTATATATGTTTTTGTATGGCTTAGGACCATTAAAATCAATTTTTATTGGACATTTAATTTAAAATACACTTAGATTGTTTACTAGTCTTTTTTTGTATAGTTACATTTTTAGTTGATTAATTAAAGATTACTAAGAGTTTTCTGTTTAAAATACTTGATCCTTATTTTGTTTTTATATTCAATAGATATTAATAAATAAAACAAATAAGAGAAATTTTTAGTCTTATTTTGATTAGATTTTAAAAAAATTTTATTCATTTTAATTCATTCATTTAACACTTTTTTAAAATTTTGCTTGATTTATCAAAAATCAAAATAATTTTATTTCTAGCGTAACCAATGAGTTTTAACAACTCAAAGTACACCACTACAACAATATAAATAAAAATTTAACTAAATTATAGATACAGCCAAATTCTTTAATTACACTAAAAATTATTAAATTAAAATTTACATTTTTTTATCGGTTAATTAATTATTAATATATTATACCATGATTGTATTTCTAAATTACTGGCACCAAAAAGTTTTTTGTTCTTAGAAGTGATCACATAAGTTGAAAACATAAAAGCATTTGCTATTAAGTGGGTTCTAAAAAACAAATGTTTGGGAAAAAAATCGATACAAAACCATCTTTGTTTTCAAATTTCGATTTGTCTGGATATTTTTCAAAGATCTACACTCGTAATCCAAAGGTAACAACGTTTTTTTTATTTTTCAGCTCAAGCACATCTAAAAATAATAAACAAAATTTTTTGACAACCAGCATTTAGGAAATTGTAACTAAACCTCGTATAGTGCATTTTTTTAAGGATATTCATAACAAATTTATGTTAAATAATGTTTGTTTTATATAGTTTATTTTCGAGTAATTTCATTAAAATTATATTGTTTTACTAATTATAAAATAGGACAACTGATATAGATGGAGCAAAATTAGTAGTAAAAGTGTAAAAGGTGACACTGGATCTTTAACACCCAGTTAAATTTAATATACATATACAATGTGACTTTAAGAGTTTGGATAATACTTTCTTAACATTTAAATTATTATTAATCGCTTATTTATTTGATTACTATTTGTTATTTATAAGCTCACAATTAAGTTTTAAAAATTTGACGTTTTAGCGTACAATTTAATAAATTGATGGTCTTGTCTTGAATTACTAAGCCACTTACTTATTAATAAAATATTAACAATCTTTAGCCATTAATTTTTTTATCATATATTAAAATATATTTTTTGTGTTATATATTAATAAAAAACATTTAATTTATAATATTGAAAACGAACTAAATGTTTTATTTAAAGAAATTATAATATGTGTTGATATTTAAAAAAATTGCTTTTACATTTTAGTACTTACTTTAACTGTTAGTATTGAAATCTATTTTAGAATATTTTTAGTTATTTATGTATAATTAGTTGATATAAAATGTTTTGTTCAATTGTTTTAATGTATTTTTTTGACGAAAAATGAAATTTTTGAAAATGGAAATTTATCAAGAAAAGAAATTTTTGATTATTTTTTAAATTTATGTCATTATCAGACTCATTTGTGGTTTTTCGTTGGGTTGATGAACAAAATTTTTATAGAAAAACTTTAAAATTAACAAAACTTAACTCACAAATATCACACTGTCAATTTTACTGTTCATTAGTGACTATGACCTACATGTTTAATGTATGAAGCGGGTAAAACATATTTAGATTTTCTAAGCTCAGTCACCTAATTTTTTTCCTCTCGTAGAACATTTTTCTTTAGTTTTAAACTTTACAAGTAATGAATTTAGTACTTGGAAATTTAAAATATTTCAAATTTCGGACATCGAAAAAATAATTGTGTACAAATGCTTTGCGAAATTGCATTCTTATCAAAATTATAAGTAAAACTGTTTTTATTTATTTTTACTACGACGTATGCATGTATGGCAGTTAGTCTTTTATCAGATGTAACTTTTAGTTTTATAATATTGAATTATTTTCGGTCTTCAACTATTTTAATCTGTCAAATTTTTTCTAGAAAAAGTGTTCAATAAAATAAACATAACTTAAATTTATTTAGATTAATTAGAAAATATTAACTGAGTTTTAGATTAATAGTTATAAAAAATCCCAAATTTTTGCTAACTTGGCCCTGACTATTCCCAATTATATGCCAAAGTTTGTTAAGCAAAGAAAAATCAATAGAATTATATAGTAGTAATAGTAATTTAGGAAACAAAATTTGATTAATTTCTTTTACTTGGTGGGAATTTTGCTAATATTTTGCTGTTTTTGAAGTTATTTTTTTAATATTTAATTCGTTTTAGAGAAAACAAAGAAAATTATTTCATTTAATATTTTTTAAACATATTAGTTAATAATAGCCCAAAGTAATAAAAAATCTTTTTTGTAAATCAAGATACAAAATTTTCTAGATTTAGGGCAAACACGAACGTAATAATTTTCTTAATGAATTAATTTTATTATTTTTACTTTTGAATTTTATTTTGTTACAAGTATAAATATATCTATGTTTCTACAACGATGTAATATTTTATATATCTATTTTTCTAGCTTATTACACATAAGAGAACAATATATTGATCCTGTTTTACTGCGAAATATATAAATTAGATGAAACAAAATTTACTAAGCAAATATGAAGATTCAATGCATATTTAATATTTTTGAAAATATTTTATTTGTTTTTCTGATGAATATATTTAAATATTATGACATACATTTGTATGATTGAAATATTAGTTAAAATTTATTATTTATGCATAATATAATATTTATATATTATACATACATTTATTATTTTATATATAAAATACTATACACAAGTTCTGGTTAAATTAAATATTTATTATGGACTTTTGTTTTCCTTCAAAGTTTATAGTTGTCTCAACAGACAAAAGAAAAACAAATATATTTAGAAATTGCGATAAAATACACCTGAAATGGAACAGAAAATACAAAATTAATTGGAATCAAATAAGAAATTTTATTGAAATCAACAATTCAAAAAACTTCAAGTCGTTGTTTGCATTTTGTGTTTGTTTTAAATAGAATATTCTAATTTTTTAGCGATTTAGCGGAATCATTTAATCATTTAACCAAAATAATTAACTATGTTTTGGTAAGGAAAATAGAGGGGAGTGCATTATTTTATTAATTAATTTTTATTAATTTCATTAATTAAAAAAAACAAATGTACATATTATAAAATCAATTATTTTTTTTAAGCTCGAAAAAAGAAGGAAAAGTTACGGTCAAAACTTAATGATCTGTTTCATGTCCCAGACAAAGGCATTTTAAAAAATTGGCATACAAAAAACTCAATCAGTGGTTTGGTACGGCTGTGGTATAGATCAATTTATATTTAAGAACTATACGAATATTTTAACAAAATTGTAGCATAGCAAGGTAAGACTTTTTTTTGTGGCGTTCATGCTCCATTTAGGAGCGTTGGCAAGCTAATCAGCTTCGAATATTCACCACGGTCATCCGCAACTGCGACATAATTACCATGGCAGCCGCAGTTTTGGCAGTTTTTTAAGGTCGTTTATTCCGTCCGTCTCCGATTGCAGTCGTGGTCTACCTCGCAATCGCCCACTCCCTGGGGTACTAACCTACATTTTTTTAATCATTTCAGACTGTAAATCGGCTCGTAGAACATGCCCAAACCAAGCAATCCTGTTGGAACGGATACAATCTATTATATCTGGACCCTCAAGAAGGTCTCTAATCTCAAAGTTATATCGCGTCAAATACAGAGAAATGTGATTCGTCATATTGAGTAAGAGTCCACGTTTGTGACCCATACATCACAACCGGTCTAATCAACGTCTTGTATAACTCTCTCCAAGGGGAGGCTTAATTGAGGAGAAAGTTCGATTACCTGCAGCGATTCGAGCATTTATATCTGTAAGTATGCTGTTGTTCGAATCAAGCATGGATCCCAAATATTTAAGAGATTAAACTCACTCAATTCGTTCATCGCCGCACATCAAATCTTTCTTCTCAGCCTCTCTTGAAACATTCATATGTTTGGTTTTATCGTAGTTAATTTGAAGACCAATTTTTCTAGCACCACTCTCAAGCGACTTGAAAGTCTCACTCATAACAGCTTTACTTCGGCCGAGGATGACAACATCATCAGCGTACGCGATCATCTGTACTGAGTTTATTGACAAGATATTGTTGATAGTCGGTAGTTTCTTTTGACGACACACATATTCCAAGGCTAGATTAAAGAGTATAGGAGAGATAGCATCATCTTCTCTTAACCCGGGGACGACATTAAAAAACTTTGATATTTCGTTTTCTACCCGTATACAGCATTGAGAGTCCTGTACTGTCATTTTGCATAGTGATACCAGTTTACCAGGGATTCCCATTGACACCAGAGCAGACCATAGAGTCTTTCGTTCGAGAGAGTAGTAGGCCTGCCTGAAATCAATGAAGAGTTGTACACAGGCATGTTGAACTTTCGACACTTTTCCAAAATCATCCTTATCGAGAAAAGTGCATCGGTGGTACCTCGGCTTTGCCGGAAGCCACACTGATGACCACTATTCTCCAAATAGTTGGTTAGCAAAAGGATTGATTTTGGCTAGCAAAATGTATGAAAAGATCTTATATGCTGTGCAGAGGAGAGCGATTCCTCTGTAGTTTGCACATTGTAGACGATTACCCTTTTTATGGATTGGTATCAGCATAGCTGAGTTCCAGTCCTGTGGTATGGTTTTAGTCCTCCAGATCATTTGAACAGGTTCAAACAATCTTAAGGATAGAGTTTCACCACCATGTACAAGCATTTCAGATGTTATATCGTACATACCAGGTGCTTTATTGCGTTTTAATTTCGACAGCGCCGCATCGAATTCCTCTTTGGTTGGTTCGTATACATGTGCCCTTGACGCACGAATAAGCTTTGCTCGTCGCCCGACTTGTTGCTGGTCACTTAAGTTGAGAAGATTCTCAAAATAAGCGGCTAAATAAGTATCTAAAATATTTTTAAGGTCTACATGTAGCTCCCCATGTTTGTTTTGAATAGCATTCGATTTAATTTGAGGTACCTTCTTTAAGGCCTTAACCTGTTGAAAGAAGTTACGCGATTGGTGTTCCTTATTGAAGCTTTCAATCTCCTCACACTGTCTCTTCCACCATTCTCTCTTCGTTCGTCTACATAGCTTTGTAACGGCTTGTATTGCCAGTTTATAGTTCTCCTTCGTGGACCTGGTGTTGCGTCCTTGTAGACATTTCAGATAGTAATCTCTTTTGTATTGAATAGCGTCAAGACATGCTTGATCCATCCATGGCTTCTGTGAGTGGTTCTGTGGTCGTCCAAGTATTCCCTCAGCAGCGCTTAAAACAGCATCTTTGAGGAAATACCATGACTTATTGACGTCTCCAGTAATGGATCCTGATTTCTCCAATGTTTCGGCAATATAGTTTTGATATTTCTCTTCTGTTTCAGCATTCTTTAGTGATGAGATGTTAAAACGTTTCCGTTGATTGAATTTTCGAATGCCTGGATTTGGAAGGTGGAACCTTATTTTAGCACATACAAGGAAGTGGTCACTTCCAATGTATGCACCTCTAAAGGATCGCACATCCAGAATACTAGAAAAGAAACGTGATGGTACAAGCACGAGATCAATTTGATTTCGAGTGTTTCCATTCGGTGAGACACAAGTATGCTTATGAATCGATCGATGCGGAAAGAAAGTACTGGCAATTCTCAAATTATTCGATAATGCAAACTCAGTCATTTTTTCACCATTATCATTCGAATTCAAATGTAGGCTGTTGGGGCCCACCACACTTCCACAAGAGATATCTCTTCCAACCTGCCAATTAAAGTCACTAAGAACCATTATGACGTCGCGTGCTGGTGTTTGTTTCATAACCTCTTCCAGTGCTATTTTTTTTTTTTTAAATAAAATGTGTTGTGTAGTAGGGTTTAGAATATGTGTCACAACAACACATAAATACCTTTTAAGACCTAGGTCTGGACCTGGGTCCCACAACAACTGGCGTTCTAAGGTGTTGATTAACGCTTTTTTTAAACCTCTGCGGGTTGAAGTTACCTGAGACTAAGGGTTTCGGAAAACTATTCCATTTGTATGCATTTCGGACAAAGAAGTCTTTCTGCGATCTGCCAGTATGAGAGCGCGGGATCTTTACCGTTTCACTGGTTGCGGTAGCCGATTGTCGAGTGGAACGAGGGTAAGAATAAGTTTGAGGCATGATGCCGCTGATTTCATCTGAGCACTGTTGATGACGATATTTGTAAAAAACAACGAGGTCAGCAACAGTGCGACGATGTTGTAGGGAATCAAGCTTTGATGTCAAAGTTCGATCACCCACAATTCGTATAGCCCGCTTTTGAACAGAGTCCAAGAGGGCCAAGATGGAAACAGAAGCAGCAACCCAAACTTGACAACAGTACTCCATACAGGGACGAATATAGGACTTATAAACATGGAGCAATTGGTATGGAGTGAAAAAGTTTTTGCATCTATTTAGGAGGCCGAGTTTTTTAGACGCACTTTTTGCCATCGCCATTACATGATCGTTCCAGAGTAGGTCATTTGAAACTGTGACACCCAATAAACGAATGTTTTTACATTCACCTATTGGTTCATCACACATACTGAATAAAATATCTTTGGGGAACTCTTTAATCTGGAAACAATCAACAGCTGTGTTTTGTTAGAGTTGAAATTGACTAGGTTTTTGTCACCCCAGTCGGCGACTTAATTCATGTCTTTGTTTACGTTTATGGCAGCATCTCTCCGGACAGGATTAATTCGTTCGTGCATTTTACATTTTGAAGGAAGGGGCTCGAACGACTTGTGCAGAGTACTATCATCTGCAAAACTATTTATTGGGTTGCTGGAGATTTTCAACAATTCGTTGATATAAATCAAAAATAGGGTTGGGGACAAGACTGAGCCTTGAGGTACACCAGCGCTAATTAGTTTAGACTCAGAAGAAAATCCGTCTAAGCAGACCGAAATGTATCGGTTGGATAGAAAATTTTGAATCAGCTTCACAACATTGGGATGAAAACCGTACGCAACGAGCTTGTTGATTAAGTTGGCATGCCAGACTCGATCGAATGCCTTGGAGATGTCTAAAGCGATAACGTATGTTTCACCACCTTTATCAAGGATGCTGTCCCAACAATGCGCTACATAGTTTAATAGATCGGTAGTTGATCTTTTGTTTCGAAAACCGTATTGGCTGTCGGATATTAAATGATTTTCTTCCAGAAATTTTGAAATATGTGTATTAATATAATGCTCGTAGACTTTGGATAGGACCGATAGAAAAGCTATTGTCCTATAATTTCAGATATCGGATTTTGGTCCCTTTTTGTGGACGGGCTGGACATTTGCCAACTTTCAGCACGAGGGAAATATACCAGATTTGTAGGATTGGTAGAATATTTTAGTTAAAGTTGGTGCAAGTTCTTTGGAAAAGGTTTTTAAAATAATGGGTGGAATATTGTCGATTCCTGAGGCTTTGTTGATGTTTAACCCCTTTAAAAGTTTAGCAACTATTTTGGGTTTGAAGTGAAGTTCATTCATATTAACTCCTGAAGACTGGATTTGGGGTATTTCTTTAGGAGTTTCCAAAACAGTGGAGTTCAGAGCAAAGCGTTCAGCGAACTAATTAGCTTTTCTTGCGGGATCATTGACGATTAAATCACCATCAATAATAGGGGGAATAGAAGATTTTGTACCAGAATTTAAAGAATTAATGGCACTGTAGAAACTCTTGTCAGAAACAGACATAGACGTAAGTTTTGAGGCTTTCGCTCTGTCAATTTCAGACTTTTCGTTTGAGATAATCTGGTTAGATATTTTGTTGGCCTTTAGATATTGGGATCGATTAGTGGGAGTTTTGTTATGAATCCAAATATTAAATAATCTACGTTTGTTTCTAAGTGCCGTTTTGGCAGCTTTCGAATACAAGTACTTTTGTTTGGGTTTTACTATGGAGAAAGGGACAAATTTATTGATAGCAAATTGGATGGTTTCTGTAAAGTTTTGAGCAGAAACATTTACATTGTCAGTGTAAAAACAATGACGGTCGAAAGGGAAACCATGGAAAAAATTTTGAAGACCACTCTATCCATTTTTGAGTAGTGAAATATTTTACGTGGTTTGGGAGCCGTAGTTTTAAGTAAATCAGTTTTGATAACTGATGAGATCAAATAATGATCAGAATTTCCAATACTACCTTTCGCGACATCGACACTCGTAGTATCTGGCATTGTGGTAAGATAGAGATCTAAAAGAAAACTATTATCACCGCCATTACGGGGAGTGAAAGTCGGGTTTTTAACAATTTGGAATAGGCCCTGAGACGCGGCAAAAATTTCTGCCAGTTTTCCACTATTGTCAACATCGCCGGTCGATTTGGAGAATTCCAACCATGATTTGTTGTGGACGTTGAAGTTACCGGTAACGATAACTTCACAATTAGGGGGACTTTGCTCTAATCTCGTCCACAATTTTTGTCAGTATATTAAAAAAGTTTGGGTTACGTTTGTTGGGGGACTGGTATAAAGCTGTTGTAAAAAAAGTCATTTCTGGAAGACAAATCTTTAAAACCATTGTATTGACACGGTGACGGTGTAGTTCAAAATTTGGAAAGCGCGTGTACGCAACACTCTCATGAATGAATGCGCATACGCCTTGATGGAGTTTGAAAGCTGATTCGAGCCTATATTTGGAATTAAGCGATTCTATAAAGAGAAAATTTTCAGAAACTTGTGTTTCTGTAAGGAATAGAATGTTCGGTTTGTCGTGCTCAAGATGATGTTGCACGTGGTCATGGTTAGCGTTCAATCCGCAGATGTTTCTTAAAATGATCTTAAATGATCTTATGATGATCTTAAAATTTTTTATTGATTCATATATGTGTTGTCCCTGCAAATACCGTGGACGTGCCGCTTTATGGTCGGGTGGATTGCGCAAATTTGCTTTACCACTTGCAGACTTATATCTTTTCGGTTGTACTGCCATATATATATTAAAAGGTTTATTTTATTTTTTTATGTTTTATTTTAAAATGGATAGCTAAGTAAAAAATCCTATCATACAATAAAATATGACATATGCCAATATTTCATGATAAGATGAAGAAATAATAACAAAATAATAAGTGAAAAACAAATTGTAAGAAATTTGCAGAAAACAAAACAAAACTAATTGCCAATAATCCAGCTGATGCAGCGCACCCAGACGCACCGCTCACCACCTCAATCAAGGCACAAAGCCCACACATAATTACGTGTTGGTCCGATTCCTCGGAAGAGCTAATGAGCAGTACCACTACGGAACGCTGCCCAGCTAAGACTGGAAGTGCTGCCGTTGACTAATTAAAGTTCGTCCGCCTGCATCGTAAGATATCATCTTGGCTAATGACATCTCCTGCCATTGCCAGTGGTATGTGATATCTCACGCTAACTCATATGTCTATGGCAGGGACTGGAGTACACAGGGTAGTCAGACCCGTAGATCAACATTGATAATAATCGATCAAAGTCGATCCCTCCTGCGGAAGCAGGAGGGATCGACTGTAGAAAGTATCCTTATCTGTAGAAAGTATCCTATCCATCTATGTAGAAAGTATCCTTCTCGTAGACGGTCTTAGCTTCATTAGGTGCATGCACGGAAAAAAGAGAAATATTGTTGTATGTACTACGTACCCGTAGGTAGCAGATCCTCTCATTGACCGGAATGAATTTCATCATGGCTTCTTGTATGCGTGCACCAACAAGAAATCCAGATCCAAATTCTCTTCGAGAAGGATGACCACTACAGTATAGAGAGTGACTATCCAAATCTTGTTTTCCGATTATCGGCTGTCTAATTTCTTCTAGAGCTATGATATCCATCCTATACCTTTCAGCCTGTTTCTAGGCTTATAAGAGTATCAGGAGCGCTCAGGCTGCGCACGTTCCACGTTCCGATTCGGTAGTCTGGTCCTTTTTCACGTCCAGGTAAAATTCTGTTTTTGTGTCCGGGTCTGTTATTCTCTTTCTGATTACCAAATTTAACAAATTAGTTTTATTCCGGGGTTTGGGTGTTAACCTAAGGCCCAACCCAAATTGTTGTGAATGGGTCCATTCTGCATCTTAAGGTTACCAGAAACAACCTTTTTACAGGTTTATATAGCGAGCCGCTTGATCCAAGACAGACGACCGCTTCCAGCCGCCCCTAACATGGAGAACAGACGCTTGCGTCACATTGGTTTTAAGGCTAGTTGCCTTGATGCAGCGTCATTGACTAAGCAGTTTTTACACCAACCTAATTCTGTCATCATTATCCAGGCAGCACGACGTGGGCGTCGAATTTCGGATTTCGCTATCCTTAGCAAGGTAAGATGCAATCTTAAAATTTATCGTTTTGAAATGCCTAATGTTATAAACCGAAGTTTTAAACTTAAGAAATAGACAAAAGTAGTTTGTATAAAGATGCCAAAATGTTCTTCATTTCACGAAAATATGAAATTTACAGCTTACAGGCAAAAATATAAAAATAATCAAATTTCAACTGCTTATTTTTGTTGATATGTTCGTTTGACGTCACATAGTAATTAATTAATTATAAAATGGGAAGCATTTTGGATTAGAAAGCCTTGACACATAAAAGTCATTATTTGAATGACATGATGAAATGTAATTGAACATTAAGTTGGGCATGAAATATGGATCTATCCAGCTTCAGCTCCTCCCACCTAAAAAGAACAGTTGATAAATATCATCTTGTTGCAGATCAAATATTGTTTTTTTACAAATGTTGAAACAAGTGAAAACAAGTAAAAATGCATTTATGCTAAACGTATTGTGATAATTCAAATTCCCCAAAATGTTGTCAAATACGCAAGCGCATATTTGACAATAATTGACCAAGGGTCACTCATTGATTTCGCATTGATTGGAAGCAATCAATAATGACTATACACTCGTGACTTATAATGTTGACTATAATAGAAATATTACACATTCTATGAATTCACACAATAGTACTAGAAATTTAATGGAAAAAGCCCCAAAAATAATGTTAAAACATTTCCGATAAATAGGAGTCAGTTGAGAATTCAACTTAAGTTAATAGAGTGATGATGAAGTTTCAACTTCAAAATATCATCGCATTGGTGGTAAAGTGGATAGCGTGTCTGCCAAAGGATTTGAACTCGTTCTGGCACTGATTAGGTTATGAGTTCGAATCCCAACCGAAACACGTAAAAGAGAAAATCAGAGTTTTTTCTGATTCATTTCCAACAATTGAATTGAAAAAATTCAAATTATTTCCTTAGTTACTTGAGTTTAATTGCTCACAAAAATCCCGTATTGTGATAAGTTTTTTTTAAAGTTTTTTAAGTAAGAGTTTTTTAAGTTTTCTGGACTAATTGGAATATTTGGGTTGGAAAATAAACGCTCGTGTCAGTTGTAATTATTGAAAATAAGGCTGGCTTTAATTATCGAGCAAGGAAGCACATCACATGATCGAGGATAAACCACTATCTGGATTATTGGAAGCCCCATTTTAGATTTAATCCAGCAAATTTTTAAAAAATTTGCTCTTTGCAATAAGAGGTATTTTATTTTGATTTCCTCCATCGTATGACGAAATATTGGTCCATGTCGTATTTTACTAAATTATAGGATTTATTATTCAGTAATCAATCTTTGACAAAACAAAAATTGCGTCTTTTAACACCTAAGAACGCATGTTGTTTTGGGACCCAGGTCTTAAAAGGTTTTTTTGTGTTGTGACACATATTGTAATTTTTATTACAAAACAATTTCTAATAAAGAAAAGTCAGACAAGTGCGAATAAAATTCGCCCGCCAAGGGCTCCGTAAATGTAAAAGACCACAATATCAAAAATAACTGACAAAAAGTTGTGTTGTAATGTCTTTATATTGCCAGACCATAGACGCATAACAAAATAAATGTTTAATCGTAAATGTCAATAGTAAATTACAATCACATCTATACAATGATCAAAAATCACACCAAAAATGTTGCTTCAGGTTGAATCTTATCCATAGCTGTATATGGTAACTCAAGAAAGATTCAATTAGACCAGCTTGTAAATGGTTTAAATTTGATTTTTTTATCGATCAATCAAAAGTCGAAATTTAGAGGGGTGGAGAGGCTACATACTAAAAATATTTTTTTACAATAACACAAAAATTGTGCATTGCAAAATTCTAAAAAAAATTGTAATGTTTCTTAAATTAAGTGCTCCTTCATATGACACCCCCCACTAATTTGGGTCAAAAATGTTTTTTTTAATATCCATAATACAAAAACTGTGCATTGTAAAATTCTAAAAAAAATTGTAATGTTTCTTAAACTAAGTGCTCCTTCATATGACACCCCCTCCCCACTCATTTGGGTCAAAAATGTTTTTTTTAATATCCATCCCCTAAACACACAGAAATATAATTATTTGAGACTTCGCTATGATTTCCAGCGGTTGGAAACGGTTTGAAAATTGCACTTTTTTGATAATAACTCAAAAACTAACTGTGTACCGCAAAATTCTAGGAATAAATGCAATGATTTTGAATGAAGTGCTCTTTCAAATGACAACCCACTCGCTTGGGTCAAAAAAGATTTTTTTTACCCTCTCCACCCTCGTCCCCTAAACACCCAGAAATATAATTATTTGAGACTTCGCTATGATTTTCATTCAAAATTTACCAAACTTCCTAACTCTGTGAATTTTTACAAATTTTTATGTCAACCAGTAGCGTTGAAAGTAGCGTTTTTTTGACGATAACTCAAAAACTGTGTACCGCAAAATTCTAAAAAAAATTGCAATGTTTTCTAAATTAGGTGCTCTTTCAAATGACACCTCACTTGACCACGTTTTAAATAGTGTTTTTACCCCTTCTCATTTCCACCCCCTTAATAAATATAATTATGAGTATGTGACACTTTTATATATTTTTTATTAAAAACTTACTAATTTTTCTATCATTCCAAATTTGATGATTTTCGAACGGTTAGGTTCGGAGCTAATCGGGGTAAGAAAAAACGAAGAAAACGTCATTAGTCAAAATTATACAAAAAATTTCTCACTGAAATGACGCCCTGTTATGTTAATATATAAAATGTTAATATGTTAATATATAAAAAAATGTATTTTCTCAAAGGTCTCACATCGTAGCCTCGTAAACCAAACGAAAACAACTTTAGTTTTATTTGTATTTGTCATCTTATGTGGATAGGTTAGTTTTATACGCACCTCAAATTTCAGGTCCATACCATTTATAGTTTACGAGATAATCAATATAATGTGAAAAACTCGTTTTACTCTCACCAATAGTTTTCGTTATAAAAAACGGAACCCTAAAAATTAAGTATGTAATTAAGTAAACAGTAGTTAAGTATTCCTTGTCCGACAGATTTTAAAAGTTTTTATTACGTGGGTCACATTGTATTTATCTTGATACGATTCAGCTTCTAATTTCAAGGGTTTAAACCGAAATTTTTTATCGCAGGAAATATTACTTTTTACTCCTTATTTTGTTTGTTTAGAAAAACTTACAAGTGTTGTAAATCTATATTATTTTGAGATTAAGTTCGAAAAAACTTTAGCAAGGCGTTAAATATATTTATTTTGGTTTGGCGTTTTTTGGGTAGCGAAAATCCGAAATTCTACGTCCGCGCCGTGCTACCTGGGTAACGCTAACAGAATTAGGTTGGTGTAGTTGAGATGGGCAGAGTAAATACTGCTTATACTCAATGATTCTGCAACATGGCGAGTCATTGGCGCAATAAAACCAGTGCAACTCAAGCGTCTGTTCTCCATGTTAGGGGCGGCTTGGAGCGGGCGTCTGTCTTGGATCAAGCGGCTCGCTATATAAAAGTGTAGAAAGCGTCTGTTATCCATGCTAGGGGCGGCTTGCAGCGGGCGTCTGTCTTGGATCAAGCGGCTCGCTATATAAACGTGTAAAAAGGTTGTTTCTGGTGACCTTAAGATGCAGAACGAACCCATTCACGAAAATTTGGGTTGGGCGAAGGGCTAACACCCCATTTCCGTAAAAAAATTATTGTCATGAATTCGGATTCATTATTGGAACGACCTCGGAAACTGTACCCGGACTACGATTTAAAAATGGGAACCTGGAACGTGCTAAGCCTTAGAAGACCAGAAGATCTCCTAAAACTCACACAACAAGTCGAGAGCTACACACTGGATATAGTAGCATTACAAGAACTAAGATGGCCAGGTAGTGGAATCCAAGAAACAGCGAAAGGATACACTCTTTATTATTGCGGTCATCAAAACGAAGGAGAATTTGGAGTTGGCTTTGTTATACACCGTCGCGAGAATCCGCATGTTATCGACTTCTGCCCAATTAACATGCGGTTATGCACACTGAGAATCCGCACGCAAAAATTCAATGTAACGATTGTCAATGTTCATGCACCTACTGAAGATAGAGCAGATGATATTAAAGACCTGTTCTTCCTAGAACTTGAAGAAGTCATCAATAACATCCCGCGGCACGATATAAAAATCGTGGTAGGTGACTTTAATGCTCAAATTGGTAGGATTGCAGAACTTAAAACACATATCGGCCCTAACAGCTTGCATCATACCAGCAACAATAACGGTTTTCGCGCAGCCGAGCTGGCTATGATGTATGATCTAGTAATTTCCAGCACTTTCTTCCCTCACAAGAGAATTCATAAGGCAACGTGGAAATCAAATGATGGAAGAACGGAAAATCAAATCGATCACGTCATGATCTCTAAGAGACACTCTACAAGTATAACTGACGTTCGATCATACAGAGGTGCTGATATGGACACCGATCATATGCTTGTCATCTTTAAGTACAAGTGCAAATTATCATCTACATTTAACAGACAAGCAAAAAAGACCGTGCGCTGGAATGTCAAAGCATTTAAACATCCGGAAACGCTGAATAGATATCAGGAAATAATAACACAAAACATAGAAGAGCATGACATCTCTTCTGAGATGCCATTAAACATACAAGAAGAATGGCAAACGCTTCAATGAACCATTGTAGCCACAAACTACAATCGGAAAACGACCACCGAAATCACACAACGAATGGTTTGACGACGAGTTCCGCCAAACCGTTGAACATAAACAAAAACTGCGAGAAAAATGGTTAACAAGGAACACCGGAAGCTCCCAAGCTGATTATCTATGCGCCAGGAAAGCCTCAGCAAAACTTCTACGTAAAACGAAACGCGAACACATGAAGAGCTGCATCGAAAACATCGACCAACATGCGGCCAACGGAAATTCAAAAGAGTGCTTTGCCAATGCACGGAATCTGACAAAAGATTTCCACCCAAGATCTACAGCCATCAAAAATGAAAATAATGAACTTACAACATGTGAAGATGTGCTGGCAGTGTGGCAATCCCACTTTCAAGACCTACTGAATATGACGAATGAAGTTCATCCTATTCGAGCAATTGCTCCATCAACTGAGGAGATTTTTGTACCTTACCCAGCAATAGAAGAAGTGGAAGCTGCCATTAAAAAACTGAAAAATGGCAAATCACCAGGTTTCGATGGTATTCCCGCAGAACTTTTGAAAAATGGAGGAGCAGCTCTGGTCTCACGTATATACGATGTGATTCTTGCAATCTGGGACCGAGAAGAACTACCTGCTAAATGGAAAACAGCTCTCATTGTTCCGCTTGATAAGAAAGGTAGCCGTCTAAAGTGTGCGAATTATCGTGACATCGCACTGTTGAACACTGCATATAAAATACTAGCTAATGTCGTACTTGCTCGACTCATCCCGTTCGCCGAATCTATCATCGGTGACTATCAGTGTGGTTTTCGTCCCAACCGCTCAACCACAGATCAATGTTTTACCTTAAGGATGATTCTAGAAAAATGTTGGGAGTACAACATCAGCATTCACCAGCTCTACGTTGATTTCAAGCAAGCATATGATAGTATCATCCGCGAAAACCTTTGGTCCGCACTCATATGCCTTGGTATCCCAGAGAAACTTGTTTCTCTGTGCAAACTCACAACATCGGGATCAAATTGTAGAATAGTAATCGAAGGGTCGGTTTCTGATCCTTTCGATATAACATCAGGTGTTCGACAAGGTGATGCACTCGCGCCCGTACTATTTAATTTGGCGCTAGAGTACGCGATAAGAAAAAGCCGAATTGAGACACAAAACTGCATCTATAACAAATCCAGTCAAGTTCTTGGCTACGCAGATGATATTGTGCTTCTTGGGCGTAGAACAAGCGATATTAAGGATAGTCTCTCTCAGCTTGAAAGAAATGCTAAATGACTTGGATTATGCATCAACATCGGCAAAACTAAAGTGTTAACAACATCTAAGAACATACTTCCCGGCAATCTGGATACTGGCGACTATGAAGTGGAACGCGTGGAAAACTTCAAATACCTCGGGTCTGTAATAACATCGACATATGACATGCAGGCTGACTTCCTCCGATTGTAGAATTTTATCAACTTTCGAGAGGAAGGTCATACGAACAATTTATGGTCCATGTAAAGTTGCTGAAAATCAGTATAGAATCCGAATGAATCATGAACTCAGACAGCTTCTTGGAGGCTGCAATGTAATCGGATTCATTAAATCCAACCGGATTAGATGGTTTGGTCATGTAGAAAGGGCTCCATTGGATAGAATGATAAAAGAGCGTCCCAACAACAACCAGCTGGTGTTCGTCGAAGAGGAAGACCTAG
>OY856186.1:224968232-225013080 GCA_963693315.1 Diogma glabrata
AGGAGGAACAGGTAAAACAAAACTGCGAGTAATCAATTTATTAGTGCGATCAGTTTTGTTATATATAAATTCAGTTTAGTTATTTTTTCTCCGATAGACAGCAAATATAAATTTTGCAGACTTATTTCAGTCAGCAAAGTGGCACTTTTCCTGCCTAGGCAGCAAAGCAAGTACTTTGCTGCCTAGGCAGCAAAATAGACTTCATAGAAATAAACAGATATTGCGATTAAAAAAAAAGTTTTTTAATTTTTAAAGTAATAATTATTAAATTACATATCATTGTAATTAATCGGAGAAAAAAATATATGTTCAACTCGGCAGCAAGGTAGATTGACTGCCTTGGCTGAATTCCTAGCCTCGCTCGCTCGGCTATGAACTATCAGCCGCGGCAGTCAATCTACTACTTTGCTGCCTAGTTAAACAAATAACTATTCTTCAACTTCAAATAATCAAATTTCGACAAATTATAAAAAAACAGTATATTTCAGTGTTGCAAAACGAAAAAAAAAATCGTAACGTTATCCGTTTCGTTTTTATAACAGTATATTTATTTTTTCGGTACGTTATTTCGTTATAAAACAGAAAAATATTATATTTTATTATGTTATAACGTTATAATTACGTTATTTTAAAATTAAATGTAATGTTTAACAGATTAGTTTTAAACATTACAATTTAATTTTAAAATAACGTAACTATAAAATTTGACTCATTTCAAATTCTTTAATTTTAATAACGACACCTTTTATTATTCACTATTGTTATAAATAAAAAACAATTAAAAAACAATAATTTTAAAATTTTTAAATATATATATTTTTTATAATTCACACTACTATAGTTTTGATCTCGTGGAGATCATCGACGGGCGTAGATATGTAACTGACGTAATTAAAATTAAAGAATTATACAATGGATTATTCACGTCACTCCGACGAATATTTTGAAATCATTTCATATTAAAAATATTTATTTTTACCAAAACTAAGCAATCTTATCAGGAGTTTTCACAAATCTGATAGTTTGTTTATAACTATTAGAGTTGCTTTTAATAGATCTTCAGATTGATTTCTCGGCCAGCAAAAAAATATTCTTTCTTAAAATTATTCAAAACACCTGTGATGCAAAACGGCTACTACAGACTTGAAATTATTTAAAATAAACTTAAAATTGTACAACATTTTATGCCCGATTTATAGTCGGTAACTTTAACTTAACGTTAACTTAACGTAAAGTACAAATGTATGAAAATGCACTAGAGCATTTATAGTCGTTAACGCAAACTTAACGTTAACTTAACGTAAAGTTCATTTCATTCTATCTTAAAGATTTTGTTAAGGATTTGTTGACGTTTGGTATAAAAACTGAAGAAAAGTAATATTTAATTGCAAGTGTCCATAAAAATAAAATTTTATTTTTTAAAAAATGCAAAGGATATAAAAAGAGCGACTTTAAAGCCAAATATTAGCAGAAAAATAATATGAAAATAAATTTTTTTATTTTTAAATTTTGTATCAAGTGTATGTTTCGAATTTTATTATTTTAAATTTTGATTTTAAAATCAGTTTATTACTTTTAAAGAATTGATTGATTTGTAACATTGATTACAAAACCATAATTAATATCAGATCAAACGTCAATGAATACGTAATTTCTTACCGACTATAAATCAAAATTTTTAGATGTCTTAAGTTAGAGTTAAGTTAAAGTTAACGTTAAGTTAACGTTACCGACTGTAAATCGGGCATTAGAACTACCAAAATCTGTAGTTTAAGCGTCCGCAAAAATTGATAAAGAGCAGATAAGTTGGATTTTATTCCACCGGTTTTTGCGTTTTGATTTTCATATACATATTTATAAAAAAGTCACCCGAAAAACGAAATAAAATATTGAGTTATCGTTACGTTTTACGTTATTGTAACGTAGTTTAATTTTTAAAACGTTATGAACGTAATTATTACTAATAACGCTATTTCATTTCGTTATTCCGTTTTTGCGTTACGTTACGAGTAACGTTTTGCAACACTGGTATATTTACCTTATTTAGGTTACTCTCCAAACCAAATATTAGCTGGTGGATAATGTCCATGTTTTGTAGCTACTTGAGGACTTAATGGTCCAAACTGACTATATTGCGTAGGAAATTGTATATGCGCTGGCAATGGGTGTGAAGGCAAAACCTAATAGTATTTTAAAGAATTTATTAAAACTATAAAATATATGCATAAAATAAAAATTTCTTACTTGTCTACTAGATCCATTGTGTGCGGGCGGTGGCACAACTCGATTAAAACTTTGATATGGTGCTTGAGAAACAAACACAGTTGGACGTCGATACATATCACCTTGAGCATAAATATCCTGTTGCAATACATTACCAGGAGATCCACCTAAAGGTGTATTAGATTGATGTTGTTGACGATAGATCGGAGCACCCCAAGCTGTACCAGAATTTGTTTTTGCGTGAGCCATTGGGGGTGGCGCTTGTTGAGCCGTAGTTAGATATGCTGTTGTTTCACGTTTATGATGATTATGATGTGCAGGGGGTGCCCATGATGATCGTTTGTCTATCGGTACTGGATATTCATAATTACATTCAGCTGGTTCTTGTTTTGGTATGTGCAATTGATTTGAAGTGGTTGGTGGTGCTGCTGATAAAAAGCATTCATTTTGAGCCATTGCCAATAATCGTTTTTTCTGTGACTGTCCCACATGTGGTTCATATTTAATCGCTGTGTGCTGTCTTGGAGAGCGACGATCCTCTCCATCACTATCACCAACGGTAACACATGATATTACATTTTTTCTTTGACGATTATTGTTTACTTGGTTTATGTTATGTTGTGACGATGAAGAACCGGGATTATTAATAACTCCAGAATGATGAACATTTGATATAACTGCATTATGGTTATTGTGTGAATGAATTACATTGCTATTTATATTATTTACATAATTTGAACCGTTCATGTTTGGGTTGCTGTTATTTAAATTACTGTTGTTGTTACCATTGGCATTTGCCCGACAAGTAGTTGTTGACGCTGTTAATGTTGTTGAATTATGATTTCGATTGGTTTTACCACTTGAAGAAGACGATGGAGTTTGCTGAACTTCTGGTGATTCATCCTCACTATCTGAGATCGTAATTACAGCTGGTGATGGTGTATCCGTTATTGTTATTGTTTGTTGGTTTGCTTTCAAAGTGTTTTGATAGTTTAATGATGAGTTGTTACTATTGTTTACAATACCACCATTTACGATATTTGGACCACTATTTGTTGCATATAATGAAGTATTTTGTATAGCATGTCCATTATTGTGACCAGTGTTTATGTTGTGATGATGATTATCATTATGATTTATGGATAGGTTTTGGTGGTTGCCACTATTTGGTTGAGGTTGCATATGCATATGATTATTATAAAAATTGTTATGATGCGAATTATGATGATACTGTGGAGAAACATGGGCTTTATTGTAACGTTGATGAGGTGGGGTGCTCTCTTTAACACGCTTTTTAACGGGCGATAGTTGATTGGTTTCTTTTTTTTCATGACGAGGTACCACCAAGTGATGTATGGGTGATTCCTTTTTAGCTTCATGACGTGCTAAATTTAAATGATGCTTAGAATATATCTCTTCCAAAAAAGGAGCTGAATCAACAATTAATGAATGTGGAGCGTTTGGTTGTGGCCAAGATGGTACTAACGCAACTTGACGTCCACCGTTCGGCCATGCCACACTATTTGTTTGCACTGCATTTGTTAATAACATTCGCTGACCGCTTGTTGGTTCTACCATAGAAACAGGTACCGGGACATTGACATATTGTTGTAAAGGTGGTTGCATTGCTGTTGCTCCAACAACAACATGTTTTGTTGGTGACGGCATTGTTTGATAACCAGTTGGGCATAAAATACTAGAAACAAGTTGATTAGGAAAGGGATCCATACGTCCATTTGCATATTGACGACCAACATTTCGTGCGCCATAAATTTGATATAAATTTTCATATGTTGTTGGCCTTTCTCGTACAAGTCGTTGTACTTGATTTATAGTTGAAATTGAATTTGATAATTGATTGTTTATTGCAAATGTTACGTTTTCCGCTGGATTCGGTACTAAGTTCGTGACTAATGTTGATGTTTGTGGTACCCTAGCATAATTTATATAAAAAAAGAATGATTAACACAACATGATACGAAACTTAAGCGTAGTAAAACTTACGTGTGGTATTCCGTTCTTCGGCAAACTTCCATCATTTGTACAGATGCTTTAACATTATTACAATGAGCATAGTCTACTAAATGTGCTAATGTTGTAAATGAATGATTTAATGCTTCACCAGGTGTTATCCTCCTTTCTTGATCAATAATTAGCATTCTTTTTAGTAAATCTATAAATTCCCGTCGATCAGTTTTCTCAGCTAATAGTTGTGAACTATCGACATCATTTGGTACATTAACTTGTCCTATGTCATCTAAACAGTTAAAAATATACTTTCTTGCCTCTTTGCTTTTAACATTTGTTTCACTTTCATGTTCTTCCGGTGTTTTTAAACGCCAAAAAGGATAGTTTGCGTTAACATCTCGATAAAAAAATTTGGTTGTTTTACTTGCACTTGTTAGCATATGTTCGGTGGGAAGTCCTTGTGTCTGTGATATGTACCTTAAATAAATAAACATTTGTAAAAAAATTATAAAATGGCAAAGGATTACGTTGAAAAATGCATGTACCTTATTTGATCATACTCAGACGATCCAGGATATAAAGGCCAACCAAGGAACAATTCAGCTACAACACATCCTAAAGACCACATGTCAATGGCCTCGCAAAACGGTAGCCCCAATATTATTTCGGGTGCTCGATAATACCTTGATTGTAAATATGTGTTGCATACTGTTTTACTAACATGCGAAGCACTACCAAAGTCAATGACTTTGACTCTACAAGAAAAAAATAAAATGAACCGTTACATTTTGTTTAGAGCAAATATTGCAATTTATAATAAATGAAGTTCTGTAATGAATATTTTGATAATAGATGTCATAGAATAGTCATTATATCTGGTTAATGTTACCTAATTATATAAACCAAATGCTTAAGCAAAGATATTCTAACAAAATATATGGTTTACCTATATGGTTGTCGTACAGGATCCACTAACATTATATTTTCTGGTTTTAAATCAGCATGGATCAATCCAAGTTGTTTTAATTTTAACAACGCTGTTAAAACCTAAAATTAATTTAAATTAAAATTAAAACTTTTTTGGAGTTCAGAAATTTTTCACAAAAAACAATTTTATTAACAATAAACAACAAACAAAATAAATAAAAACTGAATAACTCACAAATAATAAAATATATGAGCTTACCTGTTGCAAAATCGGTCGTATAAACTTAAGAGGTAGAGGTGAAAATTTGTTTTGTTTTAAAAAATCATAAAGATTTTGTTCCAACATCTCAAATACCAGACATGTATGATTTTTATGCTGAAAGCATTCGAAGGCTCGAACGAAATTGAATTCATCTGCATTTTCTTGACTTAAACGGGATAGTATAGAAACTTCTATTTGTCCCTGTCGAGCATATGATGGATGATTTTTCAATATCTTTATAGCAACAATATCATTTGTCCCTTTTTTCCAGCACTTTACAACCTGTCCAAAAGTACCACGGCCCAGAAATTCTAGAACCTAGAAAAAACAATTATTTTTTATTACCTTAAACTTTGATTACCTTTTAAATTAAAAAAAATGTTGTAGCTTTCGTTAACAAGTTAAGGAAAACTATTGTAATTTATAACTAGTGGGTTTTCATTTGGTTTTTAAATATTTTTATCCTGATTTGTTTTCAAGGGCTAAAACTTCTAGCTAAGGCCAAACATTGAAGAAACGTTCTTAATAATACTTGTTTTGAATACTTGTGGTTCCCATTGCTCGTTAGTCACCATCTGTGATGTGTTAAGTATTTAGAGGCACTAGTTGCAGTTGCAGTACTTAAGAGAGCAAGAGGAAGAAAAAATTTTAAGAGTAAAAGACTATGTTGAAATTTTTCTCATAAATACACAGACGTAAACAGAATTAGGACCAGCAAAAATCTAAATATTGTGACGATTATGGAATACGATAGAATACAACACAATAGAATATCTTTCGAGAAAATACTCTTTAGAGAAAATAGTTCCACTAAAGAAATATAATAATACAAAAAACAATAAAAGAGAATATAACGTAAACAAAGTAAACACGTAATAGGAAGTTTTTGTTTATACTATAAGAAGGTAAACGCAATCTATTAGAGAATAGGTAAATAAACAAATTGAAAAGAATAGATCTCACACCTATGTGTCAATATTTGAAGATCGTGTTATTATGTTTATGTTGATAAAGGAAGGTTTGTGTTCTAGAATATTGTCGAGACTATCGATATCGAGGCTATTTCATGTAGTATATATAAGAGGTTGTGTTAGAGAACAAGATCAGCATAAAATTGTCAGCGATAGAAAAAGTATAAATTTTTGACAGTGATATAAGCGAGTTAAAATTAAGTGTTACAATTTGAATAAGATAATTGTTAGAAATTACTATAAGTGTAATAGAGTTTTATAAGTAAAAGATTATCGTAAGTGAACAGTTAAAAGTGATATTGTTAACAATTGTAATAGAATTATAAGTGGTGAATTATTGTTAGTGCAAGGACAATTAAGGGGAGTGGTAGTAGAAGATTTTAATAATAAAATCTTGAACGAATAAAATTATAACGTTTAGAAAATCCATTGTTTTAATTTCCTGATTTAGTGATCGAACTAAATAATTGTAACTCGGCTTAGAAACGTTATAACTGGTCAGAAGTGAAATCTGGAAATAAGATGGATTTTAATGGATTAAAAGTTCAAGATCTGAAGAGATAATTGGAGAAAAGAAATCTTTCAACAACGGGAGCCAAGAATGAGTTGAAAGAACGATTAATAAAAGCTATGGAAGCAGCTGGATTGGATCCAAAAAAATATTGTTTTGGGCAAGAAGAAGCAGATAAAAATAGAAGCAGATGCAGGAAATAGTGAAGATAAAGATGGTGCTGTTGAAGCAACGAGGCAAGTCGTACCAGCAAACAACGACTTTGCACATTTAATGTCTATGATGGAGCAAATGAGTTTCAACATGAGAGCAGATGTAGAGGCAAACATGGAGGTCATGAACAATAAGTTAGATTTGCAAAGTAACAGCATGAGTAATGAAATGAAAAAGTTAGATATAAACATCGATCAACAATTAGCTACAAGTCGAGAAGAAATTAGCTTGGTTAAAACACACATCGACGAGAAACTTCTACAGATGGCAGCGAATCTACGCGTCGAAGTAGAGAAAATTGTGGATGAGAAAGTCGAGAAAGTGCAAAAAGTTGAAGTTGAAGTTCTGGAACAGAAAGTACAATCGAAAGTAGATGACTTTAAAGTAGAAGTAGAAAGAAGGCTTCTAGATGTTGAAATAATAGCTAAAACATCACATCCGGTTCAACAAATACAAGGTATGAAGCTTAAACCTCCACCATATGATGGAACATCATCATTTGGATTTTTCAAATTCCAATTCGAAACAGCAGCTGATCAAAATAATTGGAATGAAACACATCGTGTTGCAGCTTTAATAGTGGCACTAAAGGGTGAAGCTGAAGAAACAATCCAAGCAGTTCCTGAACATGATCGACGGAGCTACAATGAAATTATGAAGGCCTTGGATCGCAGGTATGATAGTGACCACAAGCGGGCGATATATAGACTTGAGTTGAAGGCTCGCTACCAGCGAATTGGAGAAAGTCTGCAAGAGTTTTCGTCTGCGATCGAACGTCTTGTACATATGGTACATGGAAATACATCACCAGACTATATGGAAAGAATGAAGATAGATGTGTTCATCGACGGCATAAGAGATCAAGAGACGCGGAAGTCAGCTGTGATGACACCTAAAGCTACATTTGCTGAAACAATAGCTTGTGCGTTGACTAGTGAGACAGCACAAGCAATTGTCAAACCAACAATCAAAGTACGCCGTGTAGAAATGGAAGAAGAGGATAGTTTCAGGCCTTAAAGAAGATCCCGAGGATTCAACAGTAGAATAATATGTTGGGTATGTGACAAACTTGGTCACATATCTCGAGAATGCAGAGAGGCCAGACGAAAACGGGGATTATCAACATCACCAATCAGACGGAGATCATCTGAAGAGGAGGTTTAAGCGAGAGAGGATGGTCAAATAGCATCGAAACAGTTAAACTAAAACGAGTCAGCTATAAGGGGCGTAAGCTGGCTCCCACAACCGAATGCCCCATAATCTCCATCCCTATTTCAAAAATCGCAAGGAATGGTGACAGTCTAACGATTCGAGCTGAGATTGATGACAACAACTGTACCATTACACTAGTCACTGGAGCAGCTCGCACAACAGTCCGTACAGATTTACTAAAAGGGGAATTCCAACCAGCAGAAAAATATCAAATACAAACAGCAATCGGGGAAAGTGCAACTATCAGCGGAAGCAAAATTTCTGATATAAAAATAGGAAATACGCACTTTCAGCATGAAGTTCTAGTGGCAGACATCGAAGATGAAGTAATTTTGGGCATGGACTTCATGAGGCCGAATGGATTTGTAATAGACGCTGGAAATGGAGTACTCAAGTATGGTAACGTAGAGTTGACTCTTCAGATGAATGGTGCAGAATCAAGTATGAGGCGAATAATATTGGAACATCGCGAAAAGCTGCCACCTAATACCGAAACAATCGTCTGGGGAAGATTCGTTGGTTGTGAGTTGTGGAAACTGGAAGCCAATGAAAATAGTCTACAAAATCAAGAGATCATTATAGGGAAAACAATAGTTGTACCAGATGAAAACTTAAGAATACCGATAAGAACACTAAATCTGTCAGACAAAACAAAAACCCCTCAAGAAAGGAACAATCGTCGGTAAATGTGAAGAAGTAACTACCGTTGTGAAAGTCGAAAATCAAACGCAAATCGAAACGCAACGAAAATGAAGAAAGAAATACAAAATCAACTACAGAAGTGGACAACAGAGCTTACAAAAGAACTAAAGAAAGGTCAACGAGCGAAACCAAAAGTCGTGCATCTTGAAAATTGGCACACCCTACAGAGGAGGAGATTTAGATTCTGTTCAGGACGTACAGAAATAAGTGGGGGAGAATGTGACGATTATGGAATACGATAGATTACAACACAATAGAACATCTTTCGAGAAAATACTCTTTAGAGAAAATAGTTCCACTAAAGAAATATAAAAATACAAAAATCAATAAAAGAGAATATAACGTAAGCAAAGTAAACACGTAATAGGAAGTTTTTGTTTAACCTATAAGAAGGTAAACGCAATCTATTAGAGAATAGGTAAATAAACAATTGAAAAGAATAGATCTCACACCTATGTGTCAATATTTGAAGATCGTGTTATTATGTTTATGTTGATAAAGGAAGGAAAAAATGTTTGTGTTCTAGAATACTGTAGAGATATCGTGGCTATTTCATGTAGTATATATAAGAGGTTGTGTTAGAGGATAAGATCAGTATAAAATTGTCAGCGATAGAAAAAGTATAAATTTTGAACAGTGATATAAGCGAGTTAAAATTAAGTGTTACAATTTGAATAAGATAATTGTTAGAAATTACTATAAAGACTGAGGCAGAAAAAACGTTAACATTGAAAACGTTTTGGAACCGCTGGGCCAATTTTAAAAAAAGTCTCACTTTCGGATACGTATTTTATTACCGAAGAATCCACAATTAATATTATTTTAATCAGACTTATTAACACAAAATAGCTTGATTTTTTCAGGAATTCTCAACATCATGGATTTTATGGTGGTATTCGACTTTTTTGGTCGCCGCGATCCACATTTTCCTGAAATTTGCAATGGTTTTGCTTCCTTGTTTGTTAGTTTTAAGTTTTTTTTTACCAAAGCCCAGTAGAGTTCGATAGGCCGGAGTTCTGGGCAATTTGATGGGTATGCCTCTCTTGGCAATAAAACGATGTTGTTGTCTTCATACCACTTCATGGTCGCCTTGCTATAGGCTAAATCCGGCCAAAAGAAAGTAGATACATTGTGTTGTCTCAGAAAATTTAACAATCTATTTTGGAAACATTCCTTTATGTAAATTTCAGAATTTATAGATCCAGATGTCACAAAAGATTTGCTGCTCTTTCCACAGCTGCAGATTGCCTACCAAACAAGAAGTTTTTTGGGGAACTTCGTCATCTTTTTGGTCCGGAATTCTTTGGGTACATTTCCTCGTGCCAGAGAAATATAAAACTCCTGGCCAGGTAATTGGGACAAATTGCAGAGCACGTATGTCTCATCGTCCATTACGCAACAATCTTTGGTTTCAAAGAAATCGACTCTCAACTGTTTAGCTCGTTTTTTGCCACTGTGTTATTCTCTGCATTTCATTTGCACTTTGTACGATTTGAAGCTGGTCTTGACTTTAATTCTGCGTACTGACTTTTCTGACAACCCTACTTTTTCAGCCAATTTCCGATTTGAAATGTTTGGATGCTTCTCCATTTCAGACATAGGCATTTCATTTGCACTTTGTACGATTTGAAGCTGGTCTTGACTTTAATTCTGCGTACTGACTTTTCTGACAACCCTACTTTTTCAGCCAATTTCCGATTTGAAATGTTTGGATGCTTCTCCATTTCAGACATAGCTTTTCGCACCTTTTTTGGCGAGTGAAATCCTTCTGGTCTACCACTTCCAGGCTTTCGAGTGAACGTGAGCTCTTCCTTGAAGTTCTTGATGACTTTTACTGCCTTTTGTCAGGTCACTTTAGCTTCTTTTGCAATTCGAACGAATGACCATAGAGGATTTTCATTAAATTTTTTAAGAATAAATTTACGCTCTTCCACAGTTTTCGCCATTGTAAATTCAATTTCGATCGTACAAAACAAAAATTGGATGACATAATGAATTAAGTATTGCAAAGATCACTGCATTCAAATTTATTGATAAAAATAAAGGGTGTAAAAGTTATGTCAGTTTTTCAATGTCAACGTTTTTTCTGCCTCAGTCTTTAAGCGTAATAGAGTTTTATAAGTAAAAGATTATAGTAAGTGAACAGTTAAAAGTGATATTGTGAACAATTGTAATAGAATTATAAGTGGTGAATTATTGTTAGTACAAGAACAATTAAGGGGAATAGAAGTAGAAGAAATATTTTTATAACAAATCGTGGTTATAACAAATCATGGTTGGAATTCTCCAAATCGACCGACGATGTTGACAATAGTGGAAAACTGGCAGAAATTTTTGCCGCGTCTCAGGGCCTATTCCAAATTGTTAAAAATCCGACTTTCACTCCCCGTAATGGCGGTGATAATAGTTTTCTTTTAGATCTCTATCTTACCACAATGCCAGATACTACGAGTGTCGATGTCGCTAAAGGTAGTATTGGAAATTCTGATCATTATTTGATCTCATCAGTTATCAAAACTGATTTACTTAAAACTACAGCTCCCAAACCCCGCAAAATATTTCACTACTCAAAAATGGATAAGAGTGGTCTTAAAAATTTTTTCCATGGTTTCCCTTTCGACCGTCATTGTTTTTACACTGACAATGTAGATGTTTCTGCTCAAAACTTTACAGAAACCATCCAATTTGCTATCAATAAATTTGTCCCTTTCTCCATAGTAAAACCCAAACAAAAGTACTTGTATTCGAAAGCTGCCAAAACGGCACTTAGAAACAAACGTAGATCATTTAATATTTGGATTCATAACAAAACTCCCACTAATCGATCCCAATATCTAAAGGCCAACAAAATATCTAACCAGATTATCTCAAACGAAAAGTCTGAAATTGACAGAGCGAAAGCCTCAAAACTTACGTCTATGTCTGTTTCTGACAAGAGTTTCTACAGTGCCATTAATTCTTTAAATTCTGGTACAAAATTTTCTATTCCCCCTATTATTGATGGTGATTTAATCGCCAATGATCCCACAAGAAAAGCTAACTTGTTCGCTGAACGCTTTGCTCTGAACTACACTGTTTTGGAAACTCCTAAAGAAATACCCCAAATCCAGTCTTCAGGAGTTAATATGAATGAACTTCACTTCAAACCCAAAATAGTAGCTAAACTTTTAAAGGAGTTAAACATCAACAAAGCCTCAGGAATGGACAATATTCCACCCATTATTTTAAAAACCTTTTCCAAAGAACTTGCACCAACTTTAACTAAAATATTCTACCAATCCTATAAAACTGGTATATTTCCCTCGTGCTGGAAGTTGACAAATGTCCAGCCCGTCCCCAAAAAGGGACCAAAATCTTATATCTCAAATTATAGGCCAATAGCTTTACTATCGGTCCTATGAAAAGTCTACGAGCATTATATTAATACACATATTTCAAAATTTCTGAAAGAAAATTATTTAATATCCGACAGCCAATACGGTTTTCGAAACAAAAGATCAACTACCGATCTATTAAACTGTGTAGCGCATTGTTGGAACAGCATACTTGATAAAGGTGGTGAAACATACGTTATCGCTTTAGACATCTCCAAGGCATTCGATCGAGCCTGGCATGCCAACTTAATCAACAAGCTCGTTGCGGACGGTTTTCATCCCAATATTGTGAGGCTGATTCAAAATTTTCTATCCAACCGATACATTTCGGTCTCCTTAGACGGATTTTCTTCTGAGTCTAAAGTCTAAACTAATTAACGCTGGTGTACCCCAAGGCTCAGTATTGTCCCCAACTCTATTTTTGATTTATATCAACGAATTGTTGAAAATCACCAGCAAGCCAATAAATAGTTTTGCAGATGATAGTACTCTGCACAAGTCGTTCAAGCCCCTTCCTTCAAAAGGTAAAATGCACGAACGAATTAATCCTGTTCGGAGAGACGCTGCCATAAACGTGAACAAAGACATGAATAAAGTCGCCGACTGGGGTGACCAAAACCTTGTCAATTTCAGCTCTACCAAAACACAGCTGTTGATTGTTTCCAGATTAAAGACCGAGTTCCCCAAAGATATTTTATACAGTATGTGTGATGAACCAATAGGTGAATGTAAAAACATTCGTTTATTGGGTGTCACAGTTTCAAATGACCTACTCTGGAACGATCATGTAATGGCGATGACAAAAAGCGCGTCTAAAAAACTCGGCCTCCTAAATAGATTCCAAATATTTTTCACTCCATACCAATTGCTCCATGTTTATAAGTCCTATATTCGTCCCTGTATGGAGCACTTTTGTCAAGTTTAGGGTGCTGCCTCTGTTTCCATCTTGGCCCTCTTGGACTCTGTTCAAAAGCGGGCTATACGAATTGTGGGTGATCGAGCTTTGACATCAAAACTTGATTCCCTACAACATCGTCGCACTGTTGCTGACCTCGTTGTTTTTTACAAATATCGTCATCAACAGTGCTCAGATGAAATCAGCGGCATCATGCCTCAAACTTATTCTTACCCCCGTTCCACACGGCAATCGGCTGCCGCAACCAGTGAAACGGTAAAGATCCCGCGCTGTCATACTGGCATATCGCAGAGAGACTTCTTTGTCCGAGCTGCGTACAAATGCAATAGTTTGCCGGAACACTTAGTCTTAGGTGGCTTCAACCCGCAGAGGTTTAAAGAAAGCGTTAATCAACACCTTAAAACGCCAGTTGTTGTGGGACCCAGGTCTAGACCTAGGTCTTAAAAGGTATTTATGTGTTGTTGTGACACATATTCTAAACCCTATTGCACAACACATTTTATTAAAAAAAAAAAAATAATAAAATCTTGAACGAATAAAATTATAACGTTTAGAAAATCTATTGTGTTTTAATTTCCTGATTTAGTGATCGAACTAAATAATTGTAACTCTGCTAAGAAACGTTACAATATTTCTTTATGATTTTACTTTTTAAGAATAACAACTTACGAATTTTTTATCGTTTTTTAAAGTTAGTGAAAACAAAAAATAAATGTCATGTAACCTCTTCATGCTTAAAATATAAAACAACAAGATAAGGCATAGAAAAGATCTTTAGTTTGAAAATTTGAAATGATTATCTGTAATTGTTGAAAAATTTGACGAGTTATAATTTATTCGTGATTTATAACTTTTCCAATCTATTCTAAAATTATTTGTTGTTGTAGTTATAACATCGATGATGTTTTAAGCCAAAGAAAGCAGACGCTTACCTAGGGTTTCTACATAGAGCTCTTATTTCTAGTTTATCATTGATGTTTATGTCAATGTTGTTGTTGTAGCGATGGTGATAAAGTGCTACTCGTAAAGTGCTGCTACAACCCTAGGGCGGTACCACAGATTTTCCTTCGTCAGGTTCGTCGCATTCTTTGGACATGCAAATAAGTGGTCAACATCACGTGGGACACTGGTCAATAATTTGGGAGTCGATTCTGTTCATTTAGTTGTTCAGCATTCGTGACCAGCCGGATCTTAGTTGCGCGAGAATGCATCTAGTGCTGCGAGGTAGTTGGTTTGCAACTGCAGCGACTTGCGGTGGTTTTTCATTTGAGGACTCGATTATGTATGTAGTTGTTTATGTGTGAGGTGTGAACTGTGAACTTAGGTGTGAACTGTGCAGCCTTTTATGCCACTTCTATATGTAAGCTCATCGATAATCATGGTGTTTGAATCTTCTCTAACCTCGGTTTGGAAAAGCAGTTTTTCCGTATGGGTCCGTATGGGATGTCATTGTATGGATGTTGCTCTTTGTGGCAGGTCCATATGTATTGTTTGGACAGCATTTTATTGAGTTAACGAACTGGTAAGATATTACATTCTACATGCAGGTGGTCTCTATGAGTCATAAAGTGGCATACAATAGCGGTTCTCAGAGCAGTGTTTTGTGTGGTTTGCATCTTTCTCCAACCAATGCGTGTCAAAAACTTGAGTTGTCCATATGAGTGGTACGTAGTGTAGAATGGCTTTATATAGCTTTGTATGTTATGGTAATTGTCTTTTTGTCCTTGCCCCATGCCAGGTAGCGCTTTTGGTGCATTGTTTCTGCTTTTCATCTTTGAGTTCACCTGTTGTGCATGAGCATTGAACTTGAGCAGTGGGTCGAATTTTACTCCCAGCAATGTCAGAAGGTAGACGCTCAGGTAGTGCTTGAAAAGTGATGGTGAGAGATGTTCCTGTCAATGAGATGTTGTTCTTATAATTATTAAATATTCCGATCTAAGTCGGGATAGTATCGTTATGGTCGATATTGGCAAAAACCTTTCGATAAATATCGATTGATAAAAGGATCGGTCCACTGATGGTAGATGGTCATCCATCACCGAGATTTCCTTGTTTGGACATTCAACCAATAGGTGAATGTAAAACCATTCGTTTATTGGGTGTCACAGTTTCAAATGACCTACTCTGGAACGATCATGTAATGGCGATGGCAAAAAGCGCGTCTAAAAAACTCGGCCTCCTAAATAGATGCCAAAAATTTTTCACTCCTTACCAATTGCTCCATGTTTATAAGTCCTATATTCGTTCCTGTATGGAGAACGGTTGTCAAGTTTGGGGTGTTGCCTGTTTCCATCTTGGCCCTCTTGGACTCTGTTCAAAAGCGGGCTATACGAATTGTGGGTGATCGTGCTTTGACATCAAAACTTGATTCCCTACAACATCGTCGCACTGTTGCTGACCTCGTTGTTTTTTACAAATATCGTCATCAACAGTGCTCAGATGAAATCAGCGGCATCATGCCTCAAACTTATTCTTACCCTCGTTACACTCGGCAATCGACTGCCGCAACCAGTGAAACGGTAAAGATCCCGCGCTGTCATACTGGCAGATCGCAGAGAGGCTTCTTTGTCCGAACTGCGTACAAATGGTACAGTTTGCCGGAACAATTAGTCTTAGGTGACTTCAACCCGCAGAGGTTTAAAGAAAGCGTTAATCAACACCTTAGAACGCCAGTTGTTGTGGGACCCAGGTCTAGACCTAGGTCTTAAAAGGTATTTATGTGTTGTTGTGACACATATTCTAAACCTTATTACACAACACATTTTATTAAAAAAAAAAAGTCTAGTATACTGTCCTAACGGTTTTCCTGTGCATTTCTTTTAAGTGAATCTAATAAGTTTCGTTGTTCAGTAAGTAAGGACTTATTTTAGCTGTGTGGATCAGCTCCCTGAATAGATGATCGTTCCTTAGTAGAAGGAGCGACACGAAAATCATCATTTATGTTGTTGTTAGGAAACCAGACAGGCACCGTATAATTTATAACTTTCGGCAAATGATTTTGTATGTGATGGCAACGATCACCTGATCCTCTCCCTATAACCTATGCCAGCAAGTGATTTCAACACATGCTTCACCCTGGGCATTTACTACCGATTACACTGGTCAATAAGATTTTTGGGTCTGACTGTTACATGTTAAATTTTGGTTTCTCCGACGACAAAAATAAGGAAAAAAAAAATTTTTTTCCGGTTAAAGTTTGCTTTTGTAGAAACTAAAGCAGTTTTTCAATTTTTCATCAAAAAGTACTGATTTTTATATTTTTTCTACACTTCCACTGTAAATTATAATTAGAAAACATTTTTTTAGATACAAGAGTCTTTTATTCAAGATTTGTTAAACAATACATAAACAATTTGATAAACAATAACATATAGATGTAAAATAACAAAAAATTAATGTCTAAAAGTGAATATCGTATCGTAATCGTATGAGCTCTCTCGTATTAAACCCCAAAAGACCAAACCAAACTTTACGAACTAAATATGAAATATTTAAGTGTTTTTCAATGTCTAGAATCAGAATTTAAGCATGAGAACAGAAACCCAAAAAAAAAATATTTTTTTTGTTGACCGGTGTTATTTTTGCATGGTTGGCGAGCAATGTGAGTTCTTTTTGAAATTGAGAATGACCGTGCTTGTTCATCGTAATGCCAGATTTATGCAATGGAATGTTACATTTCTAAATGTTGAAGAAAAGTAAATTAGAGTAACAGTAATAGCAAAATAGAATTAAGTATAACTAATTCAAAGAAGTGAATGCTAAGAGTTAAATTTCATCCTTAAGTTTTTAGTATAACAGAAAGTATAACAAAATAGTATCTACAATTCAAATTATATCAAGAATATGGTTTGTTAATCATAACCAAATAAATCCACAAAGTGAATTATTATTTTCAAATTTCTTTTAATTGGTTTTTGTAATACATATGTGGTACGTGGTCGCACTCTTGGCCACTCTTCATCGTATAGATAGAATATAGATAATAAAAAATATTTTCTTATAACTATACTTATTTTGTTAACTACATGTTAAAATATTTATTTAAGACATTTCTCTCTTTTTAAACAACTTAACTCAATGAAAAATTTTTAATTATAGTGTAAACAATATTGGCAGTTTAATCTGTTCTTTTTTTCTAATGATATTGGGAAAAAAGGACAGATTGGAGTTGGACAAAATTAGCACTAGTACTAAAATAGGTAGATTATGAAAAGAATGAAATATTTTTTTTTGGTATATCAATTGCAATTTTTTAATTGTTATTTTTGAACAAATTTGATTCAATGTGCGTTTTTGTATTACGTCAATCTTACTAGACCTAGATTTACGTTTTTCGTGTGATGCTATTTTTAAACTTCTTACGTTATTTAGGTTAACAAAATGCGCATCTGGTATACTGATGCCTGATGGTTTTGTTTACGTATCGATGATTTAGAACTACATTTTTATAAAGGGTTTAGTTTTATGTTTTACTAAATCCGATTTTATATGCTGCCTATCAGGTTTAGTTCATTATTTTATGATAGTTTTTTAAGAGATATATGCAATTGGTAAATATTTTCATGACAATATTTAACTAACTATTTTTAAATCTATTTTATCAGTAAAAAGTTAGTGGCAACTTTTTATCGACGTTCCTAACGTCCTACAAAAATCCTGCAACGATTATGATTTTAGAAAATATAAGCTCTCGGCGCTCTTTATCACATTGCAATGACGTACTTTGACCTGCCTATAATAGGCATGTAGGATTTATTAAAATTTAAAAGACGTTATTCAGCTCTTACGTGAAAATTTATTCTTGATGCTTTCTTTTACATAAAAATACACACATGCGCAAAACGTAACAACAGGATATTCAACATAGTTAATATAATATTTATTTATGTACAGTGTTAATGTTTTTTATTTGACTGGTAATGTTTTTTTAAAAAAATTATATAATAGTAAAAAAAGTAATTCAAAACTTAATTACTCAAGTTTTGATCCTTTTATGCAATCTTGTTGTGTACATAATTAATTGGAACCAAAAATATAAGTATGTAATTATGAAAATCATATTCCAAAAATATGGTTATAATTGAATATCAGCAAATCTTTGTTCTGCAATACATCATGTTTTATAGACTTTGATTTTTGTTTTTGAATAAACAAATATATTGCATAAACGTAACTATTACACAAATCTTGGACACTTTGTTTTACATGTTTTTAGCAAATGTTTGTGTTTAGCTCCATATAATAAGGTTTTAATATTACTTTAAGAAGACCAACAAACTTAACGATTTTTGTCGCTTTTGTATTTTTCTTTTTTTTTTAAGTTAGAAATAAAACGAATGTTTTATGCGAAAATACAGCTATTTTTGTTTTTTTAATAACGTAACACGAGCAACATAAAATTTCTGACAGAAAACATAGGAAACAGGTGGATTATATTTACAAAAAGAAAGAACGAAGCACGTCGTATTTACATATTGGTATTGTCTTGCATTCTTTATACATATTTGTATTTTTATATTTAAAATGTCAGATTTTATTTAAATTTAAACTTTTTGGGGTTTTTCAAAATTAAAATACTGACTAATTCTGAAGTTATTCTAAATTTTATATTTTTTAAAAACAAATGTGATTTTGGATATAAAAAAAGGTGACGAGTAGCTGTTTTACTATAAAGATATTTATAGTCAACTGGCAGGTAAATATTTTTAGTGCATGTCGCGAACCATTGCAATGATACCAGTAGCATCTACGCCTATACTCAACTCTTACTGGTAGCTAGTAAATCTTACTGGTTAGCTAGTAAAAAAGTTCTTACATTTTTGTCGGCTATTGCTAATTATTAATCCAATATTTTTTTTAAGAATACCATGTTGCCATAAAAGGACATGGAGACTGTTAAGTTCTTTTTGTTAAACTTCTTTTGATGTTTTTTGATAATTGCATATTTGCAGAACGGCGTAAGGTAAAGTTGATTGAAAATTTTAAAGAAAAAATAAAAAAAGTTTTTTTTCTCCGCCATCTGAGAAATTATTACTACTTGCCGTTCTAGCTTAGTTATGTCACGTTATCTCATTCCTACCTACTCGTTCTGTGGCATAAGAAAGCGAAAACATGTTGTCTCTAGATATTAAACGTTTTTGAATCAAGTGGTGCAATCTACGCTAAAAAAAATACGGTCTCATCGACACAGTGATGAAAACCATTACTATAGTGATACTGTCATTTGAATAGATGGAGATTTTCTTATCACCATTAGTTGCGTTTTAATCTTTCGGTTAAAGTTCAATATCTGAAAAAAAAAAACGATGCGATTTCACGCAAGGGAAAAAGGTTTATATATATTTAAAATGGCTGCGCTCCATCGGAGCTGCTTTTATGTTCTGCTTTTAATTTAATTTTATTTGTTAAAGTGTAAAATAACGTTTTTATTTTTATTATCATAAAAACATCAATGAACGCGTGTTCTATTGAGATCAAAATTTCTCAAATATACTTTTATCTATACAACGCCAAATAAATTTTGATAAGACTCAAAAGCTGTTTCGAGCAGTTGCTTTGTTTCAAATAAACGCGTGTAATATTAATGATTTCAGCTAGTGCACTATGTAGCCTACTTCAGATGGTACAAAACCAATTTTAGAAATTGAAAACTATCTCAAAATATTGAATAATCGATAAACTATGTATACAGGATCTCTTCCAAATTTATATAACTAACATGTAAATAGATCACCCATTTGAGCCCGATATATGGTTTTTGTTGTTTTTATGTGTTAACAGGCAAACCTTGAACCTGATTCGAATTAATAAAACGCAGTTGTTATTATCAAAATAACTTTAGTTATAGAAAAACAACAACCAGATTAACCTAAACTAAAGATTAAATTTTATCAAAACCTAATCTAATGAAAAAAGTTAATACCTCATATTGCTGCTGAGCTCCAGAATACAACACTTCATGTTGTACAAGTTGGTAGTCTCCGTCAGCTCCGCTACTTGAACGTTTATTGGGGGGCTGTGTATTGCCATGCCCCCCTGTTCCAGTTTTTGTATGTGCCGTTTTCACACTTTCTTGGGGTCCAGTTATTGGCCCCCCTTGTGCACTGCTACTAACAATGTTAGTATTAGTTCCACTGGTGCTGTTGTTGCTACTCTCAACACACCCGCACTTACACTCTCCTAAAAAGAATAATAATAAGAAAAGTATTACTAAATTTTCATTAATTGTAAATATTTAAATCAAAACAACAATGGAATTCTAGATGTTATTTGAATGTATATTTACTTTATACGAAAGACTGTTACTGTACATTAAACTGGTTAACAATAAAAAAAAAAAAAATTAACAATGTAATTGTTACAATTTTCAACTGTTAGAATAGGCAATGGAAATTAGATGCACTTTATTTTGAAATGCGTTCGGTTAAAATATTGTTGACGATATTAAGAAGTATTTCAGAATTGTAGAATATCAATGCAGAATTGTATATAAGGAAATCCCTCTTGTAGAATTAAATTAGTTTTATTTTAGACCGGCGATGCGATGGTGTAAAGTTATAATTGCGACAGTTTAGTGGAATTTCGAATTAATTAACTGTAAACGAAACGTTGTACCTTGCATATAAAATCGTGTAAATAGAAGGTATTTTTAAAATTTAATTGTGAATAAAGTTTTAAGAGTTAATTAAGAGACGTTGTGTATTATTTTGGACGCTGTGTTTATACTGGAAATTTTAAACAATCAACCGTTGGAGTTTCTGTTGTGATGACACCCACATACATGCTAGTATTTCTTCGATTCGTTTATCACATCTTGGAGTTACAGTTCAGGCCAAATCTACCTCATACATCCATCCAGAGACCATCTATTGATCTCTCATTTGTGAATTGTGTAAGTAATCGTTTTTTCTTGAGCAGTAGATTGCATGAAGTAAGTGGTATTTCTATACTTTGCATGCTTAGTGAGACAGAGCCTTGAAGCGAGTTCATTGGGATTTAAATTCTTCGGTATAAAAAACAGCCTCCAGATGAAATGAATGTTGAACTGGACTGATCACATGAAAATTTTAATGCTCTTAAAATTTTTCTCGTCTAACTTGATCCGACAAACTACTAGTTGGATGTGTGAACAATCGTAACACTATTAACACACAAATTGCCGACGGTAGATTAATCGATATTGTTAACCAATTAAACGTTAATCGGAAATTTTGTTTATAAGTAAAATTAAGTACTAGACGAGACTTGTGGAGTAGAGAAATAAAATTAAGTTGTCGCTGGTCAGTAGTCAGTACTACCATCAATGAAAAGTAACATAGTATGGTAGATTTGCATATTTTACTACATAGTAGTTCCAACTCCCAATGCCCGTCACTTAAATAACGTTGCATAAAAAAACGTGTAAATTAAAGTCTCAATATAAAAACAAAATAAATTATTTATAAATGTGCATGTGTGCAAGAAACTAATTCTTGTTTAATATCTTGAATAAAAAAATCAGGCATTCATTTTTGTTCTACTTTCTTTATATACATTTAAAACAATCTTAATAGAAAAATAAATAAATTGAAATCAATCGTTTCATATTAACTTTTTAACGCATTTCGCTTTTTGAAAGTAAAAAAAATCACATTATGAAAAAAAGGCAGAAATGGAATAACACTCTTTTGTTGTGTTATAAACAAAAATATTTTTGGATAATAATTTTTAATGGGATAAATATTTTGTTTTAATAAATAAAGAAATGTCTTAAGTTTCTTTTTATATCTTGCCCAAAATGGTTACAGTGTGTTATATTCACTCGTCAAAATCTATAATTAGTCAAAAATTTAAGAAAATAATGTAGTATTGTAATTAAAATTTAAAAATAATAATACATTTACAAAATGTTGGCATAAAATGTTAAAAAAATATTTTCAATATGAATAAAATTTTACTTTATCGATGTCGTTTCGTTGTAGTTTTTTCTGTTGTTGTTCAGCTGTGCTGGCGTTTTTTATATTTATTTAAAAAAAATTTTTATTTTATACATACACATACTATATACGAGGACAGCAATATAATTTTGTGAATCTTACGATTCAAACAAACAAGCTCACTGTTTTCACAGTTATATGTGCACACTATTCGTGTTTTGAATTCAAGGAACTTTCATTCGATTTCATTAAATCTAGTTTGTGCTCATGCATACAGTAAGTAAATGAATTAAAGTTGTTTTTAATGAAACCATTTTGAAAACGTTAATCTTTTCCTTTAATTTCGAACAATCTAGAGATTTTACATAAAATTTTTTGTATTTGATCATAATTTTTCACACATTTTTCGTCACGTCTGTAGAATAGGACGTAGTGGAGTTTACGATCCAAACCAAATAGTAATTTTAATTAATAAAACTTTCGTTGGTGAAGTTTACCCGTTGGTACTGCAAGATCAACTTAACGACGGTACAAATTCTACGGTTTGCGTCAGTTTATTTCAAAACGAATCGTTACAAAAACTGAATATGGTGAATAAACGAGAAACATAAGAAATAAATATGTTTACCTAAAACGAAGAAAACATGTGGCTGGATATTCGCTAGAAATACGTAGATTTTTTTATCAAGCAAATTTGCCTCTGGATAATCGTATTAGTTTAAACAAAGAAATATTAAATTCAAATATATTTAGCAAACAAACTTGTAGCAGTAGCTTGATAAACGTACCAAGCATGATGTTAAACCGCATATTCTATTTCTTACAGAAACACAACTTGCTGCAGCTTTTAAATTTCATCAAGGTGTATATGCATTCATTAATAAAAGTATTGCATATAAACGCTTTTTTTAGTTTGGAACTACATGATAATGACTACCACCAAAAACCATTAAAAGATTTTACTTCTGAAATATAATTTTTATAATAACCTTATATAGGTTCCCAAATAAAAACCTAAATATTTTTATTTATTGGAAGAAATTTCAGTCAAATCTCCTAACTGCACATCGTTACCGGTGACATCAACGTTCACAACCAACCACAGTTAAGGTTCTCCAGGACAATAGTCCAACCAACCAACGAATATTTTCGGCATCACAGAGCCTGGCTCAAATTGCTGAAAACCAAACATGCACCCGATTTACGAAAAATTAGAGCTCTGAAGTTCTGTTACTACATTTTACTCATGGACACCAATCGTATGTCGAGTATTCCTTTTCGGTTCTGCACAAATGTTTACGAAAATCATTCTATTCTGTATTAATAGAAATTCATATCTTTTTCAATAGTTAACACTAAATCAAAATCTGTTTTCGAAAGACACCAAATTGGCTCTGAAGAACAAACGTACACTATTGAATATTTGGATTTACAACAAAAATGCCGTAAATAGATTCAAATATATATATAAAATTGGTGACGCAATGCATAGGCTGACTTCACCACAGTTCTAGAAAGAAAATGTTCCGGATATATAGAGAACTTATGTCTTCTTCAATTCTTGAAATTCTTCAATAATATTAATATTTATAATGTTATTATGTATAAAACCTTATTTTCAACATTGTTCATCAATTCTATATATGAACAATAAAGAAATGAATGAAGCTGCAAAAGTTACAAAATAAAGCAATAAAAATAATTCTAAAAAGAGATAAGTACACATCAAAAGATTCAATGTTGAAAAGTTTAATTTGGCTAAATGTTGAGCAAAGAATAAAAATTGATGTGCTAGTTCTTATATTCAAAATTAAAAATAATTTGCTCCCTAAATATCTGAATGAAAAATTAACTTATGAGCCATTCCGCGGTAATCGATACCAGAAAGTAAAAAAATAACTTGCAGATATGTATACTTACATAGCAAATTAACAGGCTTTATATTTTAATTTATCATTATGTAAAAGAATTTCTACAGTATTTTTGCCAATTTTCGTAATATTTTGTTCAAGCCAAGTGAGCGGATTTCAAAGTCTAGCATGGAAAAAATTTACTAAAATAACAACACGATTTTTACGTCAATGACATTCAAAAACCCGCCATTCACATTTGCTGTCTATACTGCGACTCATTATTATTTGTTGAAAAAAAAATTGAAAGCAATCAGGTAAGTAGTAATCATTTTATTGATGAAATTGTAACGCAGGTATTTCTGTAACGCCCGTCACAAAATGCATAGAAAAGTTTATCCCACATGAGGCTGACTAGCTTTTATTTTGTATTGACCTTACAAAAGTAAGATTATAGGATTAAACAATCCTTGAAAAATATTCGTGTGAATTAAAATAGACCTTGCGTTAAAATATAGGCTGATTTATTTGTGTAACACCCGTCACACCTTACACCCGTTATAATATTCTTTACTAATGTTATAATTTTTTAAGTGCACAATAAGAATATAATACGTTCCTCTATGTGTTCCTCTATCTGTGTCTATGTGTTCCACCTATCCAATATCCCTGTGTGAAAAATTGATAGCTTTTTCAGACGGATGCCCAGTTCAAAAACAAATTTACTATTTCCAGTGTCTATTACAGTGAGAGACTGGAGGGTAGGCTTTCTTTGCCACTAGTTATGGTAAGGGCGCTGTCGACGGCTGTGTGCAACTATGACGGATAGACTTTGGCGGGCAATAAAGTCTCGGTGAACTTTTATCAACATATTCTGGTATTATTATGAATATTTGTCTTTAAATCCAAAGGGCGCGCGTTAAATATCATTTCGTCAATGAAAACGACATTCATGATCTTTAGTAAGTAGAGTACCGATTAGAGAAGTACCGAAGTAGAGTACACGAGTAAAAGAACCGATGGAATAATGGAATACTTTAAAGATGCTACCTCAACCGCAAAAACAGCACTATTTCAGATACTTGATTGGAAATTCCATTTCATATGGTCTTACAGGGAGTTCAAACTCCCAAAAATGTCTTTTGTTTAGAGGCAAAAATAATCATAAAAGTCCAAAATAATAAAGAAAGTCTAAAAATTTACTTAAGAATTTGTTTAATTTACACTCGTAACACCCGTCACAAATCTTTTAACACCCGTCACAAGCTTTTTTTGTAAAAGAAAAATATAAAAAGTAAAATATAAACAAAATACTTAGAGTATAGGAACGGACGATTCTTTAACTCACATCCTAGCTATTAATTTTGCGACAAAAATTTCTAGTTTAGCTAAACTCTAATGATTGGTCAACAAGATATCATATTTTGTAAGAGTACTCGTACACCCGTCACAGGGCTTAGATCTATTATTACATGTAAACGCTTGAATAATTCTAAATGTGTTTTTGTTTTACTTTAAGAAATCATTGAAATGAATTGAATTATATTCAAAACACAGAGATTTTTGTTCTTATTTGGAAATTATATCAGTTTAAATGCGTACAAATGTAACACCCGTCACTGCGAAATGGCCGTTATGTAAACGAAATTCACTATTATAATTTAAGAAATATCAATGATTTTAGTTAGATTTTTTTTTCAAATAAAAAACAAAAAATATGTTAATGTATAAAGGTTTAAGTCTTTTTAATTCTCTAAGTTGTGATATGAAGAATGAAATAAATTTAAATAACTTTAAACTAAAATTAATTAAAGATATAACAAATCGTTAAAAAAAATATTTTATGCATGATTTTTTTTTAATTTGTAGATATTGTAATTATTGTACTTTATGTTTTGGTATTTATACTAATTAAAGTATTATTATTATTATTTTTAATTAATGGCTAACTTATGTTATAGATTTCGCGTAATTCTAAAAATAAACACAGGCGCAACGCCTGTTGCTACAATTTCCCATTATCGATCAAAATCTTAGCAGTTCCTTCTCATATGAATCTTCTTTTGCTAAAGAAAAATTAAAATTAGGTCATTAAATAAAACTGTAGTATCCCAACCTTAAAGTATATATAAATATAGAGAGAACATAACTTTAAAATTGCATGAAGAGAGACATAAAAGAACGTGATAGCACATCTGTAAAAGTCAATTTCTGTCTTTGTTTTCCATTTTGATTTGTTTTTATTTACAACCACAAACTTTTTTATTAAATTATAAATTTAAAATGCCAAAAAATATTAAATGTTTTCCTCATAGTTGTGTTAATTTTTATAAAGTGAATGAAAATAATTCCGAGAGTAATTTTAATTTATTGTGTTACTTCCAGAGATTATTTAACTCAAATATTTTATAAAGGACAAGCAATATTTTCTAACGACACCAACAAATATTTAAGTTATGTAAATATATTAGTATATTATTATGTATACCAAAGTATATTATGAAAATTTGCTGGCAAACTTTTTTCATTACGGACAAATTTATTTTTCATTGATAAAATATCAAAAAATATATGTTTGTTTATATTAAAAGTCAAAACGTCAATTTTTTAAATTTTTTTTTATACAGTCGTATAGTCCGGTGGCTGAGGGTGGTTGTGTAAGGATAGTTATGTATAGAGGGTTACCCTGCAGAATATTTTAATATAAAAAAAAATTGGGTAGACATCTGGGGTCCTGGCCGGATTTCAGAAAATGACGTCATAAGTTATGCGTATTACCGGTTCATGGATATAATAGGCTCTTCCAAAAGTTGTGCTAAACCATTGCAATATGGGTATCTAATGAAAGCTACTGATTAGGAGAACATGTTTTTAGCATCAAAAATTTAATTTTGTTGCGGCCCTTAAATAATATATTGATCTTTATTCCCCAAAGTCGGGATACTACGCCAATGCTTGGTGCCTTTCCCCCGCCACGGAACCCTCGTCCAATCACGTTGTATCAACGAGAAGAGTTAATTGTTCTGTACGAGTGAGTTTTCCTGTAACGAAATGATAAGTTGTTGTTCAGGAGCTAAAAGAAATCACGTTGTAAGTTCTAAGTTTCATTCTCGCTGTTTTAACAAAGTTTAAGATAGTTTATAAGATGTAATAATATAAAGTTAAAAGAATATATCTCAATAAGAAAACTCTAATCCTGTGTCAACTTGCATTTATTGAACTACACGAACATAAATAATCCACAGTCCTACGCTCTAAGTAAGAACAAATTTGTTTTGTAATTAATGGAGGGAGTTCTTGTAAATACAAAAATAAACATGACTTTAATGCAGTAACTACTTGTATACTTAACCTGCCAAATACAACATGACTAATTTTTTTCTTTCTTTTCATTTTAGCTAAACGGACTGTATGTGAAGAAAGTCATATTAGAATACCGTAGTGAAGTGGTGTGTTGAAAAGACTAAATCGAGTACATAATGGAAGGAGTACCATTAGTAAGAAATAGACAAATTGAAAAAGTAGATGAACTAAAGTGCATAGTTTGCCAACAAGATAAAGGTAACCTCGAAACATCGACTACAGAAAATAGAAGAAAACGAATTTTGGAGGCAGCAGAATCCCGAAGAGATGAAGTCTTTGAACGATTACAAGCAGTAGACCAGAGTGCATTCGTTTATCACGTGGATAATACTTGCTACAAGCGGTACACATTACGTAAGTCAGTGGAACAGGTAAAGAGGAAGCGAGAGGAAGCAGATGATGGCAATGATATTGAAACGGCCATTGCAAGTTCCACAAGAATCGGAACACGGTCATCTGCTGTGCCACGTAATCGTCCAGCCATCAATGTAGATGTACATCGCCATTGCAGTTGCATTATATGCTCTCATCAAAAACATGGTTCCATTTATACAAAGTACAGAATATCTGTGAAAGTGAAAGTGAATGTGAAAGAGCCACAAAATTTTTGAAGGCTGCAGTGTTTTTTCAAGACGAGGTGTACTTGCGTATTTGTGATTTAGAAGATACCTCCAGTGTGTTTGGTGCCGATCTCCATTATCATTCCAATTGCATGTCAGCGTATCTTCTGAAATACGATAGGGCTATTACTCTCATACCAAACCGCCATCAAATAAGAGATTTGTGTTCTGTGAAATTATGAAACAGATTGAACCTGGCCTCAAAAGAGGGGAAGGATTCCCACTCAGTGCTATCAAGGATAAGGCTAATGAACTGGTAACTTCGGCACAGTTCACAAATAAGGAAATAAAAATATTATTGATGGAACATTATGAAGACAGATTACGGGTTGCTGTAGCAAAGGAAGTCAACAAGTCAGCAATGGCGTTTCTAGATGTTCCTGAGGAAGATGTTGCTGATACTGTCCGCTCTTTTGACGCTATTAAATCTGCTGCTAAATCAATTAGAGAAGAATTATTGAAGATGAATTTCAATTGGCAAGACAATTTTTGTGATGCCAAAGATTGTGAGAAGTCATGGAAAGATATTACTATTCCAGAACCAGTTCTGTCATTTCTCTCTGAATTATTCAAGTTTGAATCTACGTGTTTCAATGAAGTCTGCAATGACGAAGATGAAAATGATGGAAAACATGTTTCAGATTCAAAAAGATTGAAAATGCTGTCTTTGGTACAGATAATGCATTACATGTTGCATAATGGCAGAAAAAGAACCCCATTGCATGTGATCACTGGATTAACAGTGCATGAAATTTGTAGGAGTAGCACACTCGTCAAGAGTTTAAACCATTTCGGCTTAAGCATTAGCTACGATGAAATATTGAGACATCACAATGACTTGGCCTTATTTGTTGTTGAAACCAGTCAAGGCAATGTGGCATTGCCAAATCACTTTGATCCAGCGGTATTCACAATGGCAGCTTTTGAAAACTTCGACCATAACGAAGCTACCTTGTCTGGAATAGGTGGATGCCACGATGCCGTATCGGTGCTATTCCAAGATAAAGGAAATGGACATAATAGCAAGCCACTAATATCTGAAACTAATGTTACACACGGAGGTAAAACTTTCAAATCGGAGTTGCCCTGTCAGGAATTAAGAAAATTCTTTAAGCCAACCAAAAAACCAAATCTACCAGACAGTTACAAAGTTGAAAATAATGCTGAGCTTGTAAGAGCAGAAGATTACAAGGTTATGCAGAGGAAGGACTTGGTTTGGTCTTTGAGTCGAATTGGTATGACCGCACACAATACAGTTCCTACAGCAAATCAAAAAATTCCCTCTCGGAGTGCATTCAACTCAATTGTTACCGAAGAAACAATACCAGAGAGTGCAGTTGGATTTCTACCAGTGCTTCCTTATCCAGTCACGGAATATGATACCGTTTACACAGCCATGAAGAATTTTCAAAATGTACGCTCTCAACTAAGTCAAGCCAAGCTACCAATTGTATGTGATGAAGGTGTGTTTCACATTGCTCGTGAAATTCAACTAATTCGACCAGAAGAGTTCCAGGATCTTGTGCTAATGATGGGCTCATTTCACATGATAAAAATCTTCCTTGGTTGCATGGGCAAATACCTTAGAGGAAGTGGCGCCGAGACTGTGTTAACAGAGACAGGTGTATTTGGAGTGAATGTAGTAGAATCGGTATTGAAAGGTTCAAACTATAACCGATCAGTCAAAGGAATGTTTCTTCTAGGAGAAGCAATGGAAAGATTAAAACTGATCGAATTTTTCAAGGAATTTGAGCATGGGTTATATCAAGAACTATTTGAAGAAATATGTAACTTGCAGAAAATGGTTTCTTGTAAGAATAAAATTAGATGTCAGCAGCTTTTCAAGCAAATTTCAGAAAAGATCGATGGTTTTGAAAACGACTTATCTAAATTTATGGAGACAAGACGAAACAATTCTGAAACTTGCATCTACTGGGACAACTTTTTGCTAATGCTTATGTATTTGAAATATTTATTGAGATCGGACAGAGAAGGCAACTGGAGCTTGTTTCTACATACTGTGAAGCGTGTTATGGCATTATTTCTTGTATTTGACTGCTCAAATTATGCTCGGTGGTGTTCAATTTTCTTAGAAGATATGATTAAATTACCGCAAACAGCTCCTGATATATATATGAAAAAACGATCCCAGAGGTGTTTTAGTGCAGTGGGGGTAGATATGTCTCTTGAGCAAACGATTAATCGATCTAAGAAAAGTTCTTCAGGAATAATTGGTAATACAAAGAAAAAAATGTTTGTTGCTCAGTACCATGTACCATGAGCTGCTGGCAATAAGCAATGTATATAGAGATATTAGTGGAATTAACACAAGCAATAGTGAATTGAGCTTACACCATAAGTTCAACAATTCAGAGACACAAAAGAATGAAGACAGTGTTCGCGCCATGGTTGCGTATGTAACGTCATATGCTAACCCATTTATGATGCAGGACACAGAAGGTGGCAAAACCCTGCACAACATATTAACTAGGGAAAGTGTTCCTTCAGAAGAAGCTGTAAAGCTTCTACAATTCCAAAATATCGGTGCTGAACTTTACACTTCTTTCCGTGATAAAAGATTCATTAATAAAAGCAGTACAATCTGGGATGTCATTCATAGACAAAATCTTCCAACATTCCAGCAACGCAACATACGAACATCAACAGCTATTGGTAAAAAAAGGACAACGAAAGATGGTAATGAAGGAGCAAAAACTCTTTATCTTGCACGTGAACGGAATTATAACATGAAGACTCTCTTTTCGTATAACATTGTTCTTTCAAATAACTATTTGTTTGAAAATGATGGGAATATCACCAAAGCTATTAAAAGCAACTTGATAACAGAACTTTAAAAAACCCTACAACCCAGTGATTATGTTACACAAGATAAATGGGATCAGCTCCAAACTGCATGTCTTGTCGATGTTATGGCAAATATAAGGGGTATTGAAATGAAGAATCACGAAAACTATGGTTCATTCGGTGATGGCTTTCTAAATATGATTCGTAGCAGGGCTTGCAGTGCTACAAGGATGTATTTTATCTTCGATACATATGTTGCAGGATCTGTGAAAGATGCTGAAAGACTTCGTCGTACAAAAACAACACCGATACACATCCACTCCATAGCAGCTAATGTTCCTCTGCCCAAAAACCTAAACACATTCTGACCTTCAAGTAGTAACAAGACAAAGTTACAGGTTTTTTTGAAAGGACGCATCATCTCTGAAGCAAATACAAAGTTCCCTCATGCTACAGTTGTAATGAGTGGTACAGGCGGTGATGCTCTTATTCCTGCAGTTAGTTTCCAGAACAGCATAGTACAACTTCCCGAGCTATGTTATGACATCGAAGAAGCTGATTTACGCATCATACCCCATGCAATGCATGCTGCAAGAGCAGGTTATAAAAGAATTGTTGTGCTGTCTTCGGTCACAGACGTTTTGGTTCTCCTAATTTATTACTGGAATGTTTTAAATGAACAAGGACTGGAGGAAGTTTGGATTCGGGCAGGTGTTGGTAATTCAGTTCGGCACATTCCTGTGCACACTTTGTGGGAAAAATTAGGCTCTGATGTTTGCCGCATTCTGCCATATGTGCATGCTATAAGCGATTGCGACAACACAAGTAAAGTTGGTACCAAATCTGCTGCGCTAAAAGCAAATCCCGTGATGTATCTTACCGGGTTTGGAAGGAGTGCAAATTTTGGAGAAGAATATTCAGCAAATGCTGAATCGTACATTGTTCAACTATTTAAGAAGGACTCTCAGTTCAAAACTTTAGACGAACTACGATATTGGCTATATCATCACAGTAAAGCTACTTCCTTGCAAGATCTTCCTCTAACAAGTAGAGAAATCACCAGTCACATCCGAAGAGCATTCTACATAATCCATATGTATACAACATGCCTGGAGAGACCAAGTAAACTGGATTCCCTTCAATATGGCTATGAGTACTCTCTAGATAGACTACTACTTCCTTCAAATGATAGAAAAATTCTACCAGACGACCTTATACTAGGCTGCAAATGCAAGAAGTGCGCAAGACAAAGTTGTGAATGCAAACGTAATGCAATTCCATGTATCAGTTTCTGTGAATGTCAAGCTGTTCTACCTGAGAACATGGACTGCCAAAACACTCATATAGACTGATAGTAAAAAGTTAAGGTGATTTTTTAGTAGGCTACTGTTTCTAGCTAAAAGAAGTTCGTGAGTTATAATCATTATATTAATATTTCTAATATTTCTATGTTATGTTTTCTTTTGTTTACCCAAGTACCTTTTGTGCTGTTGTAAACATTTTCTTTAAAAAAATTTTTTATAATTTCTTTAATAAACTAATAAAGTAAAAAAAAAAAAAAAAAAAAAAAAGAGTTACCCTGTTGATTTATTAAGTTAAATAACTGTAATTACGTACCTTTGTTCAATAAGATTGTAAGAATTTGTTAGTTACTGTATTATATCCATTTATGAAAATATATCATCATATCCCAAGAAATTCTGTTTTATTTCTGTAGGTTCATCATAAATGATGAAGAAACATAATAGTTATGCATTTTAATGAACTGGAAGTATAACTATAATGACGTCATATAAATAGAAATTAATTTTTTGATGCTAAAAACATGTTCTCCTAATCAGTAGCTTTCATTAGATACCCATATTGCAATGGTTTAGCACAACTTTTGGAAGAGCCTATTATATCCATGAACCTGTAATACGCATAACTTATGACGTCATTTTCTGAAATCCGGCCAGGACCCCAGATGTCTACCCAATTTTTTTTTTATGTCCTGATAGTATATTAAAATATTCCGCAGGGTAACCCTCTATACATAACAATCCTTACACAACCACCCTCAGCCACTGTATTAGTAGGGAGTATTAATTTTTTGTGGTAGGGCTTTTTCTTATAAATTTCCAAAAAAATCGCAATAATGGTACAATTTTGAATCAAATGAAAAAGATACGCACGTCTATGGAAAGACATAACTGTTTCTCAGAGAGACAAAGACAGGAAAACAAACGAAAAAAACGATTTGACATAGGTCTCTGCACGACGCTAAATATTAGTTGTGGTGATCGGTTGATTCCAACAGACATATATTTTGATGTACGCGGAGACAAACTTAAAGCTGGGATGCACAACTGTTACAAATCATACTTTAAGCATATTTATTTACCAATTTTAATCAGCATCGATTATCAGGAACTGATGTTATTGAAGTTTCAAATAAACAGGTGCTCGGAAGCCACTTATCTCAATACCGTCCAATAACTAATCAGCTCTTTGGCAATCAAATCTCCATCTTTTGTTAAAGTGTCATCAAAATAAATAAATGAACGAAGATTGTATACGCCCAACAAACTTTAAAAACAAAGTGAGAAAAGTCAACAGTTGTATGGTAGACCCCTGCCACTTTGATCGATGTGCCCCAAAAGCTGATCATTACCATTACATTCTCACACTAATTGAAATCTTTTCCATAATTATTGTAGACTGTAACAGGTCGTTCAATAAGTCCGTAGGATAAGTAAGAAAAAAACAACATTTTGACAAAACTCGATTTTTTTATTCAACATAGTTGCCTTCGAGGGCGATACAACGAGTATAGCGATTTTCCAACTTTTCTATACCACTTTTATAGTACGATTTCTCTTTCTCGTCAAAATAGGCCTCAGTTTCAGCGATTACTTCATCATTGGACTTAAATTTCTTTCCAGCAAGCATTCTCTTGAGATCTGAAAACAGGAAAAAGTCGCTGGGCGCTAAATCTGGAGAATATGGTGGGTGGGTAAGCAATTCAAAGCCCAATTCATTCAATTTTGCCATCGTTTTCATCGATCTGTGACACGGTGCATTATCTTGGTGAAACAACACTTTTTTCTTTTGTGTTGATAAAGACACTGAGCTCAAAAAAAAAAATTTACTGGGAGTGGAAAACCGAGCGTTGGGATGTAAAACTGTTGTGGACCGTACTTAATGAGTATGTTCCAAGTTTCATCCAATTCAATTATCAGGTAGATGGTATTGAGATTTAAAAACAGGTGCTCGGCGATCTTCCCCCCTCCCCACTGCTCCACAAATTTATTCAATATCACTCAAAAAGTAATCACCGTATTGTCATACATATTTGCATTTTTTGTTAATGTGTCATCAAAATTAATTCTCAAACGAAAGTTGTATGCTCCACACAAACATAGTGGAAAAATCACTAATTGTTAAGTGGACCCCCAGTCTTTCGTCCAATGTAACACAAGCGCTAATAATCTTTCTTATAATTATTGAAAGCTTTTACCAACGTTTCATGAAAATTGATTTGTAACTGTACTGTAGGTTAAAGTAGACAAATATACCTTAAAAATTCAAACAAAACTTATTAATGGGACAGTGGCAAACTGGAAATCTGTACGCAAAAATATTGAAAACAGTATTAAAACCTTATATAGCAAATTTCAATAAGATTTAAAGCCAGGATTAGAAGTAATTCAAGACCCAAATAAAAAGGTGTACGGAAGACTCCTCGCCACTTTATCCAAATTTGAAATGAATCTTCTATTTTCAAGTGAACCCAAAACATATACCAAAGTGATAAATCAAGATCCCATGGGATTTTAACCCTACCCACAAACAGCCGAAATAAATTTTTTTGACTCAACTAGTTAACCCAAAAACCCAGTTAATTACCTTAGTCAGCAACGTAAAACTCTTTAGTTATTTCATATAAATCAACTTACACCAATTACTGTTCTTATGAAAAATAACTTGTAATGAAATTATCAATGTCGACACAACACTTAAACAACATTATTGAAACAAAACTTAAGGTTCAACTATCGTTAAAGTTGTTAGTAATTGTATTCTGGTGTATATCACTCAAGTTGTGAATGTAGAGTGGAGACAATTAAACTTAAAATAAAAACCAATGGCGTTCATACTTAAGCCAACGAAAAATCCAGAGACGAAATTTTAAACAGTTTTAAGATTTAGGTTTAATTTTTTGAGAAAACAAATGTGAGCAGAAGTGAAGGGTGTGTGAATGGTTAAAAAAATAATATGTATATACATTACTGAGATACTGTATTTCCATTTTTGAAAAAATAACAAACATCGAAAAGTAAATATGTGTATGCAAAAGAAAACAAAGAACTTAAAAGAATAAATATCACGAACTGTTATCGTGAATTAGAATTTGTGGTTTTATCTTATCAACCACAATTATCATTTATTTATACAAATATATTTCTGTAATAATTTATTTTATTAATTACTATTTTCTAGCATTAGATAATAAAATTCTGTTATAAAATCAAAACAATTTAATTTATCAGCTTTAGGTGATACAAGTTAGACAAACAAAACAAATTCAAACTTTTTTGTGAAGTTGCGTTCTGTTTCTTTCCAATAGAGACCCTCGCTTATAGGAAAACTAGTGCAATATTTTCCATCCCACAATAACAAGATATAAAGACAATAGATTTTGTTGAAGCTTTCAAAAGGTTAATCTCACATAAGTTGAGAATAAGTTGAATTTATGAATAATTTGAATGTTGAGCATTTCCTTTGGCCTGGAATACACCAGATGTTAAGAATAAACGGCTGGCTAAGAATAAACGGCTAATTATGCTGTAAAAAAGGAAATATTTTTACCATTTGAGCAGTGCAGATTGGTGAAATCCTAACAAAGAATTGCAAGGCATAACCCTGTGGCGTGTCCACTCAATCTTGGAATAGTATAAAAAATGGACAGTTAAAAAATTTGGGGTTTGGCCTATTTAAACATTTCTCTGAAAACTATTCATCCGTATTGATCGGAGAGTTTCAAAACCCTTTCGTGAAAGTTTTAGGACAATTAAAAAAGAAGAAGAAAGATCAGTGAAGATAAATCATAAGCAATTTTTTTCGGTTTGAATCTGGAAAAAAATGTATCCCTTCATCAAATTGTGTCGCGGGCGAAAGAGTTGTGATCCAATATATCTATCTGTCTGTCTACACCTTAGTCTAATATCTGGAGATAGATTTCTGAAAAGGTTATAATAAAGTCAAAACAATTGGTTTGAACAGGATGGTCATTTTGTTGTGTTATCTCACGTAATTTTTTCTTAATTTTCTCACTTTAAGACACACTTAAATTTATCCTTTATTTGTCAAAATGAACAAACAAAATTTTTTATATTAGTGAAAGCAAGACAAAAATTTATTGCATTCACCTTTACAAACCATCTTTAAAATCTCACGCTTAAATCTAAAACTAATCAAATTTCAAGAATTTGTCAAGTTTGGATATCGAATTCGAATTCACAAATTTTAATTTTATTTTTAATAGCAAAAGGCAGTTTTTTTTTTAACGGCGTTCATACTCCATGTAGGAGCGTGGCCAGGCTAATCAGCTTTGAATATTCACCACGGTCATTCGCAACAGCGACATAATTACCATGGCAGCCGATTTTTTTAAGGTCGTTTATTACGTCAGTCTCCCATTGTAGTCGTGGTCTTCCTCGCGGTCTACCAGTCCCTGGGGTACTAACGTACATTTTTCTAATCATTCCACACTGCGAATCGGCTCGTAGAACATGCCCAAACCAAGCAATCCTGTTAGAACGGATACAACCTATTATATCAGGACCCTCAAGAAGGTCTCTGATCTCAAAGTTATACCGGGTTCTATACTCTCCATCGTCTGTCTTAAGTGGACCAAAAATGTAGCGTAGGATCTTACGCTCAAATACAGATAAATGCGATTCGTCATTTTGTGTAAGGGTCCACGTTTGTGACCCATACATCACAACCGGTCTAATCAATGTTTTGTATAACTTGAGCTTGGTGTTAGTTGATACATACGGTGATCCAAGGAGAGGTTTAATTGAGTAGAAAGTTCGATTACCTGCAGCGATTCGAGCTTTAATATCTGTAAGTATGCTGTTGTTTGAGTCAAGCATTGATCCCAAATATTTAAGAGATTCAACTCCCTCAATTCGTTCATCGCCGCACATCAAATGTTTCTTCTCAGCCTCTCTTGAAACATTCATATGTTTGGTTTTATTGTATTTAATTTGCAGACCAATTTTCCTAGCACCACTCTCAAGCGACTTGAAAGTCTCACTCATAACAGCTTCACTTCGGGCGAGGATGACAACATCATCAGCGTAAGCAATCATCTGTACTGAGTTTATTGACAAGATATTGTTATTAGTCGGCAGTTTCTTTTGACGGCACACATATTCCAAGGCTAGATTAAAGAGTATAGGAGAGATAGCATCACCTTGTCTTAATCCGGAGTCGACTTTACAAAATTTTGATATTTCGTTCTCTACTCGCACACAGCATTGAGAGTTCTGTACTGTCATTTTGCATAGTGATATCAGCTTACCAGGAATTCCCATTGACACCAGAGCAGACCATAGAGTCTCTCGTTCGAGAGAGTCGTAGGCCTGCCTGAAATCAATGAAAAGTTGGTGCACAGGTATGTTGAACTCTCGACACTTTTCCCAAATCATCCTTATCGAGAAAAGTGCATCGGTGGTACCTCGGCCCCGCCGGAAACCACACTGATATTCTCCAAACAGTTGTTCAGCAAAAGGATTGATTTTGGATAGCAAAATGTAGGAAAAGTACTTATATGCTGTGTAGAGGAGAGCGATTCCTCTGTAGTTTGCACATTGTAGCCGATTACGTTTTTTATGGATTGGTATCAGCATAGCTGTGTTCCAGTCCTGTGGCATGGTTTCAGTCCTCTAGATCATTTGAACAAGTTCAAACAATCTTGAGGATAGAGTTTCGCCACCATGTACAATCATTTCGGATGTTATATCGTCGATACCAGGTGCTTTATTGCATTCTAATTTTGACAGCGCCGCATCGAATTCCTCTTTGGTGGGTTCGTCTACATGTACCTTTGACGCACGAATAAGCTTTGCTCGTCGCCCGACTTGTTGCTGGTCACTTAAGTTGAGAAGATTCTCAAAATAAGCGGCCCAAGTATCTAAAATATTTTTAAGGTCTACTTGTAGCTCCCCATCTTCGTTTTGAATAGCAGTCGATCTAGTTTGAGGGCCTCCTCACACTATCTCTTCCACCATTCTCTCTTCGTTCGTCTACATAGCTTTGTAACGGCTTGTCTTGCCAGTTTATAGTTCTCCTTCGTAGACCTGGTATTGCGTCCTTGTAGACACTTCAGATAGCAATCTCTTTTGTATTGAATAGCGTCAAGACATACTTGATCCATCCATGGCTTCTGGGAGTGGTTCTGTGGTCGTCCAAGTATTCCCTCAGCAGCGCTTAAAACAGCATCTTTGAGCAAATACCATGACTTATCGACGTCTCCATTAATGGTTTCTGATTTCTCCAATGTTTCGGCAATATGGATTTGATATCTCTCTTCTGTTTCAGCATTCTTTAATGATGAGATGTTAAAACGTTTCCGTTGATTGAATTTTGGAATGCCTGGATTTGGGAAGTGGAACCTTATCGTTGCACATACAAGGAAGTGATCACTTCCAATGTATGCACCTCTAAAGGATCGCACATCCCGAACGCTAGAAAAGAAACGTGCTGTTACTAGAACGTGATCAATTTGATTTCGAGTGTTTCCATTCGGTGAGACCCAAGTCTGTTTATGAATCGATCGATGCTGAAAGAACGTACTGGCAATCCTCAAATTATTTGACAATGCAAACTTAGTCATTCTCTCACCATTATCATTCGAATTCAAATACAGGCTGTTGGGACCCACCACATTTCCATAAGAGATATCTCCTCCAACCTGTCCATTAAAGTCACCAAGAACCATAATGAAGTGGCGTGTGGGTGTTTGTTTCATAACCTCTTCCAGTGCTATGTAGAAATTATCCTTCTCGTCGACGGTCTTAGCTTCAGTAGGTGCATGCACGGCAATAAGAGAAATATTGTTATATGTACCACGTACACGTAGGTAGCAGATCCTCTCATTGACCGGGATGAATTTCATCACGGCTTCTTGTATGCGTGCACCAACAAGAAAGCCAGTACCAAATTCTCTTCGAGAAGGATGACCACTACAGTATAGAGAGTGACTATCCAAATCTTGTTTTCCGATTATCGGCTGTCTAATTTCTTGTAGAGCAATAATATCCATCCTATACCTCTCAGCCTCTGTTTCCAGACTTATAAGAGCATCAGGAGCGCTCAGGCTGCGCAAGTTCCACGTTCCGATTCGGTAGTCTGGTCCTTTTTCACGTCCAGGTAAAATTCTGTTTTGTTGTCCGGGTCTGTTTTTCTTTTTCTGATCACCAAATTTAACATATTAGTTTTTTTCCGGGGTTAGGGTGTTAACCTTAGGCCCAACCCAAATTGTCGTGAATGGGTCCGTTCTGCATATTAAGGTCACCAGAAACAACCTATTTACACGTTTATATAGCGAGCCGCTTGATTCAAGACAGACGCCTGCTCCAAGCCGCCCCTGACATGGAGAACAGACGCTTGAGTCGCATTGGTTGTAAGGCGCCAATTCGCCGTGATGTAGCGTCATTGACTAAGCAGTTTTTACTCTGCTTGTCTCCAATACACCAACTTAATTCTGTTAGCATTACCCAGGCAGCACGGCGTGGACGTCGAATTAAGGATTTCGCTACCGCATACAAATATATACTACCCCATATAAATATATATATATATATATATATATATATATATATATATATATATATATATATATATATATATATATATATATATATATATATATATATATATATATATATATATATATATATATATATATATATATATATATATATATATATATATATATATATATATATATATATATACATATATATATATATATGTATATATATATATATATATATATGTATATATATATATATATATATATATATATATATATATATATATATATATATATATATATATATATATCAGTGGCGGATTATCATACAAGTTTTAAGGCAACCGCACCAGGGCCCCGCGATTCAGGGGCCCCAAGCATAAGCAGAAAAGAAACTAAAACCAGACAAGTTTGAAATATATTTATTTTCAGGCATTAAAATTACATTTTTTCTGTATTTAAGTGTCTATAATTTCATCGAATTTAATTTCGTCCAAAATTTTATTGTCAAAAGAAAGAATGGATAAATCGTTCAAACGATCATTACTCATAGTATTACGCAAATAACTTTTGATTAACTTCAGTTTTGAAAATGATCGTTCGCCTATAACATTTTCGACAAACATGCATAAAAACATTCGTAATAAAATATCGATATTCGAAAAAGTGGTGGAAATATTATTATTAAACATTGTTTTGTACATCGATTCATAATTTAAATTATCAATGTGAAATAATTTTTGGCAAATTGACATTCGTCAATCAATTGATTTGCATTGAGATCTTTTGGGTATTTTGCGGTTATTGTTCTGCAAGAATTAGCAATCTTTTCATCACTTATTAAATTTAGATGTATCAAAAACGAGTACTATCTAGATCTTCATAATCTTTAGCACGCTCTCTCAGATTGAAAAGAAAAGCCTTTATAATTGGCTTGAACAACGATTTTTCAAGGTGGTCTTTTTGTTCCTCTAGACAAAGTGTTTGTGACGTTGAGCAAGTTTGAATATTATTTGCGGTTTGAATATTAGATGAAACAGAATTTAAAAGCTGACAGGCATCATCAAAAATTTTGTTGTAATCTTTATTTTCCAAATCTGTAACTATTAACTCAAACAGTTTTTTGTCACCGAGACAGTTAAATTAGATTTTAGTAATGCTCGATTCACAAAATTAAACTTGGTTAGTACACTTTTACAGAGGACAAGCATCAAAATGTTTTCGAATTGACATAGTTTTTTTATCAATTCTGTTACCACCGCTGTGTTATCATCACTGAAGCTTTCCTCATGTAGGAAAGATTTTAAAACATGCAACACTTTTAAATAACAAGAATGTAAAACGTGAACTGATTCGTATCTAGCTGACCATCTCGTTCCAGTTGCTCTCTTTAACATGTATTCGCTATTTTCGGTTAATTGTTCTTGTAATCGATTCCATCGAAAAGGGGAATATACGAAAAATCCATAAAGTTTTTCAACCATATCAAAAAACTTAGTTGCAGCAGTATTGCCAGAAACACTATTTTTATCGACTAAATTTAATGAATGAGCAGAGCAAGGGACAAAAATTGCTGTTTCATTTGTTTGACGAATCAATCTTTGTAGGGCACCATAAATACCTGCCATATTGTAAGCGTTGTCATATGACTGGCCTATACAATTATCAATGTTTATTTCGTTTTCAATGTGGAATTTCATAATGATGCCAAAAAGATAATTCGATGTATGACCTTCGATTTCAATAAATGAAATAAATCGTTCACAAATGGTATTACTTTTAACATATCGAAGACAAAAAGACAACTGGTCTGTATGGCTCACATCCTGAGTGGAATCCACACTAAACTCTATAATTTCCGAAACAATGTGATTTTTAACATGTTTTGCCATGATAGAGATGAATTCTTCACAAATTGTGCTTGAAAGATACGATGCTTTTCCTAAAAGTTTTCCGAATAATAAAAAAAAATCATTTGTCAATGTTACATGAAAAGAGTGTACCTTTTCCTTTATTGCCAAAACGAGAAATATGTTCTTGTAAAAAGGGATCAAATTTAGCCAATAATTCAAGAGATCCAAGAAAGTTTCCATTGTGTTTTGATCCTAAAATTTCATCGTGACCACGAAAAGCAAGTCCTCGTGATGCAATTTTAGTTGTATTATTAAAAGATTTTTCGAAAGTAAGTTCTTTTTTGATACGCATTTTTTATGTAAAATTATTGGTCATGTGATATACTTAGACTCTTCATGCTTCGAAATGTGATGAATTATTCTAATTATGGAATCTTTTTAATGAAAATGCTTTCGATTTTCCATTCAAATCACCAAATAAACAGCATACAAAACAAAAAACTGCTTCGGCTGACGGTGAATAGATTAGCCAATCTCGTTTAATTTTTTGTTGCGTTTGTGAGTTTTCTATAAAAATGAAACTCAGTGAATTTTCGACCATATTTTCCATCATTTTTCATTGCATCTATGTTTTGACATGCAAAGGCACCTAAGAAACTAACTGTATAATAGTACTTTATTGTTGAGATGTTTAATGAACTAGTTTATTTTCGATCAAAAGTTTACAATGCGAGCGAGCAATGAGCATTGCAAATTTGTGAGAAAATAAAACTCATTAAACACGAAAGCAATACGACGTTTTAGTCTTCCGACAGAGAAGCATGTTTTAATTTAAAAATAAAATTCATTAATAAAATAAATAAAACGAATAAAGAGGACATCTTTATAGTAAATGAGGACGGAGGACCTTCTTGCTCCAAAAGAGGACAATCCTACCGAAAAGAGGACACAAAATAATCTATGGGCTGATCACTATACAAAACTAATCGATCAAATTAAGCATGAAGTGAAACTCGACCACAACATTGAGTTAATTGAGAATACAACAGGTGAAAAACTTGTACTTGTTGACAGCCTATGTTATGAAACATATACAGCTAAAAAAAATCATGTAAAACCCCGCCTTTATTGAAATGCAACTAATCGTCCAAATTTCAAAGTAATCGATCCAGAACTTAAGGAGATTACCTATTTTGAACAAACGAACATTTACATTTTTATTTATATAGAAGATAGAAGAAGATAGATAGAAGAATATTTATTGAAAATTTATTGAAATTCTATTAAAAGTTTATTGCAACACTAATCTTTATAAAATTGTTTGTGTATTTTTTTACTGAAAATAATAATTAAAAGTATTCTTTTTACTAATTGAAATAAAATAAATCTGACTAAAGTCTAATTTAAATATTTTGTTTATATTTATTTCAATAACTTTTCTAAAAAAAGTGTTTTAGTTATTCTTTTTTCTAGGGTATCGGTACTACACCGGTAACGTGAGAAACTTTGCCAGTATTGGCAAAACGGAAATTTTGGTTATTGTAATGTAATGTAAATATGTTATTGAAATGTAAATATGTTATTGATTACTTTCATTTTGAAAAGTTATCGTTCAGCTGGGAACGGTAACGGTAACAGTATTGACATCGAGCCTAATTTCATTGAAATAAAAAAAAATAATCAACAATCTTTACAAACAATCTTTACAACTTCCAACAATCTCTATAACTTCCTTACAACAATCGAATCAACGCTTGAAAACCGCCTCTAATTCCGGCCATATTGTTTGCGTTGTCATATGACTGTCTCTGCAATTTTGTAAGTCAATTTTGTTTTCTTCGAGGAATTTTTAAACGATGCCAAAAAGATACTCTTATGTTTGACCCTCAATTGGAATAAAAGCAACTAATCGTTCATTGATTTTACCATCTTTTACATATCGAATGCAAAAAGCCAATTAATCCGAATGACTTACATCCAGAGTGGAGTCAACACTAATCGAATAATAAACTGCGTCAATGACGTCGGCTGCAATTCGATTTTTGATTTCTTGCCCCATGGTGGTAATAAATTCGTCACATATTGTGCTTGAGAGGTACGACGTTCTTCATAAAAATATCCTAATAACAATCACTTTTATCATTTCATTAAGTTTGCTTCAGATGTCGCATACCTTTTCCTTTGTTGCCAAATTTATCACTATGCTCTTTTAAGAAAGGATCAAATTTAGCCAAAAGTTCAAGAGCTCCAAGAAAGTTGCCATTGTGATTCGAGCCCAGAGTTTCATCACTCTCGGAAGTTCGGAATTAAAACTTTTGTCTTTTATTTATTTTCTTTATAAATTATATATCTTTATTTAAAATATTCGAATAGATTATTGCTTTTAGATTGCATATAGAGAAATCGAAAATTTTATTTGGAATTATTTATTTGAGAATCTGAGAAAACAATGGAACCCATAGTTAAAAACTGCTGCAAGAGTATCGTTTAAACTAGAGAATCAATTCATGATACACATTGTATATATACTCTATTTCAGAGATTTTTTTAAGGGTGTAATTGTTATCATTTTTCGCAGTTCTGATTTCAGACATGCAGTTTTGAATCATCAAAAAATCAGTTCTGTTTTTTAGCCATCAAAAATGAATTTTTGAAAATACTTTAATTTACTAGGGTTTTTTTTCGAATCTGATGACCGTTTTATTTAGTAATCAAATTTGGAAAATGAGGATAAAGGGCCCCCAAACATTTACCCGCACTAGGGCCCCCTGAACTCTTAATCCGCCACTGATATATATATATATATATATATATATATATATATTTTTTTTTTTTTTTTTTTTTTTTTTCTCCTTTATCTCCATTTAGGAGCATAGGGCGTCTACTAGGCTGGACCATCTGACTCTGTTCGGGGCAATCGCTTTCAGTTCACCCCATGTCTTGCCGATTTGTTTTGCTTCAGCTAGCACCGTTTTCCTCCACGTCATGGGTGGTCTTCCAACTCTCCTTTTACCTTGTGGATTCCACTCTAGGGACATCCTTGTTATATCTTTAGCTGGTTTCCTCAGTGTATGTCCTATCCATCTCCATTTTCTTTGTTTTATCTCGGACTCAATGTCTAACTGCTCTGTCTGTCGTAGAAGATCCTGGTTACTGATGGTGTTCGGCCAGAAGCATTTGATCAGTCTTCTCAGGCATTTGTTCACAAACACCTGTAGTTGATTTGTGATCTTCTTTGTGTGTTTCCACGTTTCACACCCATATAGCAGTACTGACTTGACACATGCATTGAACATTCGTAGCTTTGTCTTTCTTGACAGGACGGATGCATTCCAGATCTTGTGAAGCATATTGAAC
>OY856186.1:225013280-225124839 GCA_963693315.1 Diogma glabrata
TAAATCTCGCCCGGAGAAACGTTGTTATAAATGTAAACAAGGACCTTGAAGGACAAAAGGACCGAGGACCGAGAAAAAGTCACCGATTGGGGTAAAAAATTTATTCAATTCTTATTCCACCAAAAAAACAGCTATTGATTGTTTTCATATCATAGACCGAGTTCCCCAATGATACTTCCATTAGTATCTATGACGAACAAATAGCATCCTAAATAGATGGTAAAAATATTTCATTCCGTATAATTTACTCCACATTTATAAGTACTACATTCGTCCATGTATGGAATATTGTTGTCAAGTCTTGTGTGGTGCATCTATTTCGATCTAGACTCTAGCTAAATTTAACATCAAATCTTGATTTCCTACAACATTGTCGCACTGATGCTGATCTCTGATTTAATTTTTGTTTTTTTATCAAATGAACAGTGCATACATTCACAAAAAATTTAATTTGGCTTTTATATAGACTCTTAATAGTTTTTTGTACAAATCATTTTATTTTACCTATTTTTTACAGAAATAAAGGTATGGAACCAATCCCCTTTTTTTCTATGTGCTGCATGTCTTTTTATGCACGGTTTTTTTTACACGTCTTTTCCTGGAACGTATCTACCGTGTAAAAACAGAATTGGGTGTATATATATATATATATATATATATATATATATATATATATATATATATATATATATATATATATATATATATATATATATATATATATATATATATATATATATATATATATATATATATATATATATATATATATATATATATATATATATATATATATATATATATATATATATATATATATATATATATATATATATATATATATATATATATATATATATATATATATATATATATATATATATATTGTTACGATTGCAGAAAAATCTAGACGATTACAGAAAGATCTAAACGATTACGGTCACTTCCAGGAAAATAAAATCAACAAAACACAACAGAAAGTGAATGAAATAGTGTTGTTGTTGTTGTACATGTTCTTAGAATTAAGGTCTATTTGTTTTATGATTTTATAAATCAAATCAACGTAACGTAAAATAATCGAATATTCTAATATTTTCTCAAGGTTTCTAAAAAGTTACCTAGAAATTTCTAGAGATTAAGCAGAAGGTATATAAGGAAATTGTTTCTTGTAGTTTTTAATTAGTTTTATTTTAAACCAGCGATAGTGAAGTTAAAATTATAAAAGTGATCTTTAAATTAGTTTTCGTGTAAAGTTATTTTGTAATAAAGTTATAAGTGTTATTGAATAGAAATATTTTGTGTATTATTTTAACGCTGTTATTACTGGAAATTTCTACAATAAACCGTTGGAGTTTCTGAAGCTATTGAAAGAATATTCTAGTTAGGAATATTGTTTGCTGTATTGTTTTCCTGTTGTTGTGAAACAAGGTGTTGAATACTTATTAAAACCTGGTGTTTGTGCTTACTAATCAGTGATCGAACTCAGGAAGAGATTGGGAATTACGTTTATCGAATTGTGAGTAAGGCCAATTCGAAGGAAGGTTAAGAAAAACGTAACATTGGTGACATCGGCGGATTAGTTAGCTGTTAATAATGGTTTTATTAAGTGATTTGAAGGTTCTTGAGCTAAAGAAAGGACTAGAACAACGTGGATTGTCAACAAGTGGAAACAAAACTGAATTAATGCTACGGCTTCGACAAGGTATGGAAGCCAATGGAACGGAAGTGGAAAGTTACCAGTTTGGGGTAGTTACAACAAATACTGATTCAACTGTAGCTGATGAAGACAAAAGTTTTGTTGCGGAAACAACAACTTCATTGCCATCCGTAAATTTCGATTTTACGCAGTTAATGGCAATGATACAACAAATGAATTTAAATATAAGCCAGACAAAACAAGAAATTAATGCCAATATGAATCAGATGAATGCTAATATGGTTACCAACAAGGAAGAAATTAGTTGTAACATCAATCAACAAATGGCTACTACTAAGGAAGAAATCAGTAGCAACATCAATCAACAGCTGGAAATAGTCAACAATAACATGGCTACAACCAAGGAAGAGATCAGTTTGAACGTCAAGCAAATAATGGACGAGAAACTTCTCGAAATATCTACTACGTTACGGGAGGAAGTAGGCAGAGTTCATCAAGAGGTGAAAGAGCTAGAGCAGAAAGTACTTGATGAAAACAAAAAGGTACTTGCAAAAGTTGATGATTTCGAGAAACGGTTGCAAGATGTTGAAACGAATAAAGTCACTTCACATGTGGTACAACAAATAGCAAATATTAAACTAAAGCCACCATCGTATGACGGTACCACATCTTTCGGCATCTTCAAGTTCCAGTTCGAGACCGCAGCTGATCAAAATGTTTGGAACGCTGAAAATCGTCTTGCTGCATTGATAGTTGCGCTTAAAGGTGAAGCAGCTGAAGCATTACAGGCAGTACCAGAAAACGATCGCAAAAGTTATGCTGAAGTGATGAATGCGTTGGAACGAAAATATGGCAGCGACCACAAAAAGGAGCTATACCGGATCGAGTTAAAGGGTCGCTTGCAACGGAATGGAGAAAGCATTCAGGACTATTCTTCGGCAGTAGAACGCCTTGTACATTTAGCACATTCGAATACTCCACCGAATTTTATGGAGAAAATGAAGATCGAGGCGTTTACTGATGGTATTCGTGATCCAGAAACACGAAAAGCAGTAATGTTGTCGCCAAAAGCAACATTCGCAGAAACTATTGCTTATGCCTTAACAAATGAAACTGCACAAGCAATTATAAAACCATCAATTAAAATACGTCGGGTGGAGTTGGCTGACGACAACGGTTATAAACCAAGACTACGAGAGAGTGTCAGAAGTGATAGAATCCGATGCTGGTTATGTGGCAAGTTGGGTCATATTTCGAGGGAATGCAGAGATGTGAGAAGGAAACGAGCAAGATCAGCATCGGCTATGCAGCGACGTCAAGCAGAAGAACGGGTGCAGCAAGCTAGGGAAGACGATAGAGCAGCACCGCATCAGTTAAACTACAACGAGTCAGCCTAAAGGGGCGTAAGCTGGCTCCCACAACCGATTGCCCCATAACCTTCATCCATGTTTCGAGATTGACTAGAGGAGGTGACAGCCTTACTGTTAGGGCTAATATTGATGGAAAAAGTTGTGTCATCACGTTAGATACGGGAGCAACAAATACAATTGTCCGCACTGATGTTGTGAAAGGGAAACTTAAACCAGCAGGAAGATACCGAATGCAGACAGCTACTGGCGAAAGTGCAAGTATTAAAGGAAAGAAAGTGGTCAACTTTGAAATCGGGAATACTCACTTTCAACATGAAGTGGTTGTAGCTGACATTGTGGATGAAGTAATCCTGGGAATGGACTTCATGAGGCCAAATGGATTCGTTATTGATGCTGGTAAAGGAGTACTCACGTACGGAAATGTTGAGTTGCCACTCCAATTTAATGGTGAAGATTCAAATTGTGTTCGTCGAATAATATTAGATCACAGGGAAAAGCTGCCACCCCAATCAGAAACAATCATTTGGGGAAAATTGGAAGGAGGTTCTGGGTCACCCAGGTTGTGGGTTGTAGAAGCCAACAAAGAACAACAAAATTGTAAGGAAGTCGTTATTGGAAAAACCTTAGTTAGATCGGATGCTGATTTCAAAATACCAGTAAGAGTTTTAAATCTGTCAGATACCCAGAAAACAATGAAGAAAGGATCAATCATAGGACAATGTGAAGAGGTAGCTAAAATAATAAAGTGCGAACAGAAAAACATCAATAGCTCGGTCAACACAAAACAACAAAAAGCAGAAATGGAACAACTTGTGCAGAAATGGACAGAAGGACTTTCAGAAGAGCAGAAGAAAGCAGTACGTCAATTGTTGGAGCGACACAACTCTGTATTCTGCAGTACACCCGAAGGAAATGGCAGAACCAATTTGGTAAAACATCGTATTGACACTGGAGCAGAAAAACCGATACGTCAAGCACCAAGGAGATTACCATTGGCTAAAAGAGAAGAAGCAGATAAAATGGTAAGAGATATGAAAGAAGCTGGTGTTATTGAGCCTTCAGACAGTCCGTGGAGCTCACCTGTGGTGTTAGTTGGCAAGAAAGATGGGAGCTTGAGATTTTGTGTTGACTACAGGAAACTTAACATAGTTACGAAGAAGGATAGCTACCCATTGCCTAGGATTGATGATACACTAGATACATTATCGGGTTCAAGATTGTTTTCAACACTGGATCTGCAGAGTGGTTACTGGCAGGTGGAAGTTGCAGAGGAAGATCGGAGAAAACAGCGTTCAGTGTAGGTAATGGACTATGGCAATTTAATGTCATGCCATTTGGGTTATGCAACGCTCCCGCAACTTTCGAGAGATTAATGGAACGGGTACTTAAAGGCTTGCACTGGAAAACATGCCTTGTATATTTGGATGACATCATCGTCATGGGTAAAGACTATAACCATTGGACCTTTACTACTAATATAAAAAATAGAATTTGCGCGGGATACAGCTTATCCCCACACGAATCTTGAGATTGGGAATCTCTCACTATTTTTTCCTAAATTTACTCTAACATTCTAAAAGGGATAATTAAATTAAAATTAATATACATATTTATAGTAAATACCTTAAGTTATTTTTGTTGATTGATGTCATCAATATTCGGTTGTTCTAAGTTATTTCTTTGATTTTCCAATATCATTTCTTCCTTATGTTCTGTCAAATTGTAATATTTCCATATTCTTTTTGTCTTCAATTTTTCGTTTGTAATAAAACCTTATTTTTACTATTATAGTAATTAATACTGCAGCGAAAACGTTTGTAAATTTTATTTAATTTAAATCGTATTCCATTAGTTTTTCACATCAATAACAAAATAATAATTTGTTTTTATAATTTTTGACACAATTTTTTTATAATCAATTCAATCTTTGGTTCACGTTTATAATAGAAACACTTTTGTTTGAACACATATTTGAGTTTTTAAAATTCAAATCAATTAAACTTGAATATGATATATTAAACACAGCAAATTATTTTAATATTTATTTATTTATTCGCTATTTTTACTTACGGACGTTTTCTTACAATTTTATTGTTTTGAAGCAGAAAATGGAATGAATTAATTTTCAAATTAAAATTGCAAAAATGTGATTTTGCCTTTGACATCTTATGATGTCAAAAACAAAATCGGGTAATACTTGAAATTCAGCAAATGATTAACAACGACGTCTGTTCATTAGTATTGGAAATAAAAATTTAGTACGTTCGTTTGCTTTTTATAGTATATTCAAAATTTAACTAGCAGTTAAGTTTTAGAAAATTTTAAAATTATTATTAATGTAAAAATGAACGGAAACTAATGAAATGCATTTTTATTGAATTGAAAACGAAGATGAATTTGGTTTTATTATTGTTTTGCGATTATTGCGATCGTTACACCATGAATTCAAGGTAGAAACCAAGATTTTTACTCTTGAAATCACAAAAACGTCGCCATCCCCCCCATGACAGAAAACACCAAAGCACTATTAAACTTAAACTAATAATAGAAATTCTAATAACTAATAAAAAAAATTATAATAACTAAGTAATATTAAATATAACACCTATTTAAATTCTAAAAACCGAGAATTAAATTTATAACTATAATAACTAATGATTAAGAATAGATGTTTAATTCATGACAACTAATAATTCTAACACTAAATTTAATTTTATAAAAAAAATATATTGAAAAACTTAGGCTTGGTATATAGGAAACAGACGCTAGAGATTTCGATGGTAAAACCCGCAAAATCATGACTCGCAATCACCAACAATAGTAAAACCAACTCTCAACAAAAAAAAATGGAGCCAGTACGACGGAAATGTAAAAAGGATGAAAGCACAAAAACGAAAAAAAACAACGAACGCCCAATTCAAAAACATACAAGATTTTCTTGTAAAAACAAACTTTATAAAGGAACAAAAAGGACCACCGTCGTAGCCAATCTTTGCTGAATCTTTCACAAAAATTCCTAAAACATTATATATGTAAAAGTATAATTTATTTATTTAATTTCAGATATACTGAAATAATTATATATACCTAAAATTAGTTATTGACGATAGCACCCCTAAAATATATTTATTTATTTTTAAAAAAATTGAAAAAAATGAAAATTATTCAGAAAGGATGTTTATTTATTGGATGCACCGTCCTAACTTTGAAATATTGATTTATTTTTTTTTTTAAAAAATAAAAAATATTTATTTATATCTTGACGTAAAGCTTAATTAAGAAAATTTATTTTATTTAGCTACCTAAAACTATTTAGATTCTAAAAAAAATTATTTATTTACCTAAAATTATTTAATTACGAAAATTTACTTTATTTAATAAAAAATTTTATTTATTTAATTCTTGAAAAATTTGTTTGATTTATTTTATTTTTATTTTTATTTAATAATTAGATAAGAGATTCCCAAAGTCAAGATTCGTCTGGAGACAATTTAAAAAGTAAGTATGGCTACAATATCCATATTGTTTAAATTTAAAATATCGCGTTCGCGAGCCCACTCCAACCATGCATGTGAGAACCTACTGGAAAAGCCCCTAACGACCAGATTCTACAGAACAGATTCTCCCCAACCTAATAAAACAATCACAACTGTCACGATTAGACACTAGGTCCATTTCTACTGACCCAGTTGTGCTTGTTTAACCTACAAATAAATTACAACTAAACCTAATGCGAAAGTTGAAGAACGCTCCCGAGCACCAGACTTCAAACCCTAAACTCTATGAAAATTGTTCTATTGTAAAAGCTAAGTGGAAAAATGGAAAAATATGAATTTGTATGAGGTGAAGCCTCTGATCCTGAAAGCAAAGTACAATTGGTTCTTCTCTTCATTACACCGAAGAAGCCTCTGGGCAAAGAATGGTACTACTGGTTTGCACCTAAGTACAAACACAGCAACACCACTCCTCGTCCCCGAGGACTTCCTCGCCGAATGAAGAGAAGAAACCAATGTTCTTCGATCGCATAACCCCGATGGCCATAGGCGATCTAAGAACGACATCAATGTTAAGGGGATAAGCCCCATGGATGGCTTTTTAGGCCTACCGCTGAGAAAGTGAATCAATAAACCTAAATACTATATAACTTATCCATAATCTAAATAATTTCTTATTTAAAATGCTAAATCGAAACATGAAATACATAATATGTGTTAATAAAGTTTTACATGAAATTAATTAAATTTAATCTTCAGACTAAATAATAAATTGGTAATTTAAAAAAAAATTACGATTATTTTAAATTCAAAACTAAGCTTACTAATTTTTAGGTTATTACCTCTAGTATATTTGTTTAGGTTAAATCTTTCGCTTTATTTATTGTATCCAAAACAACCATAAATGTTAGCTAAGAACAACTGTTTCCATATCTATACCACTTTTTAAAATTAATCGCAATGAAAAAATAATTCTAAAAAAATGGTGGTAGCTAAAATGGACTCATACGAGATCTGTATACGTACATCCGCGGATCATTATGATGACAAATGTAGAGATATTGATTTGGATCCGGCTCACTCTATAAAGTTGATGGGAATTAATTATTTTCAATTGTACTTCCATAAACTCAGACCAATAATACTTTGAAAGTAGTGACGAAAGATTTAAACTTATACAAAACTGTTGAAAAGCTATTTGGTCAATGTTAACCTTTATTACGTTAATAACATCCTAAAACTCATAGAAACATGACTTAACCACAATCAGAAAAACATACGATTAATTTCATATATAAATTAATTGCATCATCCAAAAATATGTACAATATATAAACAAATATATGTACAATATGTACATGGTAGCATAAAAAAATTTCAAAAAAAAACTGCTTCCCCAAAACGGTTTTCTTTTTTCCAAATAAAAAAACAATTAGTATTACTAAAAGCAAATGACAGCACAAAAAACAATCTCCAAAAAAATTGCTGTCCCAAAACGGTTTTTTTCAAAATTAAAAAAAAAATTAGTCTTAACTAATTATACAATGAGGAACAGGGGCCTCCTGTGGACCAATCCACTCCTCTACCTGTCGCATGGTCGGTGAGATGGGAACCCCCTCAACCAGCTCCTCCGTTTGAGTACTCTTGGTCGAGGAAGCTCCCAGCTCCACGACCAAGCGACTCTCCTTCTCCCTTCTTCTCCTCTCCTTCCTCTTCAGGTGAGAGCTCCTATTTCTATTTATCCTCCTTCTCTCACGCCAGCCCACATTCACTTCCTCAGTCACTTCATCCATCTCATCCGCTTCCTCATTCACCCCATTCAACTCCTCATTCACTATCTCACAAATCAAATCATCCAGAAACTCATCATATTTTTCTTCGTAAATATCATCCATTAATTCCAAAAATATTTTATGTTTTACTTCATCCAGAATCACATTTATCATTCCATCCACTACATTCCTCGCCTCAACCATTCTCTCTTTTCTCTCCTCATTCGCTCTCCCATCCACCTCATTCATCCAGGGCTCAAACCCACCTGGCCGACACCTCCTTAACAACCCCTGACCCCTCATAATTGTATACATTCTTATCAAAATTCAAAATATGTAATTTCCTAATCAAAACCAAAACGAAACCAATAACTGGTTTATTTCAAGATAAACAAAAAGCTGATTGACAACCACGCCCAAACCGGTTGCCACCACCCTATTACCAAAAAAAAACCACAACTGGTCTATCCTAAAACTTACAAAGAGAAACGCGGAATTCTTTAAATTTTTGAAAATATAAATTTAGAGTACTTATGATAAATATACACATGAACACCCTAGAAACTAAACCTTTATTTTTCCCTCCAGCTTTTTAACAAAATTTAGCCAAATAAACCGACGCGAAAATAAACTATATATAGATATTAATTAATCTAAATTGAAATAATCAATTAATATATAAATATATAAAAATGTTCCACAAAAAAAAGTTTTTTTCAAAAAAAAACCGGCTTGCCAACGCCCAAACTGGAAAATATTTATATAACTGTAATTAGGCTAACGGGTCCCTTTTTGTTCGGCGCTACGTTATAACCATTGGACCTTTACTACTAATATAAAAAATAGAATTTGCGCGGGATACAGATCCCCACACGAATCTTGAGATTGGGAATCTCTCACTATTTTTTTCCTAAATTTACTCTAACATTCTAAAAGGGATAATTAAATTAAAATTAATATACATATTTATAGTAAATACCTTAAGTTATTTTTGTTGATTGATGTCATCAATATTCGGTTGTTCTAAGTTATTTCTTTGATTTTCCAATATCATTTCTTCCTTATGTTCTGTCAAATTGTAATATTTCCATATTCTTTTTGTCTTCAATTTTTCGTTTGTAATAAAACCTTATTTTTACTATTATAGTAATTAATACTGCAGCGAAAACGTTTGTAAATTTTATTTTAATTTAAATCGTATTCCATTAGTTTTTCACATCAATAACAAAATAATAATTTGTTTTTATAATTTTTGACACAATTTTTTATAATCAATTCAATCTTTGGTTCACGTTTATAATAGAAACACTTTTGTTTGAACACATATTTGAGTTTTTAAAATTCAAATCAATTAAACTTGAATATGATATATTAAACACAGCAAATTATTTTAATATTTATTTATTTATTCGCTATTTTTACTTACGGACGTTTTCTTACAATTTTATTGTTTTGAAGCAGAAAATGGAATGAATTAATTTTCAAATTAAAATTGCAAAAATGTGATTTGCTTTGACATCTTATGATGTCAAAAAACAAAATCGGGTAATACTTGAAATTCAGCAAATGATTAACAACGACGTCTGTTCATTAGTATTGGAAATAAAAATTTAGTACGTTCGTTTGCTTTTTATAGTATATTCAAAATTTAACTAGCAGTTAAGTTTTAGAAAATTTAAAATTATTATTAATGTAAAAATGAACGGAAACTAATGAAATGCATTTTTATTGAATTGAAAACGAAGATGAATTTGGTTTTATTATTGTTTGCGATTATTGCGATCGTTACAAGACTTTGATGACCACTTGAAGAACTTGGCGGAGGTACTGGAAAGGTTGCAAGCAGCTGGTTTAAAATTAAGTCCCAAAAAAGTATTCACTTTTCAGGAAGAAGTAAAATATTTGGGACACAAGGTTACGGCAATGGGAATTCATACAGATTCCGACAAGATTACAGCAGTTATGAACTGGCCAAGACCAAAGAATCTACATGAACTACGAAGCTTCCTTGGATTGTGCACATATTACAGACGGTTTGTGCCAAGATTCGCCAACGTTGCCAAAAGTCTGCATGAGTTAACAAGAAAAGATAAAGCATTTGAATGGAATGAACCTCAGGAACAAGCATTGGTGGAGCTACAAAGGAGATTGTGTACGGCTCCAATTCTATCCTATCCTATACCAAATGTTCAGTTTATTTGGATACTGATGCCAGTAATGAAGGTATAGGAGGAGTATTGTCGCAGAAAATAGATGGTCAGGAAAAGGTGATAGCTTATTTCTCGAAAATGTTATCAAAGCCGGAGCGAAATTATTGTGTTACCCGGAAGGAGTTATTGGCCATTATGGAATGCGTCAAACATTTTCATAAATACTTGTATGGTCAGAAATTTCATCTCAGAACTGACCATGGTGCGTTAAGGTGGTTACTCCAGTTCAAAAATCCAGAGGGACAAGTAGCACGTTGGATCGAACGGTTGCAGGCGTACGATTTGGACATTGAACATCGAAAGGGTACTGCACATGGGAACGCTGATGCATTATCGAGACGACCCTGTGAAGTTGAATGCAAGCATTGCAGTCGTCAAGAAAATAAGGAGAACATCATCGATGTACGATTACTACAAGTGCTACCTGACGATGAATGGACTGCTGAAGCCATAAGAAAAGATCAATTAGAAGATCGGATATTGCACCCATCATCGAGTTCAAGGAAAAGGGTTGCAAACCAGTATGGGGAGAAATTTCTGATAAAACTCCAACTTTGAAGGCGTACTGGGCGCAATGGGACAGTCTCCAGTTAGAGAATGGATGCCTAAAGAGAATATGGGAAAGCTCAGATGGCAAGATAAAGCAATCCCTTACAGTGGTACCAAAAGGGAAAATAGAAGCAGTACTGAAGGAGTATCACGAAGGAACGAGTGGAGGTCACCTTGGGATCAATAAGACTCTTGCAAAAATACGACAACGGTTTTACTGGTCAGGGACTCGGCAATCAATTGTGGAGTGGTGTCAAAAATGCGATAATGTGCGGCGGTGAAAGGACCCGTACGAAGAAGTCATGGAAAATGAAGCAATACAATGTAGGTGCTCCATTTGAAAGGATCGCAATGGATGTAGCGGGACCATTTCCAACAACTGATAATCAGAATAAATATGTGCTTGTGATCATGGACTACTTCAGTAAGTGGCCGGAAGTGTGTGCGATTCCCAACCAGGAAGCAACCACAATCGCTGAAGCTGTGATAAATAATTGGATTAGCCGCTATGGAGTTCCTATGGAGATCCACACCGATCAGGGACGGAACTTCGAGTCAGCTGTATTCCAGGAAATTTGTCAAATGGTGGGGATTAACAAAACGAGGACGACAGCTTCACACCCACAGTCAGATGGGATGGTTGAGAGATTCAATGCTACTTTGGAGGAATTTCTAGCTAAAGTGGTCAGTAAGAATCAACGTAACTGGGATCAACACATTCCTTTATTTTGATGGCATACAGATCAGCAGTTCATGAACACCACGACCATGACACCAGCTCAAACTATTTTTGGAAGTGATTTAAGATCTCCTGGTGACCTCAAATTTGGAGCGGTACCATCAACATCATTGTCTGCGCAAGAATACGTCAACCGAATCAGGAAGAACCTTGAGGATATTCACAATCTTGTTCGGCAGAAGATACAACTGACCAGTGATAAAATGAAAGCCCGATATGATATACGATCTAATAATAAAGGTTTCGAAGAAGGACAATTAGTATGGCTACACAACCCACAACGAAAACGAGGGTTATCACCAAAACTGCAAGCTGCATGGAAGGACCTTACAACATTATAACGAAGTTGAATGACGTAGTTTATAGAATTAAGAAAGGCCATCGAGGCAAAGCGAAAGTAGTACATTTGGAAAGATTGGCCTTATACAAAGGAGAGCTAGATCCTGTTCGAGACGAAAAGACTTAAGTGGAGGGTATTGTTACGATTGCAGAAAAATCTAGACGATTACAGAAAGATCTAAACGATTACGGTCACTTCCAGGAAAATAAAATCAACAAAACACAACAGAAAGTGAATGAAATAGTGTTGTTGTTGTTGTACATGTTCTTAGAATTAAGGTCTATTTGTTTTATGATTTTATAAATCAAATCAACGTAACGTAAAATAATCGAATATTCTAATATTTTCTCAAGGTTTCTAAAAAGTTACCTAGAAATTTCTAGAGATTAAGCAGAAGGTATATAAGGAAATTGTTTCTTGTAGTTTTTAATTAGTTTTATTTTAAACCAGCGATAGTGAAGTTAAAATTATAAAAGTGATCTTTAAATTAGTTTTCGTGTAAAAGTTATTTTGTAATAAAGTTATAAGTGTTATTGAATAGAAATATTTTGTGTATTATTTTAACGCTGTTATTACTGGAAATTTCTACAATAAACCGTTGGAGTTTTCTGAAGCTATTGAAAGAATATTCTAGTTAGGAATATTGTTTGCTGTATTGTTTTCCTGTTGTTGTGAAACAAGGTGTTGAATACTTATTAAAACCTGGTGTTTGTGCTTACTAATCAGTGATCGAACTCAGGAAGAGATTGGGAATTACGTTTATCGAATTGTGAGTAAGGCCAATTCGAAGGAAGGTTAAGAAAAACGTAACAATATATATATATATATATATATATATATATATATATATATATTATATATATATATATATATATATATATATATATATATACATATATATATATATATATATATATATATATATATATATATATATATATATATATATATATATTATATATATATATATATATATATATATATATATATATATATATATATAATATATATATATATATAAATATATATATATATATATATTTATATATATATATATATATATATATATATATATATATATATATATATATATATATATATATATTTATATATATATATATATATATATATATATATATATATATATATATATATTTATATATATATATATATATATATATATATATATATATATATATATATATATATATATATATATATATATATATATATATATATATATATATATATATATATATATATATATATATATATATATATATATATATATAAAAATATATATATATATATATATATATATATATATATATATATATATATATATATATATATATATATATATATATATATATAGATATATATATATATATATATATATATATATATATATATATATATATATATATATATATATATATATATATATATATATATATATATATATCTTAGGGTGTGCCAAGACATAGAGCAAAAAAATTTTTTTGCAAAATTTTATACGCATACCCGCTAAATTTTTTCCAATTAACCTTAAAAGCTTAAATTAAAAGTTTTACTGCGATTGGATGACGATAACCCGTGCCGACTTGAAGTTGAACTTTAACATACGAGCTTTTACTGCGATTACTGTGCAATTATTTGAGAAATTATTTTACTCTCATTAAATAAAACGCCAAAGAATTAGAAAAAGAAATTACTTCGGTCTGAAAGTCCTAAGTATTACATTCTCGAGTCAAAAATGAAATTCTTACCCCATTTATCGACGTTTGAGGACTTACTGATTCTTAAAAAAAACTGTATGTCTGTCTGCCGTCACAACCGACGAAATCTAGAAAACCGCTGGAAGGGATCTCAAAAATTTTTGTTTCCAAAAATAGGATTACTAAATTGTAACAGCCAAAATGACGATGTGTTCGATAACTGTACGGGAAGTGTGTCAAAAAAATCGTCAAGTATGTCAAAACAAGGAAAAATGCCTATTTTTTGCTTAAAAACGTTCATTTTAAGTGATTGCAAATAGGAACATTGAATTTGGAGAAATTTTGATGGTCGGTAGTGGTATGTGAAACCAAAATCTAGATTATTGCGTTATAAGTTTGTCAAAAAAATGTTGTCAAGTGTGTCAAAAGAATGATTTTCATTTTACTTAATTTTTTGGAACAATATGAAATTAGTTATTTGTTTGACATGAAATGTTATCGAACATGGAAATTTTTGATTTTGTTATAATTTTTGGAATATTTAAAAAATTTTTGAATTTATGAAAAAAGTTTAAATTTTTGATTTTGTAATAATTTTTGGAATGTTTTTAGAACTTTAAAAAAAAGTTTAAATTTTTTGTTTTATTTTAATTTTTAGAATATTTTTTGAATTTTGAAAGAACCATGAATATTTGGTTTTGTAATATTTTCTTGAAACGCTAAATGGAGAGGTTTTTGAGTAGTTTGCTGGGTGTTTCATCTTTTCACTAAGTTATATTAATTTATGATATGTTATAATTTTCCGGCACTTATTAATATTTCGTGTTAGTTTTGTAATAAATTTCTAAACAGAAATAAAAAAATATTTATACTTGACAAAGAGTTTTATGTTTGATATACTTCGCTGCCCAAACTAAAAGCAATGTCCTCATAAAGTTTTTTAACCGAAAACTATATCAAAATCCTTAATCCAGACCGAAGTCTTGATATCTCAGAGCTTGAGATTTCAGTCCCTCCATATTTTAATATTATTTTTAATTACAACAACTATTACTAAGCATATTTTCTTTTCAATGTTTGCTGTTTACAGTCCGGATATAACGTCTTGTGCTTTTGTACGCAACTTAACAAATATTGCCTCATTTGTAATTAAACAGTGAAAGTCCTGCATTAATTAGACCGCTCTTTCAGCTGTATCTGAACGATACAGCTGAAATGCTCTAAGCATTGATATCTCCTTTTTAATTATTATATCTATTATTATTTAATCTACTTTCAATTTATCAATTTTGGAAACAGAGCCCCATTCCACCTTTTCTCTATAGCATTCTATTTTATGATGATCAACTTTTGCCAATGATCTCTAATATTTTTTGAAAAAGTGGAATGTCCGGGCCTTATTATAGGCACTTGTTTTATTTTCACTTCAAAAAGACTTTTTAACACAGCTCGTACATGTGATGGTTGCAAGCGAAATAAGTTTTTCTATATTGATTTTTTCAACGCGCACACATACGATGTGTATTCGAAGCAGTTATAGTATCACAGCAGAGAATTTGCACTTTGTCTTGAGTTTTCAATCTAAAATAACATTCCAAGCGTGTCTATAGAATTATTCAGTTTTGGCACAAAAATTGTTCTTTGTTTTCGTAAAAATGTATTATATTAAAAAACAATATATTATACAACAATACTATACGAGAGCTTGTCCATTTGAAGGAAGTTTTGGGGTTACCTTTTATGAATATTTTTTGTTTAGAACTACCTAGTTCGACGGACATATTTATTTTTCAAGAAAAATTCGTATAACCGACAAGATATTTAGAAATTATAAGCACATCAAAACAGGTATGCGCGCTATAGTACACAATCAAGTATTGAGATGTTTAGGTCCAAGTCGGCACGGGTTACTGTTATTTAAATTGCATGAAATTTTTTTTTACAGTTGTTTTGACATAAAAGAAAAAAAATTAAAGGGTATGCGTTAAAAAAACAATTTTAATTTTTCTGGACACCCTAATATATATATATATAAAATGGCGGCATCAATATGGCAGCTACAGGCTTACGGCCTCAACTCTGAAAGTATAGAAATTTGGCTACCAACACAAATTTAAAATATCAACAGATGTGTTGTTTTACTTAGAATTTTGATAATTATAAGTAGTTTCAACTGCCGAGTGGTGTTAAATTTTTTATTCAAAATGGCGGCTCGTAAATATAAAATTAAAAATATTAACAAATAACAAATCTCCCCTGTTTTTATATTTTCTTTCATAATTTTGAATCTTCATTAACTTTTTACAAAAAAACCTGGAAAATTGCACTTTGGAGATATTTTTTGAAAATTATAGATGTTTTGTCTATAATTTCCATATTAATCTTTCGGTATACATTAGCCGATTTTTTAAAAAATAATTTCTATAATTTTCAACAAAAACTTCAAAATAAATAAATAAATAAATAAATAAATGAATAAATAAATATAAAAATAAATAAATAAATAAAAAAATAAATAAATAAATAAATGAATGAATAAATAAATAAATAAATAAAAAAAAAATAAATAAATAAATAAATGAATAAATAAATAAATAAATAAATAAATGAATAAATAAATAAATAATTAATAATTAAATAAATAAATAAATAACTAAATAAATAAATGAATAATAAAAAAATAAATAAATAAATAAATGAATGAATGAATAAATAAATAATTAAATAAATAAATAAATAAATAAATACTTAAATACATAAATAAATAAATACATAAATAAATAAATAAATAAATAAATAAAAATAAATAAATTACCAACATTCTTCGTCCAAGAACGCATATGTTGATATTTTAAATTTGTGCTGGCAGCTAAATTGCTATAGTTTCAGAGTGAGGTCGTAATCCCATATCTGTCATATTTATTCCGCCATTGTGAATTTTGAAAAGGGGCACACGACATTGGAAACAAGAGACAATAAGCTACAATTTTTGCCCATAAACCTTCTGAAAAACCTAAACCAATTCTGAAGAGCAGGGGGTCTCCGAGTTGCAAAGAATGCCCATATATATAGTTATTACTTAATTCAAATAAATAAGTAATCATTTCAAACACATAATTTATTTTAACACATAAAACTATATGCTTAATGTATTAAAATTTAATACCTTTAAAACAAAAAAAGTTCAATAAAATCCGTGCACTAGTTTTTAGTAAATCAAAATTTACAGTAAAATAAATCTTTCAAACGTAAAAAATAAAACAAAAAATTAAGATTTTTTTTAAATCGCAAGGTTTGAAAAATTAAAACTAATATTAAATGTGATTTATTTTTATCAGTATAGTACTTTTAAAAAGCCTAACTGAAGTACCTTTCAAACAAAAAAAATTATTAAAATCGGTTATTCGATTCGTTCGAGCACAATTTAACTTTTAATTTTCTTGTTTCTTAAAAAAGTTCGAGCCACCCTGTTTCTATACTAGTGAGAAAATAAAAAAATAAAAAACACGTGTTAGTTTTTTTTATTATACTAACGATCATCAAAGTTTCAAGAAAATCGGAGCATTTTTTTAAAATAATTATTTTTCGCACAAAATTTTTCAAACAAATAGTTCAACCAAACATAAAATTTTTTTAAACAAATAAAACCTTAAGGGGTTTTAAAGAAAATGTCTTAGAAACCTTATCGAAGTAAAGAAAACTACTGTGTGAATTTAAACTATACGGAAAGATTTTGTCTTTTCAAAAATTTTTTGAGACTCAGTTCGTTTCTAATTTTTATTAGTTGTGTGTGACTTAAAAGTTTTTTCTTATTTATTTGTTTTTTAACATTGTACTTGCATTGAAAAAAAAAACATGTTCTATTTCCAATCGAAAAGCAGTTGTCTCCATCTCGACGCTGGGGCGAATATGGTGAATCGTACTCCGAAATTGGTTTAACAACTGTACTGCAGTTACAGAACGATTTAGCTGAGACAACCGCACGTTATATTTATGTGAAAATTAAATATAGAGTTCAACTAATTTCAAATACTTCAATTTAGAAATGAAAAATTCATGATATAAGGCCAAATACATTTTTTCCATGGCAATAGTTATTAACTTTGTTGAACTGCTGTTATATCTGATGAAACACTTTATATTTTAAATAAAACTTTTTCTGTTAATCAGGAAAACGTTTACTTGTAGCTGTCCCAACCACCGTGAAATTGTTTGCAAGCTTTTTTTCTTTGTTTGAATAATAAACTGTCAACTTCTGTTCGATTCGATTTGACTGAAATAACTGAATTATATGAAAAATTCTACGCAATTGTTGTTGTTTTTTCAGTTATTTCAGTCAAACACATTTCGAGATGAGGTTGCATTACTTTATTTTTGTGTGTATTATTCGAATTTTTTTTTATTAAAATTCTTTGTAAAAATTGTATTCTTGTTTTTAAACGGTAAATTGTTTGCGTCTAATCCAGACATGTCAAAGTCGCGGGCCGCTGCATAAATTGTTGTGGCCCACAACACTTTTCCACACCTACAGTGTTTTAATTACAAAATTAAAAATTGCATACAAAAAAAAATTAATTTATGAAAAACACAATCAAAGTACAAAATTCACGTATGATTGCCTATTAAAAAATATCATCTGCCAAATTATAACCTCGTGACTTTGGAAACTGATGGGGCCCCTTTCTTTGAAAGAAGTTACATGCGGTGTCGTCGCCAGACTAAACTATTATGTTAAAATCCAACATAATAAATCTTTTCAACACTTCCATTGCATTATCCACCGTCATTGCTAAAAGATATAGAATGTGATTACGAAGATTTGCCAAAATATACTGAAGTGCGTTTGATTTCGAGTTATAAGGTTTTAAGAAGATTTTACAACTGTTGGACGAAATCGTACTTGTTTTTAGAAATTAGAAGTGAGAAGAAATGACTGCTCTTAACTGGAAAACGTTGATTTGACATTACTCGCCATCTCAGTAAATTCAATATTATTATTCAGTGTAAAAGATGGTACTCTTGACCTCGTTGTATGACCAAATAAATTAATTCAAACAAAAGATACCCTTATGGAAAATACAATGGAACAGAGAAAATTCATGCAATTTTTCTAGAATTGTAAGACAATTCAGTCTCAGAGAAAAACAGTTATGTCTTCCCACAAATTTTTGTCAGACAACCAGTTTCGTTTTCTAAACCAAATTTCCACCCCCCATAAATAAAAAACAAAGTTGTTGTAGTAAATTTACAAAGACCCTGGGCAATGGCCATGATTCGGAGTTTCCCGAGCGGCATACGGACTCGTCGTTATCAGACTCATCAAGAACAGGTGCCTCACGAAGTATAAATATATGTTAAAATGCAATATTTAAAAATATACTTTTTGTATATGTTTATTTTTAATTTTTTATTTTATTAATAATAATATAAACTTCCTTATAGTAACAATTTGAACATAATTTTTTATTTTATTGAATATCGATTTCGACTTACGTCATCCTCAGTTCTTAAATTATTATTTAATAATATGGAAAACCATAATAACACATATATAAATATATGGCAATCATCAAATGAAAGGCAAGGCAGGCTGAATACAGGAATTCGACATTTTGTTGTACGCATATTATCCATGTTTCGTATATTATCTATATTTATATATGTGGACAACTTTTTTCAGAAATTAAGATGAATAAAATTGCGCAGCGAACCCGATTAACTGCAAAACATTTAGCACCGATACAAAACTTCCGATATTCATAGCCCGATTAAAAGACGCCATATGCAAAAAAAACAATGAACCTATGCATATGCAAAAAAAAATGGATTAGTGGTTTTATTAAATTTTTTAAGTTTTTTTATATGTAGTTTTCTATTTCAAGATGGCGTTAAATTTTTTTAACATTGAGTCTTAATTTTACGGCGCTATAGGTTAACGATTTTTTCTGAGCTAAAAAACAAGCAGGCTTACAATATCGGGGGTTTTGATCGATATTAAAAATTATATCAAGCCAAAAACTAATACGAAATTTTGATGAATAAAGCTACAAAAAAAGAATTAGTAAATATATTTCTAAGAAAACAAATAAATTTTTATATAAACATTATTGTATTCTTTTCTTTAACAAATTTATAATTTAAAAAAAAAAACCAAGAACATGTGGCCTACTTCCACATACGGATTTGGAAAACAATTTTCGAACAATTTGGCCCGTGTATCAAAATGAGTTTTATATGCCTGCTAATCCATCGCGGAAAAATAAAGACAAAATCAACCGCATTAACAATTGAGCCTGAATAAACAAATAACTATACTATAAGAATTCTTATAGTATTTATATTACAAAGCTGTATATTAACCTGGTTTTAGTGTTGAATAGTATGAAAAAAAAAATACTGCGAGCGTGGTAGCTTCTACCTACCAATTTCCGTGAAAAATTTTATGAGCCAAAGTTTGGTTCAAATAGGAGGGGTAAAAGCTGCCATAACGCCCTCTAAGGGAGTAAATTTGGCAAAAATTTGACGAAAATAATTCATAGCTTCCCAAAGGTGCCCCTAGAGGGGTCAAATGTATGAATAGGTCCTATTATTTTTTCTTCCCCAACATTTCTTCCGAACATACTTACCCAAAGATAAACTGCCACCCACCGAGCGTCCCTCGGAAGGGGGGCAGATAGAGAAAATCAAGGAAAATGGTATAGAAAATTAAGAAAATTGTTAAAAAATAATTCATAGCTCCGGTGACCTCTAAAGTGGTCAAATGTATGAATAGGTCTTAATAATTATTCCTTTCCGACATTTCTTACGAACATACCTGCTCTCTATCTGTCCCCCTTCTGGAGGTTCGTCTACAAAAACACCTAAAAGTAGGATTTCAACTATATGAAAACCACTATTTAGTTATGTCACGCTTGAAGTGGTTAAATGCATTTATTTTAAAAGTTATCGAAAAATAATAAGTAAAGCAAGAAATACCGTATATAGGAAAATAAGATAAGATTAGTTTACCTTGTTTTTGTCCCTTATTGGGAATTGCGCCTTATAATTGGCGATGACTAACAGCAAGTCTTGAAACTCATCTTCATTTCGGCAGAGACCCTCATTGTAGCCTTGCACCATCTTCACGTCTCTCGGCCGTGTCGTTAACCACTCGCAATTTCTTGACAATTTTGAGAGCTTTTTTATAGTCGTCGAGATCATCCCAAATGGCCGGAGAATAATTCAAGAAATCTTGTGACAAGATGAAGCGAATATAAAAGTTTTTTGTGTTCGATGTGACGAAGCTGCTCAATTTGTTTTTCATGATGCCTTCGTTGACGTCTTTGAGTTTCATTGTCAGTTTTTTTTGCGCCGCGGTGAGTGATCACGCTCTGTTGCCACCTTGGAATCAAAAAACGCTAGCTCAATGTTCACGTCCGAAAGATACCATGTACGTTCAGCTCGGCCAACAAATTTGGACAAAATATTCTTTGACGATTATTTATCAACGGCAGCATGCTAAGCGATTGTTTTCATAAAATGCAAATCTTGATTCGAAACCTTCCCATCTCGATCGAATCAAAACCAGGCTTTGGCGTAGCAAAGAACGATGAACATACAAACAGGGGTCACCCCGGAGGAGCTATGAATTATTTTTTAATATTTTTCATTTTTTGAGTTTGTTGTATGCGAACTCCCAGAAGGGTGGCAGATAGGGGGTAGGTGTGTGAGGGAAATGTTGGGAATGAAAAAATATTAGGATCTGGTCATACATTTGATCCATCATTCTATGGGTCACTTTGGGGTAGTCACAGCGAATTTAGACAAAAAATCAATTTTTCAACTTTTGTAGTGAGACCCCTGGAAGGGTGGTAGATAGAGGGTAGGTATGTTCGGAAGAAATGTTGGGAAGGAAAAATTAATAGGAGCTGTGCATACATTTAACCTCTCTATGTATAAACCTTGGTGGAGCTTTGGCTTCGTTAAATGTTTGCTAAATTGTGCCCCTTAGGGACCGTTATGGCAACTGTTACCAAACTTTGGCTCAATCATTTTTCACGCAACCTAACAAACGCGCTCTAAAACCAGGTTACTGTACATAATATGCTTGGATAATACAGAAGATGATTGGTATATAATGGTATACAAAATCATTGGTAGGTATATAATATGTATAATATTTATATAATGAATAAACATTTCCATCATAAGGAGTCTAAAGACAGTAGATAAATCCAACTTAAGTAAGTAAATAAGTAATAATGAATTTTTTTCAACTTCGAAATAGTCATCGTCTCGGTGGCATATTTGATTGCGTGTCTGTCGATTATAAGTGATAACGAATATGGCACTGATGAGAAAGGTTTGAATCTATCCGAAACGCGTAAAGAAGTTTTTGTCCAAGATTAAACCACCCATATTATTTTCGAGTTAAAAAAAAATCAAATTATTTCCTTACTTGAGTTTAATTGATTATAAAAATCCTCAAAATTTATTTATATGTTATATGGGAATCATGAGAACAAAAAGTTACGCAAATATGAAATAGTTGCCCATACAAACACGTATATTTCTAGATATGATGACATTGATTAGTTATAGACTGAGAGCCCGCGACGGCCAGACCTTCGTTATTTTATAAAAGCTGAAAGTTTCTCTGCGCATACCCCCTACTCAGGTAGGAACGATAAGCGACATATGAAGTTTGGATCATAGTGGCTTTGGCAGGGAGCAGGTTCCAAAGGGGCCTCCAAAGTTTCGTGAAAGTATAAAAGCTAATTTTTTAATATATTATTCGGGATAGTATTAGAAGTCATGTCACCCAATGCCAGACACATACTATCGTGGAAACCCCCTGCCAGACACCCTTAAACTTTAAAGTTTAAGGGTGTCTGGCAGGGGGTTTCCACGATAGTAAGTGTCTGGCATTGGGTGACGTGACTTCTAATACTATCCCGAGTAATATATAAAAAAAATTAGCTTTTATACTTTCACGAAATTTTGGAGGCCCCTTTGGAACCTGCTCCCTGGCAAAGCCACTATGATCCAAACTTCATATGTCGTTAAATGTTCCTACCTGGGTGGGGGGTATGCGCAGAGAAACTTTCAGCTTTTATAAAATAACGAAGGTCTGGCCGTCGCGGGCTCTTAGTCTATTACTACTAAATAATCTCACGACCGAAACGATAGCAAAATAGTAAAAGCATAATTACATACCAGTAAAGCCGTGCATTCACATACAACAGAAACAGAAACAGAATTTCATACAAATTTGACAGCATCTGAAACAGAATTTCATACAAATTTGACAGCAACTGAAACAGAAACCGAATTTAGAAATAGAAACAGAAACTGAAAATTCGTCTTTTTTGTCTGAAACAGAAACAATTAAAATTTAATTGTTTCAGTTCCAGAAACTGTCACATAATATTTATTATTATTTTGAATTTTGAATACTTTTCAGTTTCTGTTGTATGTGAATGCCCGGCTTTAATGAGAGCGGAATTGATTCAAGCTACCAGCTAGGGTATATACTAACAAAACACATATGTAAATGAAATTTTACTTAGTTTAAATTTTATTTAAAAAATTTAGTACATGTAAAATCAGTTAAGAAAAGTTGTTTTTGAAGGACAAGCTGTTGTGAATTGTTTTGATATAGAATTCGTGTCAATATAGAAAAAAGTCATTGTTTTATTTCAGAATCCAGTAATCGAGCCAAGTTTTTATAAAAGCATTTTCGTAACAATATATTTAAAAATAAGTGAGTTAGACAACTATTTATTATACTTTAAATTTGTATAACTGTATTTCAAAACAACAAAATATATTTACGAGTATAGCGTAGAAACAAACTTAAATATGTAAACAATGAACTACAGTCAGCGTCAAAAAAAAGTGTACAGCAAATAGTTCAACATTTACGGACTAATATATCTTAAAAGAAGAATGGAAAAACAAAATACATTTCATTTTTAAAAAGTGTATTAAGTATTAGTTTATTTTAACAAAAACAAAAATTCAAATATTTGTTGTTATCCTTGTAATTTTAAAAAAATTGCAAAATGCTCTGATTTTACGCGTCAAAAAAAGTGTACACTCTCACATTGTTTGATTGTTTTTTGTTATAACGGGATTTCCGATTTTTTCAACTAATTTTGTTTTGTTTTGTTGCATTGTCGATACCTTCGTGTCAAAGCTCCGTGCAGTTATTATTATCCCAATAATAATAATTTAATATTATTCAACATGGCCAAACAAACTACAATAGAAACACGTAATTTAGTGGTAAAATTAGCATCTCAAGGCAAATCTCTGAGGGAAATTGCTAGTATTATCGACAGAAGTCATAATATTGTGAAAAAAATACTATTCAAATTCAAACATTTGGGAAGTGTAGAAGACCCGTTCTGGCAGGCCGCCAATTTTGTCAAGAGTGGACAAAAGAGCGATAGCGCGAAGGGTTAGGGCTAATCCCTCTGAAAGTGCAGTCAGAATAGCTGAGAAACTCACAGAAACATTAGGAGCAGGAATAAGTGCCAGTACCGTTTGCCGTGCTCTGCATGAAAATGGGTTACATGATAGAACTCCGAGAAAAAAATCAGTTAATTCTAAGAAAAACCAAAAAAAGCGTCTCGGATACGCAAAAAAATCATATATTTGAAGACATTACTATTTGGAATAAGTGCTTATTCAGTGACGAGTGTAAAATAGACATTTTGTAAAATAAAAATATGCTTTTTTGCATATTCGAGACGCTTTTTTCGGTTCTTCTTAGAATTAACTGATTTTTTTCTCGGAGTTCTACCATGTAACCCATTTTCATGCAGAGCACGGCAAACGGTACTGGCACTTATTCCTGCTCCTAATGTTTCTGTGAGTTTCTCAGCTATTCTGACTGCACTTTCAGAGGGATTAGCCCTAACCCTTCGCGCTATCGCTCTTTTGTCCACAACTGACAAAATTGGCGGCCTGCCAGAACGGGTCTTCTCCACTTCCCTTTAAAACTTTATTTACATGTTTTGAAAAAGTCATCATAAACAAAACTGTAGCTTGTAAAAAACAAGAGAGGATAGTTATTTAAAAGTTACTATAAACCCAATATTAACTGAACTATGGCTTATTGAATGAAAACTTTTGTTCTTCGAATGAAAAAATCGAAACATTCAACGTTGAATAACGGGAAACGGTTGGTTATTTTATTTCTGAACAAGCTATTAGATCTTTTGTGAAAAGCTTAAAGACCTTTTAAATGATTACTGATAAAAGAACATTGAATTAAAAATAAGGCAAGTTATAACAAAAATAAAGTCATTTTCTATTTGATACACCCAAAAAACTACGAAAACAACCCTGTCATAACCCCTATTTAACAATAACCGTTAGCCATTTACACTTTACTTTATTTATGTACCAGCATTATATTCTAGAACTTTAACTGGTTTAGGATGCTTAGATTTAAAAAAAAATTGAGTTTAAAGTGAAAAAAACGTTTTCGTTATTTTTCTTCAAATAACACAAAAACTAATAATGATACGTAAATACTGCTAAAGTGCAAAAATGTAACTGTTTTTTACTAAAAAAATATTAATTTACTTTTTTTAGTTTTTATAAGCCTAAAAATAAATGAGTTACGACCATTCAAAGTATGTATACTTATACACCTTTTAAAACCGAAGGGATTGAAAGAAATTTTATTTCTACGGTCTTGTATAGCCCTTCCTACAAATTTCCTAGAAATGGGGTTTTAAGGACCCGCTTGTCAAAAACTAGGGGATATATAAATAAAAAACCAATAACCTTTTTCGCATTTTGGCGCATGTACGTACATTGGAGCGAGCACTGATTTATGTACATTACGGAATTTTTTTTGAATTTTTGCGCACAGTGAGTAGCATCTTTGGCAGCACTGCTGCAACGCAGAGTATATAAGAAGAAAATAGACAGCTTTGTATGGACCAGACTTCAGAGTCGTCACACCCGTAGACCAAAAAAATTGGTCTAAATATCTGTAAATCGCCATATCATCAGACGACATTAGATTTTTTCGTTTGAATGTTCTAATAAACTCTTTACTACGCTTTCATCAGTCCCACCACACCCCGGGTAGGAACTGCCAATGTTAAACAATGGACCAACCTCGGGCCAGTATTGGCGAGCCAAGCCTTGGCTAGTTAACTCCGGTTTTAGTCTGGGCCAGTTGTAAATGCCTAGATTGAACCAAGATTCAGTTTATTGTATTGCACGTACGAAGATTCAAATAAAAAATTGAAGATTTTAAGTGTTACCAGTTCATATTTTTCTGGCAGCGGAGATCGTGATCGTAAAACTTTCATAGAAAAATAACTTAACCGAACTTGAAATTTAAATAGAAATTATGATAAATAATATTTAATTTATTGTATTTTTGTATTAAAAAAATTGGTATTTGATAAATTGGTTTGCCAGGCTTGACCCTTCTCTGATTTGCCAGGCTTGGCCCAAGTCTGGTTTGCCAGTCTTGACCCCAGGACATCATCCCAAGCTTGGGCCAAACTTGGGCCGTTTGAAAATGTTAAGTCTGGCCTAAACCCCAAAAAGCTGTGGCGCGGGGTTGGCCCATTAGCTAATTCTTACCTGGGACCAGCTATTGTTTAGAATATCGATGGTAGCTTGGATCTTGGGATGTTTTGGAGAGTTTACTGAATCCTGAATTACCTAACGAAGTAATCATACTTTATAGTAAAGAGGGAACAATTTTAAGAGGAACATGTTTAAACTTGATTATTTTAATTCATTTTGTAACGGTTTCCTAACGGTTTCCTCTACTTTGAAATTTACCACATCTAATTGTTTTTGCGTTTCAATTAGGGATTGCAATCCCGGGATCCCGACCCATTTTTATGATCCCGTAATCCCGGGATTATTGAAAAAAAATTTCGGGATTACGGGATTATCATATTTGCCGTGATTAATCAATGAAAACACGGAATCTTATTTTGTTGATTTGCATTTTTGTTATTGTTGGTCATATGCAATGAGATCAAATACCACTGGCAATAGCAATGAGAAAATATTTGTTAAGGTTTATATCTTAGGGATGATAAGGGATAAACTCTATTCAGTCAACGCTTGCACCTTTAATCTTGTTCCACTCTATCATGAAATTGGCTAACTTGTAGCTCTTCAGGATGTACTGAGCTAGAAAAACAAAGCAAACCAATAAGTTCGCGAGTTGACGAATGTCTCAATAACTATAGCATAAAGGCAAGGAAAACCGAAACATTTTAAGTATTTAAGTATTTGCATAATGGAAACTCTGCTTTTGTTGATGATACATCGAACATATTTACTGTTTCAAGTCGAAGCTCCATAAAAGTTTTTATTGAAGATTATTTAACGTTACATCAGCAGCAGCAGACGTGGGATGTGAAACAGCAAAACAGGTTATCCAACTACTCACACTGCAACATCATTGAGCACAAATTACAACGAAAATGTAGCTAAGGATAAGATTTCAGTCGATTTAGTAGAAAAAAGCAATTTGGAAGATGAACTGTTACGCAGTTTAATTCACGTTTAATATCTATAAAAATCTTTTTTGGCCAAAATGGAACAACATAAAATATTAAATACATGGTTATTACCTTATTATTAATTAATTATTATTATTACATTAATATTAAATACTGGTCATTACTGGGCACCGCAATTGGTAGAGAAATAAAAATAAGTAAGCAAAGCCGTCATAGAGGACCGCATTGTAGTGAATGTATAATAATTTATTGACCATTCCACCAAGAAGTGTGGAATCGGAACGGGCTTTTTCAACCTTCGGAAATATTATTTCCAAATTAACAAACAGGTTTGATGAATTATGTTTTTTAAAATCTATTTCTTAAATCATTCGAAAGTCAATGTCCAGTAACATTGACTTTCGAATGATTTTTTCTTTATGTAATATTATTAAAGTTTTATTTTGATTCTTCAATTTTTATTTTTTTAAGAAGTTTAATTAGTAATGTCGAATTCTTTTTATCCAGAGCGAAAAAGTGATTTTTTTTCATAAAAAGAACATGACAAAATATGATCCAGTTTTGTAGTTGTATTTGTGAACTGTCATTGAATATTTTTGTAATTAATTGTATTCAATTAATTAGTTTATTATTAATTTTTAATTTAAAACACGATTTAAACAATATTTTATTTAAAAAGTAACTATTTCACTATCAAAAAAAATAATAAGTAAATGGCGTTTTGTTTGTTTACTAATTTTGACAGATTTTATAAATGTATGTATTTGTATTCTTTATTGTATTTTATGCTTGCTCTAGCTAAAAATCTAGATTCAAACAAAAGTTTTTAGGGCAAAAAAAATCACTTTTTTTGGTTAAATAGAACACGTAATGTCAAAAAAAATTGATCTCAGATCAAAAAGGGGCGTGTTAGAGCAATTTTTTTGGCAAAAAGAATTCGACATAAGTAAATGTTTTGCATGTTTATTCTTTTCGACATTAAAAAATGAATAATGTGTTTTTTATTTGAAAATTGTGTTGTTTTCTTAATTATTTATGGTTTTCCATAAAAATTTTAAATCCCTGGATCCCGGGAATCCCGGGATTTAAAATGTATGAGTCCCGTAGTTCCAGGATTTATAAAACACCACGGGATTGCAATCCCTAGTTTCAATGCACAACACAAATGGATGCAATGGCACAAACAAACGGTAAGTATATTGATCCAAAAGTTTCGAAGTATGCTATCCAGAAAGTGCAAAATTAAACCTTTTTCTCATGCTTTTATCGGATGTGACACAGTTTCGGCATTTTATAATAAGGATTCATTTTTTTCCGATCTAATTGAAAAAAGATCCGTTTTTAGACAACAGGCCAAGGAATACCGCCGCACTAAACTAAAAGAAATTTTGGATGATGATAGGTACTGCGCAATACTGTTATATGGAACTACAGCAGATATACAGCAAAATAAATAGGAAAATATCGAAGATTGGAAAAGTATCTGGACCAGAAGCGATATGATTCCTTTCTTTTTACCACTAAAATCAGTGCCAAATCATCATCCCTGTTTCCTACTGCAGATGCCTTAAATAAGAACATTAGGAGAACTTATTTGTAAATCCAATTGTGGCTTGACAACCCATCAGATTGCAAAAAATGCCTGCACCGGCCAACCTTTTTAGAAAACACAGGACAGCATACATATATACATTACAGATCAGTTTTATGCTTAGATTATAAAATATACAGGATAAGTAATATTTTATATATTTTGTGTATGTACACTATAAAACTTATACTTTTGAGAAAAATAAAATCTTCTTATATATTAATACGCTAAAAAAAAACTTTTTGGAGCCTAAGGCTTTTTTATTCGCAGATGGATTCATTTAAAATTTTCACTGCTAACTGATATTAGTGTAACTTAGATTTTAAAGATTTTTCACACAAATCGGATCATAAATAAAAAAGTTATAGACGAATTAAAATGTATTTTTGAATTTAACGGCCCTATACAATATGAAATGGAATTGCCCAAGTCTTTTCTTTGTTTGTTTATTATTATTATTTAGTATTAAATATTTTTTCAAATTTCAATTTAGTTTATGCATTGATTTAGGAGTGGATAGACGTATTATTTTTCTTTGTTTTTTTATTATTATTATTTTTCTTTGATTTTCTTTGATTTAATTATTAGTTTTCTTTGTTTTTAAATATTTTCTATTGATTAGAAATTAAAGAAAGAATTCATAAAATTGATTTGTTCTTTCTGTGCAAAACAAGATAAGCAGGCTACAGACCTTCAATCAATTTGTCAATCATTTGAAAACGAAAATAAACGAAATAAAATTTAGGGGATTTTTACACTAAATTTTATTTCGTTTATTTTCGTTTTCGAATTGATTGACAAATTGATTGTAGGTCTGTAGCCTGCTATAGAGAAATATTTCATAATAGCCGTACTCGATTTTTCTGTTTTTTCTTCATAAATGAATGGTGTCATGAATGGTGTTAATGGTGAAATGAATGTTGTGAATGAAGAAATGAATTGCACGTATCATTTTAAAATTCATAATATTTTTAATCATCGTACTGGTGCTTTAATTCCTGCCTGATGTGTTTGTTAAATTTGTCAGATGAAGATAGAATTGATGGAAATGAAATGATTAATAAATTTGTATGTACTGAAATCTCTGATCCCATTCTTTTTCCTAAATTACATGAATATGTGAAACGTCATATGATGCATGGAACATGTGGTGCTCTAAATCCCAATTCTGTTTGTATGAGAGATGGTAAATGTAGTAAGAATTTTCCAAAACCTTTTTCTGAAAATACTAAAGAATCTGTGAATGGTTTTCATTTGTATCGTCGACGTGATAATGGAATGAGTGTTGATGTACGTGGTGCATCTCTTGATAATAGATACTAGGAGGGTCCGGCGTGCTTCGCTACGCTTATAAATAAAGTTTTTGCGTAGACATTTTGTGGGGTGGGCTCGGTGAGCATGGTGGCATTTGCTACATGCTTGCATTTCTCATGAAAAGTACGATCATTAGTACGACAATATTTTAATGGTTGACACCCTTGGCACCCTTGACAACCTTGACACCCTTGACAACCTTGACACCCTTAAAAATAAAATTTTATTACAATACCTTCACTAATTTTTTTATTTTCTATTGATTAGAAATTAAAGAAACAATTTCCCAAATTTCCCGAATTTCCCAAACTTAAATAAAATTTTTTTTATTACAACCATTCCTTCACTAATTAATCGAAAGTAACTTCGTTCCATCCGGGTGTCCCTTGACACCTCTTTACTTTTTCTTATGCGTGTGGAAATGAAATGATTAATAAATACTAGGAAGGCCCGGCGTGCTTCGCTACGCTCATAAATAATGTTTTTGCCTAGACATTTTGTTGACGTAGAAGCAATGATTTCAAAAAGTGGTAATGAGATATGCTAGCATATAATTTTTAATTTTTCTTTTTAAATATATGAATGAAAAATAATCAGAACTCTAACTGATCAGTTCGGATATATGAAAAATTAGCGATCAAATAAGTTAGAGATCAAATAAGCTTACTTGAAAACTTATTTGATCGCTAATTTTTCATATATCCGAACTGATCAGCTAGAGTTCTGATTATTTTTCATTCATATATTTAAAAAGAAAAATTAAAAATTATATGCTAGCATTTCTCATTACCACTTTTTGAAATCATTGCTTCTACGTCAACAAAATGTCTACGCAAAAACTTTATTTATAAGCGTAGCGAAGCACGCCGGGCCCTCCTAGTAAAAATAAATAAGTTTGAGCATTTTCCGATCGGCATACAAAACATCTACATAAGTATGTTATTTCGTAAGCATGTTTGGTCAAGATACGGAAAACCTTAATGATATTTAAATTTCTAGGGTACTGCGTCTTTTTAATACAAATACTATCACGTTAAATTCGCACACTACTTTGTTTAAAAAAAAACTTCAACTTAAAACAATATTACTTATCCTGCGTATTTATAAGGATTTATGGTATATTTCCACAAATTTATATCATAAACAAAAACCCTTACGCTTTTTAGAAATGATTTTTTATAATTGTAAAAAAGGATGTGGCGCAATATGTAGCTGCCGAAAAGTTGGACTTCGGCGAAAACTGTCATAATAGTGCTCCGATTTTAGATTAAGAAGAGGAGGAGATTGACAGTGATAATTTAATGTTTTAAATATTAATGAAAAAACATTTAAATTGTGTAAAATTAAAAAAAAAGTCAGTCAAGTGCAAATAAAATTCGCCCCAAGGAGAAGGGGAGCTTTTTGTTACATTTTTGTTACATTATGTGCACTTTTTGGACAATAATTCAAAAACTGTGCCCTGCAACATTCTAAAAAAAAGTACAATGTTTCTTAATTTAAGTGCTCTTTCATACATTCTCACATGAATCGGTTTTAAATGGTGTTTCCCTCCTTCTCATTCCTCTCCCCCTTTCCTAATAAATACGATTATGAGTATTTTACACTTCGGTATATGTTTAGTTAAAAAGTTTTTAAGGGTTAAGATAATATGAAAAATCATAAATAAAATTTCAGAATATCTAACAACTTTTATACAACTTATGTGAACTTTATTTCGAATTTCGATCTGTTAAGATTTAATTTGAAGTTTAATAAGTTTTGAAAATAATTAATTTCATCCCTAAAAAATATTAAGCACATATTGGCAGGAAGATTTTGAAGTGGTGGGTAAGTTGAGTTTAATTCTGATTTAAAGAATTCGCTGATTAAAAGAATTCGGAGGTTCTTTACAATTTTAACCGTCATTTACTGGACTAAATATACATGGATGTTTGTTATATAACACTGTGAAATGCGATAATAAAATCTAAGTATTGTTACGATTCTACACAAACGTAATGAAATACAAAACCTTGATTTTCGGTATAAAATATTTCAAAAATAGAACAAGGACAAATTCTCTTCTTAGAAAAAGGGTATGAAAAACAATAAAATTACTTTATGAATCAACAATTTCAACATAACGTAAAATAATCGAATATTCTAATATTTTCTCAAGGTTTCTAAAAAGTGACCTAGAATAATCGAGATTATGGAGAATCGTATATAACGAGGGATTCCTCGGTCGCACCGATTAATCGGTAGATAATCGGTAATCGGCCATATCGACCATTTTGCCGATTAATCGGTATCGGTTTTTTACTCGATTGTCAACAGATGCCAATTTAATTGTTTATTGCATTTTAAACAGAACAAATTCCAAATTCTAAAACGCCATAGTCAGTCATAGTTGAAATACTTTTTCAAAATTAAGGGTTGTTTAAAAATATGACAAATATGTTTATGTATTTGATAACAAAACTCGGTAAAAAATGTACTCGATGAAAACTTGATTCAGTAAAAAATTTTTATAGTCGCACCTCGCATCCCTGCCAAACAAACGAAAACAACTTTATTTATTAATAACCACGCGATTTTATGTGGACAGGTTAGTTTTACACGCATCTTAAATTTCAGTCCCATAGGGTTTACCGTTTATTAGATAATCGATATAAAGGAAAAATTATGGAAAAATAAGCTGAGGACTGCAGATTGTTTTACTTACGAATGGAAAAAGGTTGACAGAAAAATGCAAAAAACCATTTTCAACAGTTATATAATTTATTTATTTAAATAATGCCGTATATATGTATTAAAAAATAAAAGCGGCGACGTTTGCATAACATTTTAAATTAAGGTTGCAAAGCCTCCCGATTTTGGATAAAAGTCCTGCGTTCTAATTAATAGTCTAATTAAAAATTTCTTTGAGCAGATGTGTTTAAATCAATTTCCAGCAACCCTCCTTCCCCTAAAATGTCATGGTAAAAATCACAATTTGAACAAAAAACCTTTCACAACATTTTTGAAATTCAAAACAATTTTCTCATATATAATAATCGACAGTCGATCAATCGGTATCGGCCGATAAAGTAAGCCGATTAATCGGTAATAAGCAAGTTTGCTTATCCGTGCAACCCTAGTAGAAATAGTGGATTAAGTGGAATATTAATTAATTCTAAATGAAACGTTATACCGTGCATATAACGAAGAAGTTATTTTTAAAATTAGTTTTTGTGAATAAAGTTTTAAGTATTATTGCGTAGAAGTATTTTGTGTGTTATTTTGAACGTTGTGTTACTGGAAATTTCTACAATCCACCGTAGGAGTTTCTGAAGCTGTTGAAAAAATATTCTAGTTAGGAATATTGTTTGCTGTATTGTTGTGGAACAACAGCCTGTTGTTGTGGAACAATTAAGGAGTTGAAGACTTAATAAAACCTGGTGTTTTTGCTTACTAATCAGTGATCAAATCCAGAAAGTGATTTAGGAATTGCGTTTATCGAATTGAGAATAAGGGGTTATGTAAATATGTAAACTTAAGTCTAACCGCGAATATAAGTACTAGTTCATATAAACGAATATAAAAATGGCCTATACTGGATTTTTTGTAATTCTATATCTTTTCCACTTTTCGAAGTATAAGTTCAAGATTCATTACAAGTGTCAGTCAAACTAAAAAATGGCAATTGTCTGCCAAATGGAATGGTTACTTTGGTTTTAAAAACTAAGCGTGTTCATATTGTGACGATTATGGAGTGCGATGAACAAAAGAAGATCGTTCTAGAAAATACTTAAAGTAGAAAATAGTTACACTAAAAGAATCTTAAACACCTGAATATACAAGAATATAACAAAAACAAAATAACCTAACAGGTTTTTAAGGAATATTGAAGTAGACTCCTTTCATGTGATACCCTAGTTGACTCGATAAAAACATGTGCTTTCTTAAAGCCTTAAATTACAACCCAACAAAACAAATGAAAACAAATTTTTTTATTTTCTAGCCACCAATCTTGTGTGTGCAGAATATTACTATGCGCATCACAAATTTCCGGTGCATAGCGTTTATAGTTTACAATATAATCGACATAATGGTAAAAATATATCGTACTCTCATCAATAGTGTTTCATGAAAAAATCTGAGCTTTCTTTCGATTTTAATAGTAGTTTTCATTGCGTATAAATAGCTTTTTATAGTGCATATTTTTAATTGCTCTAAATCAATTATAAAAACAAAACCGAGTTTGACCAAGTAAAATAAGTTATTAAATATCGTGTAACGACGGACTATTTACAATTTTTACTCTAAAATAATAGTATTTATATTCAAAGAAATTCGCTAATAATTTGTTAATTTATTCTCTTCAATTGTAATAAGCGTAGGGACATTTGTTTGTACTACTGCGTTTTTTTGGACGGTTTAGTTACGTCACACAATTTCAATTAATAATACATTGCAAAACATGTTATGCATAAATGGTTGTTTAATTTGAAAAAAAGTAGAATTGGAGAGGGAAACAAGAAACCTATAATATGTGTATATAAGCGATCAAATTGTTTGAGTCGAAGATTAGTATATAAATTTAAATCGAATTGATTAGTATGAAAACTTAAAACGAAAAAATTAGTATGTACATTTAAATCGAAACCGAGGCTAGTTTTTATTATATAAAAATAAATTATTTGTTTAAATTGGGATGTCGAAGTTTTTTAATTTATTTATTTGAATGTAATATGGTAAGAAAATTTAGTTTTAGATTTAGCTGTATTGACACAGGGTCTTAGTAAATAAAATGAAAAATGAATCTAAAAAAATCACAAGTTCAAATACAAAAACGTGAAAATAGTTATTGAGGTGTAGTAATAACAAAACCGTTCAACACACTTTTTATACTCAACGGTTACGGTGACGCTTCATTCCAAGCCGTTATATGTTAAATGCAAATATTCATAAATTTGATGTCAATCAGCAAGCGGCTTAAAAAGTTTATTATATTTCTGAGCTTTGAAATACAGATAATTATTGGCGTGTAAGTAAATTCGATCAAACTATGAGGGATATATTTCAAATTGACAGATCTAGTTTGGTTTTATCATTTCTTGATGCTTTTAATAAAACTACGTAAAATGAATTCCAGCCTATACAATCAACATTTGTTCCACAGGACTGGTTTTGGGAAGAAGACAACATTCAAGAAATAAATTAATGTAAGCCTTTTTGTATTTTGATTTATATAATTTTTTTGATTTATTTTTATACTGCTAAATTATTTTCCCTGTTAGCTAATTGATAGTTTCTTTCATTATTCTGAGATTCATAAAAAGATTTGCAAGTGTAATTTGTTTTGTCATAGATTCAGTTTTCCGATTTAATATTACAGTTTGATTATTTCTGTAAAAAGTCCAAAAACCTTTTAATCGTATATAGTATCTTACTTAAGTGAATGCAGCAACCCAATTAAGGAGATGGGTGATTTATACAAAATTATTCTAAAAGTAACAAACCGAGTTCCGAAATCTCAAAAGTTTAGTTCTCACACTTGTTATTTTTACTATTAAAAGAAATCTTCAATCAGAATGTAAAACATATTAAGGATTAATTGCTTAATTGATTTTTTTTTTCAAAAGTTAAGTTTTCGAAATTAAATATTTATTTTTATGATTAGTATAAAAGTAACATATTTTACTCATGCTTTGAAATTTGAATAGAGTTTGTTGTTGCTATCCATATTTAGTTTTCCCATATTTTAAAATCGATTGTAGAATATCCCGCATGCTATATCAAGTTACCGTATTTCTATTTATTGTGAAACAAAAAAAAATAGATTAACGAACAAGGATTGAGCAAGTTCAAAATATGTTTAAGTTTATTTCATTTCAAAAACGAACAGATGCTTATAAGTACTGAAATTGAAAATCAAAAAATAAATAAAAAAAATTTAAAAAACACACTTTTTGAAAAACGAACTAAAAAGCAGAAAATAAATTTTGCATTAACACCAGCGTTATGTCTTTTATAATTATATTTCCTTTGAAATTGTTAGAAGAAAAAATATTTAAATGGTATTTAACACATCTTAGCATAGGTGCAAATATTAAATTTTTGACTAATTTAAAATGCTAATTTTCGATTGGCAAACAGTCTTCCGTTCCCATTTATTACATAAAATAAAAGTGGGTGACGCATACGTTAATATAGAAAAGGAACAAATGTATTCTATGTTAATCTCTAACAAGAGAGACTACCAACGTTTATTCCCTTTCGTTTCTGAATGCGCCACCCACTTTTATTTTATGTAACAAATGGGAACGGAAGACTGTTTGTCAATCGAAAATTAGCATTTTAAATTAGTCAAAAATTTAATATTTGCATCTATGCTAAGATGTGTTAAATACCATTTAAATATTTTTTCTTCTAACAATTTCAAAGGAAATATAATTATAAAAGACATAACGCTGGTGTTAATGCAAAATTTATTTTCTGCTTTTTAGTTCGTTTTTCAAAAAGTGTGTTTTTTAAATTTTTTTTATTTATTTTTTTATTTTAGAGTTTTTAGTTATATATTTTTACCTACAAATAAGTTAACCACATTATTTCACAGAAAATACACCATAAGTAAAACTAGCAATTAAATCATTTACCGAAAATTTAATATTCTTTGAAATTTAAAGTAATTTTAATAAGGTTAATTGCACTATAACAATTGTAAGTATGTTATTTAAAAATCCAGTGTAAAATTTTAGTGCGTTTCTTTGCTCGTTGTATTAATTTTAAGTTGTACATAAATTATTAAATATATATGTTCGCCCAAATGTCAAGTTTTTTTCGGAAAAAAGGTCTAAATTATAGAGCTTTTTCCTTAAAATTCGAATCGTTATATTACTGTATGTAATTGACAGATTACATACAGCAATGATAATTAGAAATCATTAATTATGTATTAAAATGTATTGAAAAAATAATAATTATGCAACTATAGTAAAAAAAAACTTAACGAGAACACAAAACAATCTGGATTTAGAAGAAATAACAATTATTTAAAATTTTCGAAATACAAATCACTCATTATATACAATTTAAGGCCATTTTTTCATATAAAAATGACAAAAATGTGTAATATGTCCTTTATTATAATGAGATACTCAGTATGAGCAAAATTTCAGCGCGGTAAATGGGCATTCAGATCTTATGGATTTTCATATTTTCATACATAATAACTGATTTTTAAATATCATTGCTGTATGTAATCTGTCAAATACACCAAAATAACGATTTGAACTTTAAGAAAAAAGGTCTATAAGCTTATAGCGAAATGTCATACTTTTATTTTTTTTTGTGTTCATTATTTATAATGTAAGGCTCTTTATTAAGATGAAATGACACAAACATGTATGATGTCTATTATTATAATGATATACACAGTATTACCAAAATTCCTTCGCTCAAAATGAGCCAACCGGAGGATGAGGATTTCAGTGCAATTCTTTAAGGTCTTTCAGAATGAAAAAAAATTTGAATTTTTTTTCTTCAGATTTATAAAGTTTTTTGCTTTAAAAGTTTTAGAAATACGTACTGACTGCTTCAACAAACTTGTCTTTTCAATTTGGGATTAATAACATAATGGGAAGTTACTGAAAAATGAATCACAAAATTCCACCCATCAAAGCTCTCAAGAGTCAAGTTAAATAAAAGTGTGTGAAAATTATAATCCTCACAGTCGAAAAAGTTAATGCAATTTTCAATACAAGCTTTGCTATATGGGTTATGTAAAGCAAGTTATTATTAAATTGCAAAGCAAATTTTGCACTAAAACTTATTTTAACGCAAAACTACAAATTTTAGTACAACTCTAACATGATTTATTTTTTATAGAAATGGTGGGACAACTTTTAAAACAACTTGCTCTCCTAGAAGTTTGAAAACAACTTGCTCCGCTAGAAGTTTGAAAACAACTTACTAATGCAAAGAGCATTACATTTATCTTTAAAGCAAGCTTTGCATTGTTTAATAATGGTGACTTCCGTAGGACCTATCTATGTGTAGCAAATTGCATTGCATATTCAGCTTATTTTCAACTGTGTTACTTATCATAAAAGTATAAAAAATTTGCAATCAGAAAGACGAAGCGCCATCAAAAAAATTTCAACCTAGGTAGTCTCCAGAATCCACCCAAGCCATGCTTAAAACTGGAGGAGGAAATGGCGGTATGTTGAATATATTGGCGTTTTTGTAATACAAGCCTAGTGGATTTTGTGTTTAAGTAATATCTGAAATTTTTCAAGTTGGCCCTTTATGCGTATATTTTTTGCAAAGAAGTATTTATGCAGCAAAATTGTATTCAACATCAGTGAAATACCATATATAATATATACAACATTAAACCATTATCATCAATTTTAGTATAAACTCTGAGGACTCCTGCTTCAAAATGTTGGATATCACTATCACATCACCGTCACCTATCGAATCGAAAAATTATTACATATAAATTTTTGTCCAACATACGAAAATCATCGATTTTTATGATAAATCATCGAAGATCGAATTCGATGACTCAAACATTTTGCTGCTGATGAATTCCAAATTTCTATGGAATAAGTGTAGATTAATAATATTTGTGGCAAATATACTCCGTCTTCAGTGCACACTTACAAGATTTGTAATGTTAAACTTAGAGTTTAGACATTTATTTATTTATTTATTTACAAATTTTATTAGCTATAAATATCTTTAATATTACATGATTTATTTTTATTCATATTCTAATTCAAAACTTTTTATATCAGATATCAAACAAACTATCCTAAAAATTCAATTTTACATAATCATTTGTTAATATTTTGAATTTAGCAAAGTTTGATTCAATTTAATTTCATTAGGCAGTCCGTTTAATAGTTGTAAGCCTTTTACCATAATTGTATTTTGACCACTGGTGGTTTTACAGCTCATTGTACGACATAAGTTATTTGACTTTTTTGGTATCACATTTTGGTGACTGTGATTACTTAAGAGTTGTTTGAAATGCTTGATAAGTGTATGTATAAATAAACTAAAAATGTTGTTTAATGCATGTATTACGTATGTTTTTTCTACAGAAAATTCACGACATTTGGCCACACTGATAATTATTTTAGTTTTAAAACTTTTTTTTAATAAAATGTATTGTGTAATATGGATTACAAAAATGTGTAACAACAACAGTTTAATACTTTGAAAATCTACGTCACACAAAATTATATACTCTGATGTGTTGATATCCGTCTTATATTTAGTGCTACTATTATTATTTTGATGTGCAATTTTGAGCCGATATTTGTATAAAATACTTATAATGTAAATAAACGCTGACAGATTAAGTGCATACATTAAAAAATAGAAAAAATAAAATAGGTTTCCAAAAATACAAATTTATATTCGACACTAGGACAACAAAGTTTTCATCCGGTATCGTACCGTCCGGAAGGTTTCATGCTAAGGAACAGTTTAGTAAAATTGGTTCGTATTATTTTTCAAATAGCCGGCATAAACATAACTCAAGGTTCGTGCACACTGCTAAATATGCAATCAGAGTTAAATTCGTAATCGTTCTAAAAACAACAATTTAACTGTATTGTACTAGGGGCTAGGGTCGGGAAAAAAATATCGATATATCGATAATTATCGATATATCGATAATTATCGATATATCGATATCGGAATGATAATTATCGATATATCGATAATATCGATATCGGAATGATAATTATCGATCGATAATATCGATATATAGATATATCGATATATCGATATAATCGATATTATCGGTATATCGATAATATGGATATATCGATATTATCGATATATCGATACTATATTATCTATATTATCGATATTATCGATAATTTCGATATATCGATATATTGATATACTGATATATGGATATATCGGTTTTATAAATATTTTTTTATATCGATATTTTTGCTATATACACTTTATTTAAACCATTTTGCGTTACATAATGCCCTCCATTATTTCTTCATTAAAAATTAACAAAAATACGTAAAAAGAAAAGAACATAATACAATAGTAGATTTTATTTAGGGTCGCACCGATAAGCAAAACTGCCGATTACCGTTTAATCGGCTTTCTTTATCGTCCGATACCGATTAATCGGCTGCCGATTATTTGATGAAAATGAGTAAAACAAATCTACACAAAGAATTTTTTAATTAAACTATTAATTAGAACGCGGAACTTTTCTTTAAAAGTCGGGACAACTCCACCAAAATCGGGACGCTTTGTAACCTTAGTTTAAAATATTATGCAAATTTTGCTTTTATTTGTTTAATTTATAGTTCGACAATATTTAAATAAAAAAATTCTGTAACTGTTAAAAGTGCTTTTTTGCATTTTTCTGGCAACTATTTTCCATTTGAAGGCAGGGTTCATATGATTTAAATCAATTGATTTTAATCGTTGATTTAAATCAGATTTAAATCGCTTGATTTTTTTAATATAAATCGCTGATTTAAATCAAAACTAACAAAAAAAATTTAAATGCTAAATAAATTATGAAACACCAATTTTGAATAAAAAATCCCAAAAATTTCCTTGCATTAGGTACCACTAAATTATTGAAATTTATGCGCTCTTTTGCAAAACAACTAAAGCCCAGTTTACACGATGCGAGCTACTGGTGTGCCAGTAGACAGTAGCTCGCCTAAAATAAATTGGACAGTAGTTGTACTCGTCTGTACTGTTCACACGATGACAGTTGCTTGCCAGTTATGTGCGAGTTGATTTTTCGTTGTTTTTCTTTTTAAAAAAATTTGACAGATAAATAACCAAAGTCAGTTAATATTCGGTGTTTTATAACATTTGTTAGTTAAAACATAAAATAATTTACTGTCGAAATCAACCGAATACAATACGATCATATTTTGCAATGTAGAGGGGAAAGGCGAGTGGCAAGTAAAAACAAAATATAGCTCGCCTGCTAGTTTCCGTCCTACTCGCACATTTGAGTAGCTCACCTTATGTGTTCACACGATGCCAGTAACTGTACTCCTTTAACTCGTCTGCTCAACTCACATGTTTACATCCCACGTGTAAATTAGGCTTAACTGTTTTCGTTTTCTGCGATTTATCATTCATTTTAAATTTTGTGTTAACATTTTTTTATTTGTTTTGAGGTTTGACTGAGAGAACATGAAATAAAAGATAACTGAGTATTTTGTACCGCCGTACAAAACAAACTAACAGTAATAAAATTTCGGATAGTGTGATTTGTAAGTAAATTTGAACGCAGAACAAAAAAGAATTTCGCTCACAGATACAAAATGGCCCTGAAACCTTGCCATTATGCTGCGTTTCTAATTTCACCCACCGAAATGTATGATAAAGAAATGCTAACGGAAGAAGAGAGACAAATTGGTACAAATTATATTGAAGAAGAGTTTCCTATTTCGTTCTTGAACGATTGAAAAATTTTACCGTTTTCTGGTACAATAATGAAAGAATATGTAATTACATCGATGACGAATTTAGGTTAATGGAAATCGTTTATGACGTTGAATCCGACAGGGGCTTCTAAACTCAGCGAAGAAAAAATATATCAACTCTTAACTGAAGTTTATTTAATAATTGTAATAAATTTATATTTTTCTGTAATCACTTATCTTCAATTTTAGTACAATTTTTTTTTTATAAAAAAAAGTGAGCAGATCAAAAAAATCGATTTTTTTGATTTAAATCAGATTAAAATCAAAAAAGTTTTATCAAAAAAATCAAAAAATATATGAACCCTGTTTGTAGGTAAAATAATCTGCAGTCCTGCTTGCTTATTTTTTACCCAATATCTATAAAAGTGAACTGTGTCACATTTGGTGGATTCATGTATTTGGGAACGACTTTGTTGTCATTATTTCAAACATGGTTACTCTGGAATGGAAATAATAAAAACTTACGTATTTATAAGACAGAAGCCACGAATGGCAAACTTCGAGAGTCATACTGCCATTAATGACCGAACGAGAAACTTTGCACCCAATTTTTTAACACAAATCGAGTTTTTCCAATCTGAAAGAAACTGAACATCTTATAACGTATTGAACTGAGAGCATTTTAGTCCAGAAAAAATAGCTTTAGTGAATATTTCATGTTTCTAAGCTAAACAAATGTTTTATTGCCAATTGAATTATATAGTATCCTAGATCTAGTTCTGAACTCTTTTTAAATATATTTTCGGTTACTTTCGATATTTTCTGGATGCTTCGCAGTATTAACCCTACATACTGTTCAGACCTCGAAACCATGCTTTTACTGGTTTGGAAATATTTCTGACTGATATGCTGCATGTTTTTAAGCATACATGATTTTACTATTATATCGAGAATCTCATAAACTACAAACCCTATGGATCTGACTGAAATTTAAGATGCATATAAAATTATCCTGTCCACCCAAAATGGCGCGGTTATTAACAGTGGCGAAGCGTGCTTCTGAAACTAGGGTAGACATATTCAAAAGTTTTATTAATTTGCCAGTAGAAACTAATTATAGTACATTAAGATGAGAGGACAGAAAGCTAAGGTTTTTGGAGGTATGTGGAGTTTGTGAGTCGAAGCGCCAACCGAGATTTGCACCCACATTTAAAATGACTTACGTCCGTGCATCATATACTATATTTTTGATTCGCCGCAAGCAAAATAGTTAAAAAAAGATTGTTCAATCTAAATCAAAATTAAAAATTTTAAAAATTTTGAAATACAAATATTTTGTACAAAAGATAAAGGATATTGTAGATTTAGGCCAGTAATAATAGGAGAAAAAATTAGAAAAAAAAAAAATAATTCGTTACAGCAAACTGACAGTGGGATATTGTAGAACACGATATTGTAAAAGAGGGAAACATAAATCGAACCAGCAGCTGCTATCCGGGGGAGAATGTGGAGGGTTTTTAAGGGTTGAAAGGGGTTTTTCGTGATTTCTGGCTAAACCGTGCATCCTATCAAAAAGAGTTATATGTAAAAGTTGTAGGGAATAAAAAGATCTACACTTTTTGTACGGACCATTTTTACCCTCACCTCAACATTGTTCGAAAAAACTGCGAAAAACCGATTTTTTTCTTTTTTCTTGTTTTCTTTTACAAATAAATTTTATGAAGTTCAAATTTTGGAAAAAGATACCTCCATTTATTGGAAAAAGGCAGCAATTTTTTCGGAGGGAAATATTTAGACGTTGTTGTTAAAATTAATTTTTTTGAAAAAAAAAACCAAATGTTTAACTGCGATTCCTCTTAAAACTACGCTTCCTAATGAGTTCAGTTTTGACTCATTTACTCGTTCTTACGTCTATTTTTGATAAGTGGTAAAAAAATGGTACACTGTTATGGAAGAAAAGGCGGGAAAATTGAAAAAACCGAGAAAATCGCTTTTTTTTCGTGGTAATTTGCATATTTATCGTTGAATAATTGTTATTAATTAATAAAGTCATTTAAATTTTTAATGATAAACGTAAACGACGATCATTTGGAAATAAATTAATGAATAATTATATGCTTTCGTTACTTTTAGTTTATTTAGGTAACAAAAAAGTAAATTTTATTCTTCAAACATGGCGATCTCAAAAAGTACCTTTTAGTTTTCTTTCATGTTTTTTATATTTTACAGATTTGTTATTTACTTAAAACATACTAAACCTATAAGGACAATTGTTATTTTTTGTTTTTGAGAAAAACACATTTGAATATAGGTTGATTTTTTTTGTACTTTGTGCCTTACACTAAACCCAAGTTTACTGATTCTATTAAACTTATTTTGGGTTTAGAAGGTACTAAATGAGGTTTAAAGAAGGTACTAAATAAGCTTTTTTTGGGTTTTCTGAAGGTTTAATATTTTACCCAAAACATACTCAAATTACAGAAAGACGTTTTGTTCGACGATAAAAACCAATTCGAATATTTGTTAGCAAAAATATGCCAGTTGCAGATTTTGCTGAAATTTATCAAATAGATAGTGAATTTTCCTTTCAATTACAATAAAAAATTCATATTAAATTAAAATATATCATATATTAATTATCATATATTATAAACTAAAATAAGCATTAAATATTTTAGAAAAATGAAAATTCTGTCAATCCCATGTACTTTCGAAATCAAATTGCTCAAGAACGGCTTTACCAATTTTATCAAACTTTTTTTTTTTGTAGGTGATTAGTTAATCAGTTGAAAAAAAAAATAATTAATTGTTTTTGTAATTAATTTTTAAATTAAAATATTAAAAAACCTTTTTAAAGTTGGCGCTTGGGTTGAAGATCAATTGAAATTTAATTTATTTTTTTTTGTAAAAACAGTTCTATCCTTACTCTAAAATATTAGAAATTTACAAAGAGGCTAATATTCGTGTTCTTGAGATATTTAATTTTTAAGATTTTTAGTACGACTGAAATTCTAATTGTTGATTATTTCTTCGAACAATTTTTATCAAGTTCGAAAACGAAAGCATCTAATTATTCATAAATGTATTTCCGAATGATCGTTGTTTACGTAATAATAAAAAAAATAATATGATTTTATTAATTAGTAACAATTATTCAACGATAAATATGCAAATTACCACGAAAAAAGCAAATTTTTCGGTTTTTTCAATTTTCCCGCCTTTTTGTCCATAGATTTATACTTTTTTTACCATTTATCAAAAGTAGACGTAAGAACGAGTAAATGAGTCAAAACTGAACTCATTAGGAAGCGTAGTTTTAAGAGGAATCGCCGTTAAAAATTTGGTTTTTTTTTTTCAAAAAAATTAATTTTAACAACAACGTCTAAATATTTCCCTCCGAAAAAATTGCTGCCTTTTTCCAATAAATGGAGGTATCTTTTTCCAAAATTTGAACTTCATAAAATTTTTTTGTAAAAGAAAACAAGAAAAAAGAAAAAAATCACTTTTTCGCATTTTTTTCGAAAAATGTTGAGGTGAGGGTAAAAGTGGTCCGTACAAAAAGTGTAGATCTTTTTATTCCCTACAACTTTTACATATAACTCTTTTTGACGGATGCACGGTTTAGCCAGAAATCACGAAAAACCCCTTTCAACCCCTAAAAACCCTCCCCATTCTCCCCCGGATAGCAGCTGCTGGTTCGATTTATGTTTCCCTCTTTTACAATATCATGTTCTACAATATCCCGCTGTCAGTTTGCTGTAACGAATTTTTTTGTTGTTAAAATACTATTTTTCCTGGCCTAATTAACAAAAACATTGTTTTAAGTTTTAGGGAGCGATGAATATTAAACATAAAATTCTTTGTAAAAGTATAAATAAACTTTTTCAAAATTCTAAAAATATTCCAAAAATTATAATAAAATCCAAAATTTAAACTTTTTCAACCAAAAATTTTCTAAAAATTATTAAAAAATCAAAAATTGAAACTATTTTCAAAATTCCAAAATCAATGCAAGAACTATAACAAAATCAAAAATTCGAACTTTTCCTAGAACTCTTAAAATATTGCAATAATTATAACAAAATTAAAAATTCAAACTTTTCCCAAAATGCCAAAAATATTGCAAAAATTATAACATAATCAAAGATTGAAACTTTTTTCAAAATTCTAAAAATATTCCAAAAATTAATCCAAAATCAAAGATTCAAATTTATTTTCCAACTGTTCCTGTTATTCAGAAGTCGTAGAATCGAATTCAAAATCACACAATCACACAAAAAATTGCTCAAGAAACATCTATAATTACAATTTTTGTCAAAAATGTTTCACATAATATGTTTCTCAAAAAATTTGGAAACAAAATATATAAACAGATATAGACATAAACAAAAATGTCTATCCAAGAAGGAACAAAAGTTGAAAATTTGTTGTTGTTGCTATTGCTTATTTTGGTAGTCATAATTTGAAACGTCTACTGATGTTTCTCAACAAATTTGGAAACAAAAATAGACAGAAACAAAACTGTCTATCCAAGAAGGAACAAAAGTTGAAAATTTGTTGTTGTTGCTATTGCTTATTTTGGTAGTCATAATTTGAAACGTCTACTGCAGTGAGAAAAACATTTTTGTTTGTTTGTACATGAAACTGGGAAACGTTTGTATTAAAGTTTCGGGAACATAGCTGAATTGTTTTTGTTCTAATTATTGTATTAAAACTTAATGATTTTCTTAGAACGTTTGACAAAATAGTATTAAATCGACATTATGCGAACAATATGAAAATAAAGTTTCATATTTATATTATGTTTGGGTAGACACTGTCAAGTGTGTCTATACCGACGCTTCGCCACTGGTTATTAATAAATAAAGTTGTTTTTGTTTGTTTTGCAGTGGTGCGATGTAAGGCTATAAAACATATACATTTTTTACCGAGCCCTCTAGCGTATCAAATCCATCAAAAGGAAGGTACATCAGTATTTTTACATTTATTTTTGAAATTTACACCGCGCATTTTTTGTATAATAGCAGTCCTTCTATGGTGTTTTTCGCTTTGTTCCGAACCTGATTGACTGAAAAACAGAGTTCGGAATGATAGAAAAATTAATAAGTTTACAATGAAAAATACAATGATGTCTCAAGTAAGAATTTATGAATTGATAAAACTAACATTCATGACACAGTTTAGAGAAGTGTCATTTGAAAGAGCTTTTAATTCAAGTAACATCGCAATTTTTTGTATAATTTTCAGACAGATTTGTCATATTTTTGAACGGCCGTCAATCTTATACATTTTTAAAAAGGTTTTTAACTATGGCTGACTATGGTGTTTTAAAATTTGGTATTTGTTGAGTTTAAAATGGAATAAACAATTAAAAACGCAAGTCTTGATGATCGGCCGATTAATCGGACAAAAAAGCCGATACCGATTAATCGGCAAAATGGCCGCTTACCGATTATCTACCGATTAATCGGTGCAACCCTAATTTTATTACTAGTGCGAATGCGTTTTCCAAACAAGAGCTGCAATCCTTAGCGTTTGGAAAACGCATTCGCACTAGTTTTTGTAACAAATGCACAAAATTTATAAATATTTATTTAATTGTACCGTAATTATTTATTACATCGATATTAACATGATAATATATGATATATATCGATATTATCGTAGTTATCGATATATCGATATTATTGATGTATCGATAAATTGATATATCGATATTATCGATATATCGATATTTTTTTGGTATCGATATTATCGATAATTTTTTAAATATCGCCCAGCCCTACTAGGGGCAGCCATACAAGAAACGATACTAAATTAAAATATATAATTAATACTAATCACAGTGCTTGAATCCATTACATTTTTCTCTACGATACGCGCCTTTAGGAAAAACGCTTTTACCGCTAATAACCAGCTACTTTACATGAAACAAACTGCGTGGTATAGAATGAAATGACTGCTACTTATTGGGTGACATACCCGCTTGGCGCGGTCAAGATGCATATGAACCTGTAGAGTTTAATATATTTAAATCCAAATAATTAATCTCTACAAATAAAAACAATCACTTGCTATAATTGAACATACTCATGACATGAACCGATTGTGAACCTTGCGAAAACTTAATCATGTTCACGCCACCTATACGATAAATTAATTAATTAATTTATTCAATCAAATCGAAATTAAATCTAGTTCAATGCAATATTTTCCATAATTTTGGTTGGCGGTAAACAGGGAAAAATAAAACTTCACTTTCTATCGAGCTTTTTATCAAGTGAGATCTCTTTACGTTTTGGAAGTTTTCAATTAATCGATTAATATATAAATATAAATATCAAGTTCCTCTTTAACAATTATAACTAATATAAACTGTAAAATATTAAACAATTGTTAATAAAAAAAAATGTATACATAAACGGAATACGAAGGAGTTCATAATTGTACGTGGCAACGAAGGCATCGTCAGATTAATCATCAAACCGTAAGAGGAGAGTTATGTGAATACAAAGAATTAATTAAACTTAGGCATTCGATGATTACATGTTACTCGTAAATGCATCACTTTTAACTAGCTCAACATGAGAACAAGACAAAACACCACTAACATCATCAGATCATATCATAACTATCGATTCAAAGATCAATAAATCATACCCCAGCATGTACACTAATTAAGACCAACACTTTAAAATTGTGAACACAGCTTGACAACACTTGCATACCATTCAATCTCCATCTCAATTAACGTAGTGTTAACCGGCATCATTTAAAAACTGCCCCATATTCATTACGCTAGGTAACTGTCTAGAAATTAGAACTAGTTTCTCACCGAATGCAGATAATATTCGTGACACAAATTCCAGTACGGCATGGCTTCAAAAAGTTGCAGTTTGAATAAAAAATTAGTCAACGAACACATAATATTCAGTAAGTAGATAAAACATCAAAACTTTCAAACACTTTGTTGAATGCACCTAAAAGCTATTCAAATCCTTCTCATGTTGACTCAAACCATTGACGAAAATCTTGCCCGGAAGTACCCGGAGTTATAAACCGTCCATAGGACATTTATGTTATACCAAAAACTGTCTAATTCTCGGAGATGGGAATGCACATCATGATTTATGGCAGTCACACCTGCACACTGATTCACGGTAAACATTGCTGATCAAATTGATGGCTCAAATTTTGGATTTTTTAACGAACCACAACCAACAAGGGTAACAAATAACTCGTACTCTTCTCCAAATGTCTTCCTTGTCAGCATTTCACTAATGCCAATTGTACCATGGAGAACTGAAATTGCATTGGGATCAGATCATGTGCCCATTATAATCCCATTAAGCCATTCCATAAACCAAATAAAATCCGATAAGACCTATTATCAATTTTAACAAAGCTGCCTGGGATAAATTTGCTGAAATGGAATCCAATAAACAATTTTTACCACTTGACGCTCTCTCTGAGGAAAAAAAATTCAGAGAAATTTTTAATCAAGCTAGATCTCGCTAGGGTAGCGAAATCCGAAATTCGACGTCCACGCCGTGGTAATGCTGACAGAATTAGGTTGGTGTATTGGAGACAAGCAGAATAAAAACTGCTTAGTCAATGACGCTACATCACGGCGAATTGGCGCCTTACAACCAATGCGACTCAAGCGTCTGTTCTCCATGTCAGGGGCGGCTTGGAGCAGGCGTCTGTCTTGAATCCAGCAGCTCGCTACATAAACGTGTAAGAAAAGGTTCTTTCTGGTGACCTTAATATGCAGAACGGACCCATTCACGACAATTTGGGTTGGGCCTAAGATTAACTTAACACCCTAACCCCGGAAAAAAACTAATATGTAAAAATTTGGTTATCAGAAAGAGAAAAACAGACCCGGACACAAAAACAGAATTTTACCTGGACGTGAAAAAGGACCAGACTACCGAAATGGAACGTGGAACTTGCGCAGCCTGAGCGCTCCTGATGCTCTTATAAGTTTAGAAACAGAGGCTGAGAGGTTGGATATTATTGCTCTACAAGAAATTAGACAGCCGATAATCGGAAAACAAGATTTGGATAGTCACTCTCTATACTGTAGTGGTCATCCTTCTCGAAGAGAATTTGGAACTGGCTTTCTTGTTGGTGCACGCATACAAGAAGCCGTGGTGAAATTCATCCCGGTCAGTGAGAGGATCTGCTACCTACGTACACGCGGTACATATAACAATATTTCTCTTATTGCCGTGCATGCACCTACTGAAGCTAAGACCGTCGACGAGAAGGATAATTTCTACATAGCACTGGAAGAGGTTATGAAACAAACACCAACACGCGACTTCATTATGGTTCTTGGTGACTTTAATGGACAGGTTGGAAGAGATATCTCTTATGGAAATGTGGTGGCTCCCAACAGCTTGCATTTGAATTCGAATGATAATGGTGAGAGAATGACTGAGTTTGCATTATCAAATAATTTGAGAATTGCCAGTACGTTCTTTCCGCATCGATCGATTCATAAGCAGACTTGGGTCTCACCGAATGGAAACACTCGAAATCAAATTGATCACGTTCTAGTAACAGCACGTTTCTTTTCGAGCGTTCTGGATGTGCGATTCTTTAGAGGTGCATACATTGGAAGTGACCACTTCCTTGTATGTGCAACGATAAGGTTCCACTTCCCAAATCCAGGCATTCCTAAATTCAATCAACGGAAACGTTTTAACATCTCATCATTAAAGAATGCTGAAACAGAAGAGAGATATCAAATCCATATTGCCGAAACATTGGATAAATCAGAAAACATTAATGGAGACGTCGATAAGTCATGGTATTTGCTCAAAGATGCTGTTTTAAGCGCTGCTGAGGGAATACTTGGACGACCACAGAACCACTCCCAGAAGCCATGGATGGATTAAGCATGCCTTGACGCTATTCAATACAAAAGAGATTGCTATATCAACTTAAGTGACCAGCAACAAGTCGGGCGACGAGCAAAGCTTATTCGTGCGTCAAAGGTACATGTAGACGAACCAACTAAAGAGGAATTCGAAGTGGCGCTGTCAAAATTAAAACGCAATAAAGAACCTGGCATCGACGGTATAACATCCGAAATGATTGTACATTGTGGCGAAACTCTATCCATAAGATTGTTTGAACTTGTTCAAATGATCTGGAGGACTGAAACCATGCCACAGGACTGGAACACAGCTATGCTGATACCAATCCATAAAAAAGGTAATCGCCTACAATGTGCAAACAACAGAGGAATCGCTCTCCTTTGCACAGCATATAAGATCTTTTCCTACATTTTGCTATCCAAAATCAATCCTTTTGCTGAACAACTGTTTGGAGAATATCAGTGTGGTTTCTGGCGGGCCGAGGTACTACCGATGCACTTTTCTCAATAAGGATGATTTTGGAAAAGTGCCGAGAGTTCAACATACCTGTGCACCAACTCTTCATTGATTTCAGGCAGACCTACGACTCTCTCGAACGAGAGACTCTATGGTCTGCTCTGGTGTCAATGCGAATCCCTGGTAAACTGGTATCACTATGCAAAATGACAGTACAGAACTCTCAATGCTGTGTACGAGTAGAGAACGAAATATCAAAGTTTTTTAAAGTCGACTCCGGTTTAAGACAAGGTGATGCTATCTCTCCTATACTTTTTAATTTAGCCTTGGAATATGTGTGCCGTCAAAAGAAACTACCGACTAATAACAATATCTTGTCAATAAACTCAGTACAGATGATTGCTTACGCTGATGATGTTGTCATCCTCGGCCGAAGTGAAGCTGTTATGAGTGAGACTTACAAGTCGCTTGAGAGTGGTGCTAGAAAAATTGGTCTTCAAATTAACTACAATAAAACCAAACACATGAATGTTTCAAGAGAGGCTGAGAAGAAAGATTTGATGTGCGTCGATGAACGAATTGAGGGCGTTGAATCTTTTAAATATTTGGGATCAATGCTTGACTCAAACAACAGCATACTTACAGATATAAAAGCTCGAATCGCTGCAGGTAATCGAACTTTCTACTCAATTAAACCTCTCCTTGGATCACCGTATGTATCAACTAACACCAAGCTCAAGTTATACAAGACATTGATTAGACCGGTTGTGATGTATGGGTCACAAGCGTAGACCCTTACACAAAATGACGAATCGCATTTATCTGTATTTGAGCGTAAGATCCTACGCTACATTTTTGGTCCACTTAAGACAGACGATGGAGAGTATAAAACCCGATATAACTTTGAGATCAGAGACCTTTTTGAGGGTCCTGATATAATAGGTTGTATCCGTTCTAATAGGATTGCTTGGTTTGGGCATGTTCTACGAGCCGATTCACAGTCTGGAATGATTAGAAAAATGTACGTTAGTACCCCAGGGAGTGGGCGACCGCGAGGTAGACCACGACTACAATGGGAGACTGACGTAATAAACGATCTTAAAAAAATCGGCTGCCATGGTAATTATGTCGCTGTTGCGAATGACCGTGGTGTATATTCAAAGCTGATTAGCCTGCACAACGCTCCTACATGGAGCATGAACGCCTTTAAAAAAAAAGATCTCGCTACATTCCAGCCGGTAAAATACAAAAGGTCAAGCCAATCTTTCCACAGGAAGATTCCGGAACAGTAGTCCCGGGATTCATAAAACGCTAATCCCGGGATTGCAATCCCTAGAATAAGCAAATAAACAAGTTAGTTATAGAACATAAACGAAATAAATGGAGAGAACTAGTGATTAATTTATTTATTTATTTATTTATTTATTCATGATTAAGTCAAGTCTTGGCACAAGTGAAAGATTCTGGAAACATCAAATGCTCAAATCACCGTCGAAAGTCTCAAAATAATTGCATGATCTCCTAACCGAAAACCACAGGAATGAAGAAATGCGCAACAACATTTGGTACACATTACACAGTTTACAGAAACGCATAGGAAACATGAGTAGGAAACTAGATGATAATTAAGACAGCTGCGCAAACTTAATACTGATAATTTATTTTAGAGGATATCACATTTTCTGAAGAAGAATTAAGAATTAAGGAAAACTAAGCCATCTAAAGCTATTGAGCCCGACGGCATTTCAGCCATCATGCTCAAACAAGCACATTGAACCCAAAGCATGGAAATATCTCACTACCACACTCAACACATCTCTTAATACCCTCCAGGTACCAAATATCTGGAAAACAGCCAGAACAAGCCCATCTTGAAACAGTGTCGCCCGAAGTTTGTATCGACCAGTGTATATTTAACACTAATCTGTCAGGTTTCATAAAGCGTTGGTTGTCCAACTACCTAAAGGCTTGAAACCACATACAACAGAAACAGGATTCCATACAAATTTTACAGAAACAGGATTTTTCCTGTCAAATTTGAATGAAATTCTGTTTCTGTTGTATCTGAATGCCTGGCTTAAGACATAGCTGTTGGCGACTAGCTGGTAGCGTCATGAGGCACAGATAAAAACACAATTATCACAACTTACAAAGCAATAAGAAGACCTATATTAATTTATGCTGCACCTATTTGGACACCCCCAGTCGCTGACTCTCACTGGAATAAGTTTGAATAAGTAAAACGCAGTCTTGCAAACCGCAACTGCATGTCATTTGATGGCTCACCGAGATCACTTGAACGATAAATGTAACATATTGCCGGTCCGTGAACATAAAAAAATGGTGAGTTTGTGGTATCTGTAGACTCAATACAAACGGAATAATAGCTTGTTGAAGGTTAATTCTTGAAGGTCGATTCGTCAAACTAATTGAAAGTTCCAACAAGAAGGAGTAGCAACCACCTCCAGGATAAAAGCAACCCCCAGCTCAGGGTCACCTGTGAAGTAGAGCCTAAATCCAAACGTGTGTGCAAATCGGTGCTGTTTGGAAACATTATACGGGACAACAGTCATTGACAGGATTAAAGTTTTTTTAGGAATGAACTACTTATTATTATAGTTCGTAGTAATTGCACCTACAACTTGAACAAAAATTAGGGCTATCGTTCGATGCATGAACGAGGCATACACGACGAAAAGCAAGCGCGCTATAACAAAAATTGGATTTGACACCCTATTCAATTTGGTGCAAAAAAACGGCAAGTTCGCACCTGTCTCCTTTTGGCAACAAATGAAATAATTGCGTCATTTCACATTTGTGACAAGTCAGTACACGTTTTGAGCTCGTTCCAAAAAGACGTACGTTTTGGTAATGTAAGCTTTTTATTGAATTATTTTTATTGAACTACTTATTATTATAGTTCGTAGTAATTGCACCTACAACTTGAACAAAAATTAGGGCTATCGTTCGATGCATGAACGAGGCATACACGACGAAAAGCAAGCGCGCTATAACAAAACTTGGATTTGACACCCTATTCAATTTGGTGCAAAAAAACAGCAAGTTCGCACCTGTCTCCTTTTGGCAACAAATGAAATAATTGCGTCATTTCACATTTGTGACAAGTCAGTACACGTTTTGAGCTCGTTCCAAAAAGACGTACGTTTTGGTAATGTAAGCTTTTTATTGAATTATATAATTTTATTCATTCAGAGATGGCGTTAGTGTTGTAAGCGCATATAGTCTAAGTTGCTATAAATAAGTGACAGGAGAAAGAATATGGAGGGAAATACACACTTAGAACAGACGCGTCCAATGTTAGACATAAAAAGTGTTTCATTATTTAAAACTAATAAAAGTAAATATAGTGTTCATATAAAGAAGTGTTTCAATAACCTATCCTAAAGTTTAAAGTAATAAATTAATTTTTTCTTATTATCCAACAGTTTTGAAAATTGGACTTGCCTCCCTTTTGCTGTTTGAACTTTTTTAAATAAATTTTTGTTTCAGAAGCTATTTAAAAATTACATCAATAGGAATAATATCAATGTCTTAAGATGAGATTTGACGACATTTTATCATAAGTAATAATAATATATTTCAAATAAATTTGGGCTATGATTGGCAGGTGTCTGGGTAGGTAAAATTCTAATTAATGATAATTAAACACAAGGGAATAATAACATCCTCATCCATTAACAGATTGTATATTTTGTTAATACTGGACAGGAACAACATTATGATTAAGGCTACGTACAGAGTGAAAGCTGTAAGCGGCACCGTGCGCAAAGCGGTGGTGTTTCGCGCAGGAGCAAAGCGATTGAGTGTGCACAGCAATGCTTTATGCGAAGCTATATGCTTACACGGAAATCGATTTTATTGATCATTTTTCAAAATGAATTCCTTATCAGAAGATGAGTTATTCTTAATTGAAAGTCTTTTTTCAGGGTAAACAATTTTAAGAACGAAAATTGGTTTAGATCTTAAAATCAAAGATGAATTTCATCAATTATATCAGCTTCGGGAGATAAAACAAAATTGTTTGAATATACTAGAATGCCTATAGAAAATTTGATTATATTTTAATTCACACAAAAACAATTAAAACGCTTGCTATTTAGCTTCAAAAACTGCACAGAACAGCTTCAAAGCGAACCGCTTGCGAATATGCTTACGCGCAGCAAACAGAACACCCTCATTTGACTATATGCGTGCAGTTTTGTAGCTGGCTACGCTTTCAGCACCGCTTTGCGCACAGCACCTCTCGCAGCTTTCACTCTGTACGTAGCCTAAAAACATGCACTTATATGATAAATTTTTATACATGGATTACATGACTTAGAATATTTTTATATTAATTCTAGCTAACGGATCTTTGATTACATTACATGATTATTAACAAATTTGGTGTCGATAATCGATAATTGAAAAGGATTTGCACACTGAAAAAGATGTTCTATTTGCAAGCGAAATACAGTTGTTTTAATCTCGTCTCAAACAGCCGGACAGGTAGGTACAGAACGGTGTAGTTGAGACAACATAATGTTTTTTTGAAAATAAAATATAGTTGAATTAATTTGAAATATGTACTTCTATTTTAAAATGAAAAATTCATTGACATAAGGGCCACGTCTATTTTTTCCATGAAAGAAAATAATTTTTAACTTTATTCAACTACTATTATATTGTATGTAACAATTTACATTTTTAATATGTCTCATACTGTTTTTTTTTTTGAATAAAATGTGTTGTGTTATAGGGTTTACAATATGTAAAGTTTGAGGCATGATGCTAATGATTTCATCTGAGCACTGTTGAAGACGATATTTGTAAAAAACAACGAGGTCAGCAACAGTGCGACGATGTTGTAGGGAATCAAGTTTTGATGTCAAAGTTCGATCACCCACAATTCGTATAGCCCGCTTTTGAACATAGTCCAAGAGGGCCAAGATGGAAACAGAAGCAGCACCCCAAACTTGACAACAGTACTCCATACAGGGACGAATATAGGACTTATAAACATGGAACAATTGGTATGGAGTGAAAAATATTTTGCCTCTATTTAGGAGGCCGAGTTTTTTAAACGCGCTTTTTGCCATCGCTATTACATGATCGTTCCAGAGTAGGTCATTTGAAACTGTGACACCCAATAAACGAATGCTGTTACATTCACCAATTGGTTCATCGCAATTTTGGAGCAAAGTTGCTAGTAAAATGATTGCCTGTAGTTGTCGCATAATCACCATAGAATTGTTTGCAAGTATTTTTTCTTTGTTTGAATAATAAATAACCTTCCAACTTCTAAATGAGGTCATTACTTTAATTTTTTTTCAGTGTATGATTTTTAAATGGTATTCCTGAAGTAAAATTGCCTTTCCGGGTCGGACAGAACTCCAACATTGCGGCGGCAACATTTTCCAAAGCCATTTTTGACAGTATGCAAAGATTTATTCTCTATCGATTGACCGTTCCAAAGACTGATCTTTGGATTTCAAATAAATGCAATAAGACAATAAAATTAGGAAAATAGCTTTTCAAAATTTAAGCAAAACAAAACGGACGAAAACCATAGACAGTACCAATTAGAGAGAAATATATATAGGAAACTAAAAGATGCAAAAAAAATCTCTTTAATAGAAAAAGAGCTACCAGATTTGCTAAACACCCTACTGGTTGACGATATTTTTATAAAGTTACAAAGGTTGTTCAAGGTAATTTTTGTAAGTCTATTCTACCTCCCCTAAGGGAAAGAAATATGCCTGCCATTGACTGTAAAAGCTCATTTGCTAGGATAACATTTCCTAAAAATGGAACCCGCTAATTTTTAGAGTTTCTTACAAAATGGGGCTAATTTTTCGGAAAAATATATTAATTAATGCTGTCTCGCCGGATGTCAACTAAAACAGGAGCGCCTCAAGATTCTGCTTTGTCATGAACTCTCTTTCTTATTTATGGTTATGATTGTTGGATTCAACGTTAATCTTATCTATAGTTTTGCTGATAATAACATGATATATCAAATCTCCATTCACCATCAGCGCTTTATAACTGTAGATCAAATTTGATTGGATGAGTGATCCTTAAACTTTGATCCAACGACATTCATATATGTATTGTGTTTTGTTAACAGTATTGAATTCAATACGAGTAAAACACAGGTTAGCCATTTTTTGGTAAATTTCCCTATTAAGATAAACCATGAAGAATTGCGTGAGGTTGAATCAGTTAGACTTCTTGGAGCGGATATTCAAAATAACCTTAAATGGAATAAACATGTGTTCAACCTCGCTAAATCTGCAATGCAAAAATTAGGATTCTTGAGTCGATGTAAAAAGTATTTCAATCCCGATCAAATTTCGCTAATCTTCAAGTCTCCTATTCGTCCATGTATGGAATACTGCTGTCGTGATTGGGGAGGTGCTTGTCAGTCAACAATAAAATGTCTAGACTCTGTACAGAGAAAAGCAATACGGTTTATTGGTAATACCGAACTAACGGACCAGCTTGATTCACTCCAGCACAGAAGAAATGTGGCTGAATTGTCAATCTACTACACTGAAAAAAACATGTCCTATTTCCAATCGAAATGCAATTGTCTCAACCTCACCGTGCGGTCACATATGGCGAATCAAACTACGAAATTGCTTCAACAACTCTACAATTATAAATCGATGAAGTTGAGACAATCACACGAAATATTTATGTGAAAATAAAATATAATTCAATTAATCTCAAATACTTAAACTTTAAAATGAAAAATTCATGATATAAGGCCAAAGAAAATTTTTTTCAGGGAAATAGTTATTATCTTAATTCAACTACTGTTATATTGGATATAACACTTTTGACTTTATATTTTAAATAAGCCTCATTCTGTTGTTAAGAAAATGTTATCGTGTAGTTGTCCCAATCAACGTGAAATTGTTTGCAAATAATTTTTCTTTGCATGAATAACCAACTGCCAACTTCGAGATGAGGTTGTCATGAACTTCAATTTTTTTTTCAGTGTATAAATATAACTTTAGCGAATTCTCCTCTAAGGAAATTCAAAATATCCTGCCATCGTGTGCGACAAGTAAGAGCTGCCTTATCGACAAATAAGAGCTGCCGAGTTATCCCATCCATTTGTTGTACAAATACCTCGTTGTAGAACTGTGTCCTTCCAGAACGACTATTTTAATAGAGTGGCCAAATTGTGGGACTCAATGCCCTCCCTCTGTATTTCCCGATGAATTTTCCCCTCAGGCATTTAAAGAAAATGTCAATCATCATTTAAAACAATTAATATAGTTATCCCTATATCCTCATTCCTTTCATTTTACTCATCTTCTTCCTTTATAGTTGACATGGTATCTTCGGATATTCAAAGAGTCTGAATAATGAATATTTCATATTTAGTGTGCTAAACATGTCTAACTAATTAATAAAAAAAATGAATAACACCGGGATGGAAAACGACCCCGGTCCACAGAGCTCAAATTCAACTACTTTACTACTTGGCTATTCAACGCCCTTAATTCCCTTCTCAAGTTCATTTAATGGATATTATCTCACTATATTTTCAAAACTGGTGGTGAAGTCAGCGTTGCCAATATTTTTTATTTATTTCAAAAATTTCTGGGAAGGTCTTTTCGCTTGTTTTATATGTTCTCCAGTTTTACCCCAAAAACTATATTATATAAGCACAACCCAAGTACTATTATTTCTGTTTTATTTTTTGCAAAGCTCTAAGCCTTAAGGCTTAAATTACACTTTTTTATTGGGGATTGTGAGATCTGCAAAAAAAAACACCATACCCCACCATATTTGCATTTGAGTGATTAAAAAATTGAGAGGTTTTTTGGACCATAACTTGAAAACGCTGCAAATTATTTCTATTGGAGATAACGAAATTCACAAAGCGCCACATATTAGTCCAACATTACCACAATTCTGTATAATTTTGATGTTATCGTTTTTCAAAGGGAGTAACTTTTACCCTCAAAAATATAAGTGATTTTTTTTACGGAGATAACGAGTTGAGTAAAGCAACACAACGCTAACACTGTAGGGCATAACTTTTGATTTTCAAAAAAGACGGGTAATGGCGGGTTAACTTTTACCTACAAATAATTTGAGTTAGTTTGCTAGATTTTTTAGAACAATTATTTTATTCCTTTTTGTAAAATGCGCTTTGCAAAGCAGTACATTGCAGTGCAGCACATTTGTTTGTTTTGCTTATCGAAATTTGTGATGCTAGCTATCACATCACCCGCAAATATTTAAAAGGTGTGCCAATTTTTGTCTATGGGGGATAATAAGTTTTACAAACCAGTACATTAGAAAAGAAAGAAAACAAACATTGGAACAACTTTTGTTTTTTCGAAAATGGCGGGACGGAATTTTAACCCCAAATGTTTAAAACAGTTTTCGAACCCAGATAAAATTGGGTGCAGGTTCAGGTTCGGGTTCAATACATTAAAATTTAGTGGGTTCGGGTTCAAATTTGTTACAATAAAAACAATTTTTTCGGATTTTTTTTTATGATTTCATTATTTTTTTATTGAAAATTTTTTAGATCAATTAAACTCAAGTAAGTAAAGAAGTAATTGGAATTTTTTCAATTCAAAGATATGGTTTGAAGTTTCTCAGAAAAAAACTCAAGGTCACATTTTTCGTGTTTCGCACGAATTCGAACTTTACTCGTCAGTGCCCGGCTCGAATCCTTGGACAGACACGCTATCGATTACGCCGTTGAGGCGATGACAATTTCGAAGTTGAAACTTCTTCATCACTTATTTAGTTTTGCCTAAGTTGAATTTTTCCACTGTCATTAGACTCCATATTATGGAAATAGTTTTACATTATATGGGATTTTTTTATTTTTATGTTACATTACATAACGTAAACGGCTATAATACTGACATAGGCGGCAATACTGACACATACAGCAGATTTGTCAGTTATTAAGAATATTTTTTATATATAGTAGTCTTTGATTTTCCAGTTAAATTCAAATATTCAATATGCATCTTTTTTTTCACTGTAAAAGCAAATTTCTATAAAAAATACTTAAAAAATCAGTTGAAACATAAATGTGGTCGCGATTGCAGGTATAATACTGGGAATAGCTTAAAATTTTGACTTAAATTTTGAAATTTCATTTTTTTTGAATAATTTCTATGTAAGTATGAATTAATAACTAATTTTAAATGAAATGTGTTGTCTTGTTAATTAGTTTGATTTATTTAAGTGTATAAATATTAAAAAAGTGGAATTAAATACGATTTTTTATTAAAATAGTTCTGTCAGTATTAGGAACAAACGAATAACTTATATGTTTCTTTTATTGACACACATGTCAGTATTAGGTCACGAAATAATATTTTTATAACTCTTATTACGAATTAAATATATAATTGTTTTTTAAAATTATATTTGATTTTTTTTTTAATATATTGTATGTTTTTATTGACCTAATTATGACACTACTATTTCACAATAATTAAGGCATAAATCTTATTACATGAACTAATGTCAGAATTAGGTTCATTTTTAGCTCAGCATTAAATCCATAAATATGTCAATATTATGTTTTTAAGTTTTGTAAATCTTTTTTTTAATTTATACTATTTAATTCCATTTTAAATACTTTCTGCATAGTTTAATTATTGCAAAAGTAGTTAAATATTTGTAAACATAAATCTGACTTTAACTTTTAGCATTCATTTATTATAATAGAAGCACTAAAAGTTATGTGTCAATATTATATACAAGTATATGTCAGTAAAAGAAAATATTTATTTATTAGAATGGCAACAAAATCAAAGCGTCTTCAATATAGCCGAGAGGATCTTAAGACTGCACTTGAATGTATGGCTAATGGAATGTCCACTTATACAGCAAGTAAGAAATATAATATTCCCAGAACAACATTGTTGTATAAGCACAGAGGTGTATATGATCCTGATGCAGCTATTGGACACCCAACAATTTTAACAGCTACAGAAGAATTGAAAATTAAAGACTGGATCGTACATATAGCTAAAACTGGTTTTCCGGCTACCAAAGATCAACTTCTGGACAGTGTGCAGCTTCTAATTAAACATCTCAAGCGCAATAATAATTTTAAAGATGGTAGACCAGGTAGGCGATGGTATGAAGGTTTCTTAAAAAGAAATCCTGATATTTCAGAGCGCGTGTCTCAACATTTAACAAAAAGTCGTGCCATTATTAGAGAGAACCATATACGTGAATGGTTTCAACAAATTAATTTATATTTTACGGAGAATAGCTACATGGATATAATTACAGATCCGAAACGAATTTTCAACTGCGACGAGAGCGCGTTTTTGTTAGCCCCGAAAGAAACTTGTGTTTTAGCAGCTAAAGGTTCTAAAGCTGTTTACAATATGACCAACAATGACGAAAAAGAGTGTCTTACAACACTAATTATGGTGAGTGCTGCTGGGGATATTCCACCGCCAATGATTGTTTATAAATATAAAAGAATTCCCTTTGCATTAGGGCGAAAAATGCCTAAAGGTTGGGGAATGGGCTGCTCCGATTCTGGGTGGATGACCGGCGAAGTATTTTATGAATATATAGCAAATGTCTTTTACCCTTATTTAAAAGAAAGTGCTGCTAAGTTCCCAATAGTTTTATTCTTAGACGGGCATGTTTCACATTTATCTCTAGCATTAAGTGAATTTTACAAGGAAAAAGAAATTATATTAATTGCACTTTACCCAAATGCAACTCACCTTTTGCAACCACTAGATGTTGGTGTTTTCCGGCCTCTTAAACTAGAATGGAAAAAAGCTGTCCACAAATGGAAAATTCAAAATGAGGGGCAAAAATTAAAAAAAGAGGATTTTGCTCCATTATTAGCACAAGTTTTACCAAAGGCAGCCACAAAAATAGTAATTGAAAGTGCTTTTCGAACATGCGGCATATATCCTTTTTCAGCTAATGCTGTTAATTATCACAAAATGCTAAAGATTCAACAAGTTTCAACATCAACACCTAAGACAACATTCCCGGTAAAAACTAAATCATTTTTGGAAACATTTGAATCATTTTTATCAAAAAACCAACTTAAGTCGTTTAAAGAAACCGAAGATAAATGGTGTGGTATCAAAGATGATGAAAATTTGTACCATGTATGGGTTGATGTCAATCGTACATTTAAGATGCAGCGAGAACACCTAGAATTTTCCAAAGTAACTGATTTAAATGAGGATTCAGATTCAAATTCCATAACTGGTGCTGAAGCAGAGCAAGAAATATCTGCTCCAGCAATAGGGGATACAACTTTGAAAAACAACATAGACTTAGATGCGGCATTCGAGAATTATGAGATGGGCCATTTCTGGCAAAAAATTGATGGGGTTGGTGAAGTTTTAAATATGTCAATGGTTACATGTCAAGAAAATCCTACAGAAAATGAAATTGTGGAACATCAAACTGCGAATGTTGTTTACGTTGAACCTTTAAACACTCCTCAAAAAGAAAAACAGGAGTTTTTGGCAAATATAGAAACGCCATATAAAAAGAGTTTCTTTTGGCCCGAACCTAAAATTAATAAAGATAAGGTTCAAAAGGTTCAAAAACGCATACCGACTGTAATTGTTTCCTCAGATGAATACATTAATTATAACTTAAAAAAAAAATTAGATAAAGAACAAGAAATAAACGAGAAACTAGAAAAAAAAATGAAAAGGGAAGCAAAAAATAAATTAAAAATACAAACTGTAAAAAAATGTAAAATTGAAAATGTGCCACCAATTGATAACACTTCTTTAGATATCAACCAATTAAAGCTGAGAAACTATGTAATTATTCGATATGAAGGGGAGTATTTCCCCGATATTGTTTTAGAGATTTTGAATAATGAAGCTTCCGTCAAAGTTATGGGAATGAGTGGACCCAATTGGAAATGGCCTGAAAAGAAAGATATTCTTTTCTATCCAATTCAGGACATCGTCCAAGTTATTTCGGAACCCAAGCTGCTTAACTGTCGGGGAATTTACCCGGTCCCAGAAATTTTGAATTTTAGGAAATAAGTAAACATTTGTGTTTGGACCATATATATTAAATTAACTACTTATTTATTTATATATTATATTAATTTAATTATTTTGTGATAGCCAGAAGAGCTTTTTATTTGGTTTATTTGTAAAAATTTGCTAATATAACTATATTCTAACTTATAGTATAGTATTTATTTATTTATATATTATAATAATATAATTATTTTGTGATAGCCAGAAGAGCTTTTTTTCTTTTATTTTATTTGTGAAAATGTTCTAATATAGTATTATAATAATTTAACTGTTTTGTAGCCAGAATTAAGAGCTGTTTTGTTTTTTATTATATTTTATTTTTATTTTTTATTAATATTAAATTTTTTTCAATAATCTAAATACTTACTTGTTTTATTTTTCAAAATATATTTAAAATTACCTAATAACACTATTATATACTCTATATCCTAAAGTGATATGTCAGTATTAAAAACCAAAAGTGTCAGTAATAGACTCAACAAATTTTAATAGTGTCAGTATTAGATACAATTTTTTCATTTTATTAAATATTTAAAATAATATACTAAAATAGGATTTAATTTATTCTTTTTTTAATTAAATTAACTAAATATAACCTAATTTATATAAAAAATACGAACCTATGGTAAAATTAGCATATCTTATATTAAAAAACCAAGATCAAACTTGGATTTGTCGCATCATATGTCAGTATTATAGCCGTTTACCTGTAAACGGCTATAATACTGACATAGGCGGCAATACTGACACATACAGCAGATTTGTCAGTTATTAAGAATATTTTTTATATATAGTAGTCTTTGATTTTCCAGTTAAATTCAAATATTCAATATGCATCTTTTTTTTCACTGTAAAAGCAAATTTCTATAAAAAATACTTAAAAAATCAGTTGAAACATAAATGTGGTCGCGATTGCAGGTATAATACTGGGAATAGCTTAAAATTTTGACTTAAATTTTGAAATTTCATTTTTTTTGAATAATTTCTATGTAAGTATGAATTAATAACTAATTTTAAATGAAATGTGTTGTCTTGTTAATTAGTTTGATTTATTTAAGTGTATAAATATTAAAAAAGTGGAATTAAATACGATTTTTTATTAAAATAGTTCTGTCAGTATTAGGAACAAACGAATAACTTATATGTTTCTTTTATTGACACACATGTCAGTATTAGGTCACGAAATAATATTTTTATAACTCTTATTACGAATTAAATATATAATTGTTTTTTAAAATTATATTTGATTTTTTTTTTAATATATTGTATGTTTTTATTGACCTAATTATGACACTACTATTTCACAATAATTAAGGCATAAATCTTATTACATGAACTAATGTCAGAATTAGGTTCATTTTTAGCTCAGCATTAAATCCATAAATATGTCAATATTATGTTTTTAAGTTTTGTAAATCTTTTTTTTAATTTATACTATTTAATTCCATTTTAAATACTTTCTGCATAGTTTAATTATTGCAAAAGTAGTTAAATATTTGTAAACATAAATCTGACTTTAACTTTTAGCATTCATTTATTATAATAGAAGCACTAAAAGTTATGTGTCAATATTATATACAAGTATATGTCAGTAAAAGAAAATATTTATTTATTAGAATGGCAACAAAATCAAAGCGTCTTCAATATAGCCGAGAGGATCTTAAGACTGCACTTGAATGTATGGCTAATGGAATGTCCACTTATACAGCAAGTAAGAAATATAATATTCCCAGAACAACATTGTTGTATAAGCACAGAGGTGTATATGATCCTGATGCAGCTATTGGACACCCAACAATTTTAACAGCTACAGAAGAATTGAAAATTAAAGACTGGATCGTACATATAGCTAAAACTGGTTTTCCGGCTACCAAAGATCAACTTCTGGACAGTGTGCAGCTTCTAATTAAACATCTCAAGCGCAATAATAATTTTAAAGATGGTAGACCAGGTAGGCGATGGTATGAAGGTTTCTTAAAAAGAAATCCTGATATTTCAGAGCGCGTGTCTCAACATTTAACAAAAAGTCGTGCCATTATTAGAGAGAACCATATACGTGAATGGTTTCAACAAATTAATTTATATTTTACGGAGAATAGCTACATGGATATAATTACAGATCCGAAACGAATTTTCAACTGCGACGAGAGCGCGTTTTTGTTAGCCCCGAAAGAAACTTGTGTTTTAGCAGCTAAAGGTTCTAAAGCTGTTTACAATATGACCAACAATGACGAAAAAGAGTGTCTTACAACACTAATTATGGTGAGTGCTGCTGGGGATATTCCACCGCCAATGATTGTTTATAAATATAAAAGAATTCCCTTTGCATTAGGGCGATAATTTTTTTTTGCTGTCAGATATTTTATTTTTCATTCATACAAACTATGGTATTTAAACAGTAGGCTTTGTTTTTACTGTCGGCAATTCTTCTTGTCGTCGATAATTTTGCTTTGTCGTTATGAAAATTCTTTGTTGTCATTTTTTCTTCTAACAAAATGAAATATAATTTTATCTTAGTAGGCGCATAAATGCTATAAATTTGTAATTTATGTTTGACAAATAAACATAAACAAGCAATCATTTATGAATGAAAACGGACATTTTTATTATTTGCAATTTTACATAATTTTTTATAAGCTGAATAATTTGTAGAAAAAACTTTATTTAGAAACTAATAATTATTATCTTTTAAATAAAATTATAATTTAAAAAAAATTATCTCATTAAATACCACTCTTCATTGAAATTTTTGTCTAAAATTTTTCAATTTTACTCATTAAATTATTTTTAAGCAACACTGCTCAATCAAACCACTACTTAAACCACTCGTCCTTCGGACTCGTGGTTTATTGTGCGCTTTGATTCGCAGTGTTGCTAAATAATTTAATTCGTAAAATCAAAAAATTTTCGAAAAAATTTCAATGACTCGTGGTATTACAACCGAAAAATGCCTAAAGGTTGGGGAATGGGCTGCTCCGATTCTGGGTGGATGACCGGCGAAGTATTTTATGAATATATAGCAAATGTCTTTTACCCTTATTTAAAAGAAAGTGCTGCTAAGTTCCCAATAGTTTTATTCTTAGACGGGCATGTTTCACATTTATCTCTAGCATTAAGTGAATTTTACAAGGAAAAAGAAATTATATTAATTGCACTTTACCCAAATGCAACTCACCTTTTGCAACCACTAGATGTTGGTGTTTTCCGGCCTCTTAAACTAGAATGGAAAAAAGCTGTCCACAAATGGAAAATTCAAAATGAGGGGCAAAAATTAAAAAAAGAGGATTTTGCTCCATTATTAGCACAAGTTTTACCAAAGGCAGCCACAAAAATAGTAATTGAAAGTGCTTTTCGAACATGCGGCATATATCCTTTTTCAGCTAATGCTGTTAATTATCACAAAATGCTAAAGATTCAACAAGTTTCAACATCAACACCTAAGACAACATTTCCGGTAAAAACTAAATCATTTTTGGAAACATTTGAATCATTTTTATCAAAAAACCAACTTAAGTCGTTTAAAGAAACCGAAGATAAATGGTGTGGTATCAAAGATGATGAAAATTTGTACCATGTATGGGTTGATGTCAATCGTACATTTAAGATGCAGCGAGAACACCTAGAATTTTCCAAAGTAACTGATTTAAATGAGGATTCAGATTCAAATTCCATAACTGGTGCTGAAGCAGAGCAAGAAATATCTGCTCCAGCAATAGGGGATACAACTTTGAAAAACAACATAGACTTAGATGCGGCATTCGAGAATTATGAGATGGGCCATTTCTGGCAAAAAATTGATGGGGTTGGTGAAGTTTTAAATATGTCAATGGTTACATGTCAAGAAAATCCTACAGAAAATGAAATTGTGGAACATCAAACTGCGAATGTTGTTTACGTTGAACCTTTAAACACTCCTCAAAAAGAAGAACAGGAGTTTTTGGCAAATATAGAAACGCCATATAAAAAGAGTTTCTTTTGGCCCGAACCTAAAATTAATAAAGATAAGGTTCAAAAGGTTCAAAAACGCATACCGACTGTAATTGTTTCCTCAGATGAATACATTAATTATAACTTAAAAAAAAAATTAGATAAAGAACAAGAAATAAACGAGAAACTAGAAAAAAAAATGAAAAGGGAAGCAAAAAATAAATTAAAAATACAAACTGTAAAAAAATGTAAAATTGAAAATGTGCCACCAATTGATAACACTTCTTTAGATATCAACCAATTAAAGCTGAGAAACTATGTAATTATTCGATATGAAGGGGAGTATTTCCCCGATATTGTTTTAGAGATTTTGAATAATGAAGCTTCCGTCAAAGTTATGGGAATGAGTGGACCCAATTGGAAATGGCCTGAAAAGAAAGATATTCTTTTCTATCCAATTCAGGACATCGTCCAAGTTATTTCGGAACCCAAGCTGCTTAACTGTCGGGGAATTTACTCGGTCCCAGAAATTTTGAATTTTAGGAAATAAGTAAACATTTGTGTTTGGACCATATATATTAAATTAACTACTTATTTATTTATATATTATATTAATTTAATTATTTTGTGATAGCCAGAAGAGCTTTTTATTTGGTTTATTTGTAAAAATTTGCTAATATAACTATATTCTAACTTATAGTATAGTATTTATTTATTTATATATTATAATAATATAATTATTTTGTGATAGCCAGAAGAGCTTTTTTTCTTTTATTTTATTTGTGAAAATGTTCTAATATAGTATTATAATAATTTAACTGTTTTGTAGCCAGAATTAAGAGCTGTTTTGTTTTTTATTATATTTTATTTTTATTTTTTATTAATATTAAATTTTTTTCAATAATCTAAATACTTACTTGTTTTATTTTTCAAAATATATTTAAAATTACCTAATAACACTATTATATACTCTATATCCTAAAGTGATATGTCAGTATTAAAAACCAAAAGTGTCAGTAATAGACTCAACAAATTTTAATAGTGTCAGTATTAGATACAATTTTTTCATTTTATTAAATATTTAAAATAATATACTAAAATAGGATTTAATTTATTCTTTTTTTAATTAAATTAACTAAATATAACCTAATTTATATAAAAAATACGAACCTATGGTAAAATTAGCATATCTTATATTAAAAAACCAAGATCAAACTTGGATTTGTCGCATCATATGTCAGTATTATAGCCGTTTACCTTACCATATTTATGTTACACACATTATTATTTTGGAAAAAAATTTTCATTTAATTCTCACTATTCACTATTCTCTACTGAAACAAATAATAACCAAAATAATCTTGTTTGAAACAAAAAAAATTGTGCGAAATATGAAATTTCTTACGCAAACTTCCTAAATTTCTATATTAAAAATTGAACCTGAACCGCGTTTTTGATTGGGTTCGGGTTCACATAATTAAAAAAAAAAATCTTGCTCCGGAGCGGGTTCAGGGTTTGGTTCGGGTTCGAAACCCTGGTTTAAAATGTTTTGCCAAATTTTATCTACATAGATTATAGCGCAACTTTTGTTTTTCTCGTTTTGCGGTGCCAAATTCTTCTACCACCAAATTTTAAAAAGTCAGCCAAATTATTCTATACGAAAAGTAAGCTAACCAAAACAGAACATTGAACCACAACAGTACCACAACTTTTGTTTTTTATAATTTGAAAAATTACGGGACCAAGTTAGCGGACATTAAAAATAGTCTAAACGTCTTCAGCAGCTCTTGATTCTGGACACGTGGAGAAATCATAAACATGTCGATTTTTAAAAATCGATCCAAAAAAAAAACTACTATCGGGAAGTTAAAAACTGAACATGCACATCCAAAAATCTTTGTATGTTCAGTGCTCAGTACATTTTTTTCTGTACTCGATGACGACAAAATAAAGAATTCTGTTTTCAAAAGAAAAAATCGCAAAAGGTAATTGGTATCGGCCCATTACGAATGATTATGTACTTCAATACATGGTGAGTACAGTCCATTAGAATACACCTTCTTTTTAATGTAAGTATTTGATAGTGCAAACCACCATTTTACCATTTTGTATTATTTACCATTTTGTATTTTATAACACGCATACAATTACAATATAAAATTCTGGGAGGTATGACTACTAGTAAAAACTGCTGAAATTAATTCCGTTTTAAATCGTGACGTAAATAATTTTTGTGTCAGTTCAAACAATGATCTATCTACTATCTTTTCATAAGATTCTTCGAATATCGGACTATACGATTGATAAAAATGGGGAAACTGCCTGTGCATATTATTTAAATTCATATGTAATGGTGCGTTTATGCTGGAGCTTCGATAATAGCGTCGACCATCGATCTGATTCAAGCGAAGAAAATGAATACATGCTTTCAAATAGGAGTGTTTATGTTTAAGCATCGATAAAAGAATCAAGCATCGAGTCAAGCGTCGATAAACGATTTGTTCTTTTTCGACGCTACTATCGAAGCTCTGATCGATGCTCATTTTATTTATTTTATAAGAAAGTACATAAAAATAAAAATATTAGTTTTAATTAATTTAAATTTTTGAAGTTTATGGAAAATTAATGCTTAAATTAATTAATTTTAAGTTTATTGTATATATTTTTTATAAATTTTATTAAAATTCTCGAGGCTCCAACTTAAACACTGTAAAAGAATAGCGCTATTCAACGCTTTTATCACTGCTTGACTCGCTTATCGAAGCTTCAACATAAACGGACCCTAAGGGATATGTGTTAAGCACTGCTGAATGTTTAGTAAATATCGACAATAGAGAAAATAACAATTTTAATGAATGACTCACCGGTTTCTCTTTTTCTTTTAGTTGCTTTTTGTTGATATTTATTTGTACTCCTTATCACGTGATATTCGTTATTTGGATCCAATAGGTTATTGTTATTTGTCCCTAATGTGTCATCATATTTTGTTTGTTCTAAATTACCACCATACGAATTATTATGATTTATATTCGTTGTTAAATTATTATTATGATTTAAAATATCGTATTCAGTATGGATATTAGGATTACTATTATTACTATTGCTACCAATATTATGGTATTTTGAAGTTATGGAAACATCATTGTCATTAATATTATTATGATTATTAATGTAACTATCTCCAGCTATATTTTGATAATGAATTTTGTCAGACAGGTTTAAATGATGGTGATGTACTGCTGATTGTCCACCACCCTGTATCAGAGGGCGACCCGAAAAGTCGTAATTTGTTGAAAAATGCGAAGTTTTCATTTGTAAATAATTTTTCAATTATTTATTTCAAATAATTTAACTTTCTTTCTAAATAATAAACTTTTTAAACTATATTTTTTTACTTAAATTAAAACACAAATTTTTTCCATATTTAATATTCGGATTATTGTGCTTTTAAACACACACTGATAATTTACGTACTATTATTTTTTACAAAAGAAAACACAAATGAAATTCACAAATAAATTTTTCACTTTAATCATTTTTTTTATTTAAAAGATTCTTTTAAAACCTAATGTTTTATTTAAATGTAAATTGGTTTAAAAAATTTAAACGAAAGTTCTAAATATCTATGTAAAAAATAAACTATTATTTTATATCAAAATATTTCATTTGAAAGAGGAAGGATAAAAGAACGTCACAAAGTTTCAAACAATTAAATTAATGATATTGTCCTACCGCCATTTTATTTATATGAAATTGTATAATATTACAATTTATAATTATAATATCAATAAAATTCTACAATTACTTATTAAGCCATTTTATTTATATAATTAGAACAATACTTTATCTTTTTCACAAATAAATTTTATGCTTACACATGTATATATATAATATATATTTTGAATAAAATAACTACACAGAATAAAAAATAATAAATACACTAGCACAAAAAAGGAAACCGTAAATATTTATTTAAAGATTTATTAAACAGAAAAAATATCAAATGATGTTTTATAAAATTTAATTTAACGATTATGAACAATTTTAATACGGACTTCGTTCCCGTCCACGCTCGCCATTTTCTTTAGTCCGACTCGAAATTTACTCATTCATCAATTGAAAAATTATATGAATGAATGATATTTTATATTTTAAGGTTGTCAGCTTGTCTGTAAAAACTAGAAATAATCGTTTAACTTCGTATTTTTGATGAATGTGAATTATGATATACAAAACAATTAAAAGTTTAACAATTGGTTTGAAAATTAAATTGTTGATATATACAAGATACATTTCAAAGTCCTTAGTAATTAGGAAATAATAGATGAAAGAATGGTAATCCGTTATAGTTTTGATATTCTTTGGTGGTTCTGTTTGATTTGAACGAAAGAATCCGATGTCTGACAAACGTACATTTTTGAAAATGCAGATGCTTAGAACATTTTAATATAATAAAATTATTAACCATGATTTAGTAAACTAAGTTATTTTTCAATAAGTTTTTAAGGAAAGGAAAAATCTTGATTTTAAAACTAGATTGCCTTTATTAATCATTAATCGTATTGCCACAATGCTGCCACAAAAACAGATACATCTAGGCCAATAAAATCCAGATTGACATAAAAAATTTCACCAAACATAAATTTTGGTGAGCAAGATGGCTTCATGTTTTTTAATTGTTTCTTGTATTTACCTTGATTAAATATAGTCAAAATTCTGTACAATTTTATTGATAATAAAAAATATAACAGAAAGAATAAAATGAATTAAATTTGTTGCAAAAACTTGCCAAGTTTATTATGTTAAATTTAACATGAAATATAATTCCATTGTAAATGCTACACAATTTTTTTTATAAATATCAAAGTGAAATAAATTTCTAGTGTTTGTAAGCTTCACGATTATTTACAAAGTATTTGATAATTTAGAAAATATGTCTCAAAATGCTACAACTGCTGCGTCTCTTGGGGCGCCCAGACGACATCGCACCGGTGGTAACGAACAGCAAGAAAATATTGGTTCAGGTGTTGGAACATCTGTTTCTGCAAGATTTGGTGATACAGAATGGGAAGCACGAGAGGTATGTTTATAGTTTTATTTGTATAACAGTCATTTTTAGTCAAAACATGCAATATTTCGAGTAGTACTTAATTATAACATAAAAGCATTTGACTTTGGGTTTCGCGAAACTGATTGAGATCTATACAATCCATTCAAATAACATATCGTATGTATAAAAGTTTACATATATGATATAATTAATAATATGCCTCTTCTGAACTTTACCGATGAAAATTCACAACATATGTGTAATACATTATTTTGATTGAGAATCCTCTTTATCGACTATATAAAGTGGTTTATTAAAATTCTTCGGTTGGTTTTTTGTTTTTATAAATTAAACTAACTGCATTTCTTTTATTTAATTTCTAGTCTCAACGTCAAAGAGAGTTGGAAGAAGCAAGGGCTCGTGCTGCACAAATGGAAAAGACTATGAAATGGTGGTCAGATTGTACCGCTAATTGGAGAGAAAAATGGAGTAAGGTAAGTTTGTTCTTAATGGCTCTTGGAAACAAATTGGCTCTTAGAAACAAACGCAGTTTATTTAATTTTTGAATTCATAACCCAAATCCTGTAAAACTATCCCAATATCTAAAAGTGCAAATATTAAAAGCAGAAGTTGACAGAGCGACAGGGGAAGTGAAAGCTTTCGTTTAGTGGGTGTCACAATTTTTAATGACCTCTGGAATAATCATATAATGGCAAAGAGCGCGTCAAGACAACCGGACTCCACAAGCAATGTAAAAAACATGTAACGCCGTATCAATTACTATTTTTTGTAAGTGTCCTATTTTTGTTTTTGTGTGGAGTATTGTTTTCAAGTTTGATTTGAGTCACCATCTGTTTTTATCCCTTCAAATCTTGATTTCCTACAATATCATCGCACTGTTACTGATCTCTTTGATTTTTATAAATATGGTCATCAGCAGTGCTGTAATGAAATCAAATCCATGATGCCTCAAGCATATTCTCTTCTCCGTTTTACTCGTCAATCGGTTTGTACAAAGTCAAACTGTTGAGATCACTCAATGTTATAGTGACAAATCACAAAATGCTTGTCCGTACATTGTACAAATGGAATGCTTTACTCGAATCTATAGTCTCGAGTAGCTTGAATACAGAAGCATTTTAAAACAGCGTCCATCAACACCTCAGAACACATGTTGTTAGGAGACCTATGTCTTAATAGGTATCTATGTGATGTTGTGCCACATATTGTAATTCCTGTTATACAACGCGTTTTATTAAAAAAAATCAAAAAAGTTTAAATTGTAAATTTAAACGATATTACATATGAAATTGATTTTAATATTGTCACGTTTTTCAACCTTACTTAGAATTGACCTCACTATCAATTAAAACGTAATTCCCGAAATCTCCTTCTGGATTCGTTCACTGATTAGTAAGCAAAAACCAACAGATTTTATTAAGTATTCAACACAGCTATTGTTTTACAACAACAGGATTCTGCAAGCAATATTGACGCTGGTGTACCCCAAGGCTCAGTTTTATCTCCCACTTTATTCCTAATTTATATCAACGAACTGTTAAAAATCACCAGTAACCCAATAAATAGTTTTGCAGATGATAGTACACTGCACAAGTCATTCGTCCCCCTATCTTCAAAGGGTAAAATGCATGAACGAATAAATCCCGCCCGGAGAGACGCTGCCATAAATGTAAACGAGGATCTAAAAAAAGTCGCCGATTGGGGTGACAAAAATTTGGTCAATTGTAACTCCTCCAAAACACAGCTATTGATTGTTTCCAGATCAAAGACCGAGTTTCCCAACGATATTTCAATTAATATGTGTGACGACCAAATAGACGAATGTGAAAGCATTCGTTTATTGGGAGTCACAATATCCAATGACTTACTCTGGAACGATCATATAATGGCCATGGCAAAGAGCGCGTCAAGAAAACTCGGCCTCCTCAATAGATGTAAAAAATATTTTACTTCGCATCAATTACTCCACATTTATAAGTCCTATATTCGTCCCTGTATAAAGTATTGTTGTCAAGTTTGGGGCGCTGCATCTGTTACTATCCTAGCTCTTTTGGACTCTGTTCAAAAGCGTGCTATACGAATTGTTGGTGATCGAGATTTAACATTAGATCTTGATTCCCTACAACATCGTCGCACTGTTGCTGATCTCGTTGTTTCTTATAAATATCGTCACCAGCAGTGCTCGGATGAAATCAGGTTCATAATGACTCAGACATATGTTTTTCCCCGTTTGACTCGTCAATCGGTTTGTGCAGGGGGTCGGACTGTCGTGATTACTGTCATAGTAATAGAATGCAAAGGGATTTCTTTGTACGTACATCGTACAAATGGAATGCTTTGCCCGAATCAATAGTCTCGAGTACCTTCAATCCACAAAGATTTAAAAAAAGCGTCCACCTATACCTCAAGACGCATGTTGTTGTGGGACCTGGGTCTTAAAAGGTATCTATGTGTTGTTGTGACACATTTTGTAATTCCTACATTTTGTAACAACACTTTTTATTATAAAAAAAAAATATTCTTTATCAAGAATATTCAACTGCTTCAAAAATTCCAGCTGTTGTAGAAATTTCCAGTCCAAAGCGTTCAAAATAATACACAAAATTTCTCTTAAATAACGCTTAAAACTTTATTCGCTTTATTTAAAAATAACTTCTATTTACACAATTTACACTCAGTCCTAACATTCAATTTTGTTGAAACTTAGAGCATAAGGTTTTTGTAATTAGCATAGTAATTTTGCTACTTCCGGCTTGTCTCGTCCGGTTAAATAGCTTTTTTTATTCTTTCAAAGACATCACAACAACAGCCTACAGTTATGAAGCGTTTTTCACGAATCTTGGTAAAACGTTTCAGTTAACATGAGAAAGAACTCGTTAGCTTTTGGTTTGTCTTATACATTACAAAGTGGTAGGTTTTGGTTGTAGGTACACAAAGTGGTAGGCAACAAATGCTGATCTTTAACTTAGATTAGATTTTTATTAGATTTAGATTTTTAGATAGATTAGATAGTTAGATTTTTGTGTTTGGAATGATTTTTGATATCGAAATTTTAATAATATCTCCAGGTTTCAATACCCTCATTAAAATGTAAGTTAATTTATGTGTCGTATAAAAAATAAATCTTAATAATGCGTATTTTTTAAATTAAGTATCTATATGAAATTTATGAACACTATATGTGATGATTAAAGCTATCAGAGAAAACCATGAAGGCATTCCAGGGATTAAAGGCGACTGTTCTGTAATCAATTAATAAATTACCAGTTTTCAATGCGATGGTTTTTCAGTACCGAAACAACCCGCATTTACCCCAACAACGATCGTCAACTTTCGCCACAGCCCACCTCACACCGTTCAGTAAATTTTTCACATGAGGGGAAGTATAGTCAGGAAATGTTGGTTCGAAAAGTTTAAAGAGAAAAGAAATCAGGTAGATACAATATGGTACAGCACAATTTGAAAAACCGTAATATGTAAAACCTATGTATCAGCCAGATGAACAGACTGTAATTAAGGGTGTCATATAAAGAAATGCTCTGATTTCGCATTTCAAGCATAAACGTTGGAAAAACAGTCTATAGTGCACTTTGGCCTTCTAATACTGCTTATAATGCTGCTTATAAACTCCGTCGCTCCATTTTTGGATAAAGAAGCAGCTGTCACTGGCCTCACTGCTTCAAACTCTCCTCGTCATGGCTGGTATTGAAAGAAACCCTGGACCAACTAAAACATGGCACTATACAATATGCAAAAACATTTTAAGGGCAAACACTACATCCTTACAGTGTAACAGTTGTAAGGAATGGTGTCATCTCAAGAACTGCTCAGGCTTTGCCACACATAAACAATGGACCAAAAACTATATAGCGCCATGTTGCCAGACATCAGGTCAACAGTCAAGCATGATCTCGCACCAGAACACAATGCGAATGAACACACATCCGGAAACCCCAAGCGATGTGAAAGTAATGCAATTAAATTGCAATGGTCTCATAAATAAAATTTATGACATAATAAACTATATGTGCAATACTGCAATAATGATATTCTAGTCACGGTTCTACAAGAAACCAAACTAAATGCTAGATCTAAAATTAGTGATATCTCTGATTATAGAATTATAAGGCTGGATAGAGGGAAGGACAATGGTGGTGGCCTTGCCTTTATCATTCACAAAACCGTTATCTTCCGTACAACCACATTACCAGCAGTACCGGGAACCAGTGATGCCAGATTTTCAAAAATGAATTTCCCGTTGACGTATCGGAAATTCCCGATTTTTCCCGTTTTTTTAAGAAAAAATCCCTCAGAAATTCCCATCAAGTTTTCAATAAAAATATACATATAAATTCAATTATTTATTAAAAAATCTTCAAAAACCACCACAATTATAACAAAATTTATCCTTCCGACAACTATAAATATAGGTTTCTCTCTGTTTTTTACGACTTTATTTGTGTATGTTATTAGTCTTAATATATAGAATGAAACAAACAGCTGTTATTGTTATTCTGTACGGCGAATGTGGCGGAACACAATATAACAATTTATTTGATTGTATTGAATGCTGAAATAAATTTTTTCTATTTTGCGTCTAAAATAAAGTCATTTCGATACCCAAATGCGTATCGAAATGGCCTTTATTAAGATACGCAAAGTTTTGTTTTTCAAGGTTGGTCATATTGGTCATACAAACGTCAGTGAAAGTTAAAACGAATAATTATTTAAATAAAATTATTCTTACTAATTAATCTTATTATTAAAAAATAATCTAAATTAGTGTTAATATTTTAATTAATTAGTAATAATAACAAAATATCAAATTTTTTTTTTTTTTTTTTTTTTTTTTTTAATAAAATGTGTTGTGTAATAGGGTTTAGAATATGTGTCACAACAACACATAAATACCTTTTAAGACCTAGGTCTAGACCTGGGTCCCACAACAACTGGCGTTCTGAGGTGTAGATTAACGCTTTTTTTAAACATCTGTGGGTTGAAGCCACCTGAGACTAAGTGTTCCGGCAAACTATTCCATTTGTACGCAGTTCGGACAAAGAAGTCTCTCTGCGATCTGCCAGTATGACAGCGCGGGATCTTTACCGTTTCACTGGTTGCGGCAGCCGATTGCCGAGTGGAACGGGGGTAAGAATAAGTTTGAGGCATGATGCCGCTGATTTCATCTGAGCACTGCTGATGACGATATTTGTAAAAAACAACGAGGTCAGCAACAGTGCGACGATGTTGTAGGGAATCAAGTTGTGATGTCAAAGTTCGATCACCTACAATTCGTATAGCTCGCTTTTGAACAGAGTCCAAGAGGGCCAAGATGGAAACAGAGGCAGCACCCCAAGCTTGACAGCAGTACTCCATACAGGGACGAATATAGGACTTATAAACATGGAGCAATTGGTATGGAGTGAAAAATTTTTTGCATCTATTTAGGAGGCCGAGTTTTTTAGACGCGCTTTTTGCCATCGCCATTACATGATCGTTCCAGAGTAGGTCATTTGAAACTGTGACACCCAATAAACGAATGTTTTTACATTCACCTATTGGTTCATCACACATACTAAATAAAATATCTTTGGGGAACTCGGTCTTTAATCTGGAAACAATCAACAGCTGTGTTTTGGTGGAGTTGAAATTGACAAGGTTTTGGTCACCCCAGTCGGCGACTTTATTCAGGTCTTTGTTCACGTTTATGGCAGCGTCTCTCCGGGCAGGATTAATTCGTTCGTGCATTTTACCTTTTGAAGGAAGGGGCTCGAACGACTTGTGCAGAGTACTATCATCTGCAAAACTATTTATTGGGTTGCTGGTGATTTTCAACAATTCGTTGATATAAATCAAAAATAGGGTTGGGGACAATACTGAGCCTTGGGGTACACCAGCGTTAATTAGTTTAGACTCAGAAGAATATCCGTCTAAGGTTACCGAAATGTATCGGTCGGATAGAAAATTTTGAATCAGCTTCACAACATTGGGATGAAAACCGTACGCAACGAGCTTGTTGATTAAGTTGGCATGCCAGACTCGATCGAATGCCTTGGAGATGTCTAAAGCGATAACGTATGTTTCACCACCTTTATCAAGTATGCTGTTCCAACAATGCGCTACATAGTTTAATAGATCGGTAGTTGATCTTTTGTTTCGAAAACCGTATTGGCTGTCGGATATTAAATGATTTTCTTCCAGAAATTTTGAAATATGTGTATTAATATAATGCTCATAGACTTTGGATAGGACCGATAGTAAAGCTATTGGCCTATAATTTGAGATATCGGATTTTGGTCCCTTTTTGGGGACGGGCTGGACATTTGCCAACTTCCAGCACGAGGGAAATATACCAGATTTGTAGGATTGGTAGAATATTTTAGTTAAAGTTGGTGCAAGTTCTTTGGAAAAGGTTTTTAAAATAATGGGTGGAATATTGTCCATTCCTGATGCTTTGTTGATGTTTAACCCCTTTAAAAGTTTAGCGACTATTTTGGGTTTGAAGTGAAGTTCATTCATATTAACTCCTGAAGACTGGATTTGGGGTATTTCTTTAGGAGTTTCCAAAACAGTGGAGTTCAGAGCAAAGCGTTCAGCGAACAAGTTAGCTTTTCTTGCGGGATCATTGACGATTAAATCACCATCAATAATAGGGGGAATAGAAAATTTTGTACCAGAATTTAAAGAATTAATGGCACTGTAGAAACTCTTGTCAGAAACAGACATAGACGTAAGTTTTGAGGCTTTCGCTCTGTCAATTTCGGACTTTTCGTTTGAGATAATCTGATTAGATATTTTGTTGGCCTTTAGATATTGGGATCGATTAGTGGGAGTTTTGTTATGAATCCAAATATTAAATGATCTACGTTTGTTTCTAAGTGCCGTTTTGGCAGCTTTCGAATACAAGTATTTTTGTTTGGGTTTTACTATGGAGAAAGGGACAAATTTATTTATAGCAAATTGGATGGTTTCTGTAAAGTTTTGAGCAGAAACATTTACATTGTCAGTGTAAAAACAATGACGGTCGAAAGGGAAACCATGGAAAAAATTTTGAAGACCACTCTTATCCATTTTTGAGTAGTGAAATATTTTACGGGGTTTGGGAGCTGTAGTTTTAAGTAAATCAGTTTTGATAACTGATGAGATTAAATAATGATCAGAATTTCCAATACTACCTTTCGCAACATCGACACTCGTAATATCTGGCATTGTGGTAAGATAGAGATCTAGTAGAAAACTATTATCACCGCCATTACGGGGAGTGAAAGTCGGGCTTTTTACAATTTGGAATAGGCCCTGAGACGCGGCAAAAATTTCTGCCAGTTTTCCACTATTGTCAACATCGTCGGTCGATTTGGAGAATTCCAACCATGATTTGTTGTGGACGTTGAAGTCACCGGTAACGATAACTTCACAATTAGGGGACTTTGCTCTAATCTCGTCCATAATTTTTGTCAGTATATTAAAAAAGTTTGGGTTACGTTTGTTGGGGGACCGGTATAAAGCTATTGTAAAAAAAGTCATTTCTGGAAGACAAATCTTTAAAACCAATGTATTGAAGCCGTCACCGTGTAGTTCAAAATTTGGAAAGCGCGTGTACGCAACACTCTCATGAATGAATGCGCATACGCCCTGATGGAGTTTGAAAGCTGATTCGAGCCTATATTTGGAATTAAGCGATTCTATAAAGAGAAAATTTTCAGAAACTTGTGTTTCTGTAAGGAATAGAATGTTCGGTTTGTCGTGCTCAAGATGATGTAGCACGTGGTCATGGTTAGCGTTCAATCCGCAGATGTTTTGAACATGTATTTTAAAATTTTTTATTGATTCATATATGTTTTGTCCCTGCAAATTCCGTGGACATGCCGCTTTATGGGCGGGTGGATTGCGCAAGTTTGCTTTACCACTTGCAGACTTATTTTTTTTCGGTTGTACTGCCATATATATATCAAAATGTTTATTTTATTTTTTTGTGTTTTATTTTAAAATGCATAACTAAGTAAAAAATCCTATCATACTACAAAATATGACATATGCCAATATTTCATGATAAGATGAAGAAATAATAACAAAATAATAAGTGAAAAACAAATTGTGAGAAATTTGCAGAAAACAAAACAAAACTAAATGCCAATAATCCAGCTGATGCAGCGCACCCCAGACGCACCGCCCACCACTTCAATCGAGGCACAAAGCCCACACATAACTACGTGTTGGTTCGATTCCTCGGAAGAGCTAATGAGCGGTACCGCTACGGAACGCTGCCCAGCTAAGACTGGAAGTGCTGCCGTTGACTAATTAAAGTTCGTCCGCCAGCACCCTAAGATATCATCTTGGCTAATGACATCTCCTGCCATTGCCAGTGGTATGTGATATCTCACGCTAACTCATATGTCAATGGCAGGGACTGGAGTACGCAGGGTAGTCAGACCCGTAGATCAACATTGATCATAATCGATCAAAATCGATCCCTCCTGCGGCCGACTATATTTTAATAAAATACACATTTTATGAAAGCTAGTTTTGCAACAAAAAAATATATAGAAATATGATGAAACGCAGAGCTTACTATTTTGAATTGAAATTTTTAGAAATTTTCTTTAAAACATTAAAACATAAAAAATATTTTTTAAAATTTCAAGACAAAAAATGCAAAATAGAAAAAATAGTATAAAAAACTCGTTTCATAAGACGTTTTATCGCACTTATCCTTTAGAAAACTCCCCGCTGCGCGGGTCGTTTTCTAAACAGATTGCGTGCGATAAAATCGTCGATTATGAAACTAGTTTCTTAATATACTATTATTTTATTTTATAAAAATTTGATTGCATGTTATAAAAAATCAAACATTTTCAACCAAAAAGCAAACATTTTCGACCTGTAGCCCTATTCCGGTACATCGTGAAATAGGAATTGGGAAATAAATTGTAGTCATTTTTCATAGCTAGTATATGTCCGTGCCGCGGGAAATAACAAATTCGTATTAGAAAATATTTCGTTATTTCATTTATTGCACTTTTTTCTCAATTCACAATTCCCAGAGAAATGCCGGAATAGACGTACTGATTATATAAAAGACAGTCAATTCAAACTGAAGCGCATGTCCCTCTCTCGAATATTAAAAAAGGCAAAGACTACTATGATTAAATTGAATTAAATTTCCAGATGATTGTTTTTTGGTTTCTCATTAGTATAAACTTTGATGTCTTTCATCAGGTAGGGCTTTGATTAGGCTTTTTATAGGCTTTTCATTTTTAAAATACCAAATAATTAAATAGATATCGAAATTAATTCAAATTTATTTAATTGTTTCGAATTAATTATTCAAAAAAATACAATAAAATTCATCGTTTTTCCTTACTCGTTTTACTTGTTTTATCAACAAATTTTAAAATAATTCAATTTAAATTAATAAATGTTACTCTATCGGAAGGATAAAACGTTGTATTGGGTTCGTTTTTAATGAATTTTATTCTCTCGAAAATTTGTAATGCTGCTTGTTTTCCTTGAAAAAAAAAATATGCATTAAACACTTACATAATATATTACTATTGTTTCCATTCTCCATACAACTTGTGGAATAAGAAGGAACTGCGATAAAATGGAGCATTAAATCTATTAAAATTGAGAAGGACATTTTTTAAAAGAAGTAAATATGTCTTGATTTCATGATTTTCCAAAAATTTTTAAATTGTAATAGCTCTTTTTCGATACGTAAACAACTGCTCAGAAATAAAATAGTGATGCCAAACATCCCAATTTTTTTGTAGTTCCAACTTTTGTATAGCCAGCTTGTAGTTCCAGGTGATTTCATTTCTCGTTTCGCAGCATCAAAATATTCCTGAAATTCAGATAACATGGTGGTCCGTTGGGGTTTTCAAAATGTACCTATCTCCCTAAGAAATATTTAAACAGCAGAAGGCTTAAATTCCATCGCGGATTCCACAATACTAAACCCGATAGATGGCATATACATTTAAGTAAAATTATCGGGTGATCGACATCTTTCTGAAGCCTGGTAAAAAATTGGTTGGTGCAACCATTTCAAAATAAGTTTTAATTTAAAACGATTCTATTATTAAATGTGAAAAATCCCGCACTTTCCAAGTTTTTTCCCGCTTTCCCGTTTTATACGAAATATCCCGCAAACGGGAAAAAATCCCGCGATCTGGCAACACTGCCGGAAACTGATAATCACCTAGAACAACTGGGTATCATAATAAAATCCGGAAACACGGAGATAACACTAGTCTATTTTTATATACCACCTGTAAGCAGCTGTGATAGAGGTTATGAACCGTCCATAGGACACCTATTTTATACTAAAGACTGTAATTCTCGGAGATATGAATGCTCACCATGATCTATGGCACTCACACTTGAACACTGATTCACAAGGTGAAAGCATTGCTGATCAAATTGACGGCTCCAACTTTGGAGTCCTCAACGAACCACAACCAACAAGGGTAACAAATAACTCATATTCTTCTCCAGATGTTTCCCTTGCCAGCATGTCACTAATGCCAATTGCTGAATGGAGAACTGAAATAGCATTGGGATCAGACCACGTTCCGATCATAATCACCTTAAGCCGTTCAATTAACCAAATAAAGTCCGAGAAGAAGACATATATTAATTTTAACAAAGCTGACTGGCAAATTTTTACAAATTTTACTGAAACAGAATTCAGTAACCAATTTTTACCACTTGACGCCCTCTCTCTCTCTCTCTCTCTATCTGGCGTTTACATCCCATGGAGGGATTTTGCCGTCTGTGCAATCAGCTTCCAATCGTCTCGTTCCATGACCAGTTGACCCCAGTTTCGACATCCTATATCACGAAGGTCTTGGATGATGTCATCACGCCAGCGTTGTCTAGGTCTTCCTCTTCGACGAACACCAGCTGGTTGTTGTTGGGGCGCTTTTTTAATCATTCTATCTAATGGTGCCCTTTCTACATGACCAAACCATCTAATCCGGTTAGATTTAATGAATCCGATTACATCGCAGCCTCCAAGAAGCTGTCTGATTTCATGATTCATTCGGATTCTATACTGATTTTCAGCAACTTTACATGGACCATAAATTGTTCGTATGACTTTCCTCTCGAATGTTGATAGAATTCTACAATCGGAGGAAGTCAGTGTCCAGCTTTCGCTTCCAAAGGTCGAATTAATGCTTTGTAAAGTGTGAGTTTGCCCGACTGCGAAAGATGTTTGGATCGCAAAAGTTTTGAGTATGCGTAGAAAACTCTGTATGCGGCTGAGACACAGGCTTTAATATCTGCCTGCATGTCATTTGACGATGTTATTACAGACCCGAGGTATTTGAAGTTTTCTACACGTTCCACTTCATAGTCGCCAGTATTCAGATTGCCGGGAGGTATATTCCTGGATGTTGTTAAAAGTTTAGTCTTGCCGGTGTTAATGCATAATCCAAGTCGTTTAGCATTTCTTTCAAGCTGAGAGAGACTATCCTTGATATCGCTTGTTCTACGTCCGAGAAGCACAATATCATCTGCATAGCCAAGAATTTGACTAGATTTGTTAAATATAAAGTTTTGTGTCTCACTGCCGCTTTTTCTTATCGCATACTCAAGCGCCAAATTAAATAGTACGGGCGCGAGTGCATCACCTTGTCGAACACCTGATGTTATATCAAAAGAGTCAGAAACTGACCCTTCGATTACTATTCTACAGTTTGATCCCGATGTTGTGAGTTTGCACAGAGAAACAAGTTTCGCTGGAATACCAAGGTATATGAGTGCAGACCAGAGGTTGTCGCGAATGATACTATCATATGCTTGCTTGAAATCAACGTAGAGCTGGTGAATGCTGATGTTGTACTCCCAACATTTTTCCAGAATCATCCTTAAGGTAAAACATTGATCTGTGGTTGAACGGTTGGGACGAAAACCACACTGATAGTCGCCGATGACAGATTCGGCGAACGGGATGAGCCGAGCGAGTACGACATTAGCTAGTATTTTATATGCAGTGTTCAACAGTGCGATTCCACGATAATTCGCACACTTTAGGCGGTCACCTTTTTTATGTAGCGGAACAATGAGAGCTGTTTTCCATTCAGCAGGTAGTTCTTCTTGGTCCCAGATTGCATTAATCAGATCATATATACGTGAGACCAGAGCTGCTCCTCCATTCTTAAATAGTTCTGCAGGGATTCCATCGATACCTGGTGATTTGCCATTTTTTAATTTTTTGATGGCAGCTTCCACTTCTTCTATTGTTGAGTAAGGGACAAAAATCTCCTCACTTGACGGAGCAATTGCTCGAATAGGATGAACTTCATTCGCTCTATTCAGTAGGTCTTGAGAGTAGGATCGCCATACTTCCAGCACATCACGTTCACTTGTTGTAAGCTCGTTGTTTCCATTTTTGATGGCTGTAGATTTTGGGTGAAAATCTTTGGTCAGATTCCGCGCATTGGCAAAACACTCTTTCGAATTTCCATTAGCCGCATGTTAGTTGATGTTTTCGATACAGCTCTTCATGTGTTCGCGTTTCTTTTTCCGTATGAGTTTTGCTGAGGCTTTTCTGGCACATAGATAATCAGTTTTTAAGCTTCGAGTGTTTCTTGTTAACCATTTTTCTCGCAGTTTTTGTTTGTGCTCAATGCTTTCGCGGCACTCGTCATCAAACCATTCGTTACGTGATTTCGGTGGTCGTTTTCCGATTGTAGTTTGTGCTGCGGATATGATGGTTGATTGAAGCGTTTGCCATTCTTCTTGTATGTTTAATGGCATCTCAGATGGGATGTCATGCTCTTCTATGCTTTGCGTTACAATTTCCTGATATCTATTCAATGTTTCCAGGTGTTTAAATGCTTCGACATTCCAGCGCACGGTCTTTTTTGCTTGCCTATTAAATGTAGATGATAATTTGCACTAATACTTAAAGATGGCAAGCATATGATCGGTGTCCATATCAGCACCTCTGTATGATCGAACGTCTGTTACACTTGTAGAGTGTCTCTTAGAAATCATGACGTAATCGATTTGATTTTCCGTTCTTCCATTTGATTTCCACGTTGCTTTGTGGATTCTCTTATGAAGAAAGAAAGTGCTAGAAATTACTAGATCATACATCATAGCCAGTTCAGCTGCGCGAAAGCCGTTACTGTTACTAGTATGATGCAAGCTGTTAGGGTAGACATGTGTTTTAAGTTCTGCACTTCTACCAATTTGCGCATTGAAGTCACCTACCACGATTTTTATATCGTGCCGCGGGATGTTATTGATGACTTCTTCGAGTTCTAGAAAGAACAGGTCTTTAATGTCATCTGCTTTGTCTTCAGTAGGTGCATGAACATTGATGATCGTTACATTAAATTTTTGCGTACGGATTCTCATTGTGCATATCCGCATATTAATTGGGCGAAAGTCGATAACATGTTGATTCACGCGACGATGTATGAGAAAGCCAACTCCAAATACTCCTCTGTTTTCATGACCGCAGTAGTAGAGAGTGTATCCTTTGGCTGTTTCGTGGATTCCACTCCCTGGCCATCTTAGTTCTTGTAACGCCACTATATCCAGTGTATAGCTATTGATTTGGTTTGTAAGTTTTAGTAGATATCCTGGTCTTCTAAGGTTTAACACGCTCCATATTCCCATTTTTAAATCGTAGTCCGGGTACAGTTTCCGAGGTCGTTCTAATAATGAATCCGAGATAATCCGAGGCCTGTGTACAGAATTCATGACAAGTAATTTTTTACGGAAATGGGGTGTTAGCCCTTCGCCCAACCCAAAGTTTCGTGAATGGGTTCGTTCTGCATCTTAAGGTCACCAGAAACAACCTTTTTACATGTTTATATAGCGAGCCGCTTTATCCAAGACAGACGCCCGCTACAAACCGCCCCTAACATGGAGAACAGACGCTTGCTACACGTTTATATAGCAAGCCGCTTGATCCAAGACAGACGCCCGCTCCAAGCCGCCCCTAACATGGAGAACAGACGCTTGAGTTGCATTGGTTTTGTGGCGCCAATGACTCGCCATGGTGCAGAATCATTTTTTTTTTTTTTTGATAAAATGTGTTGTGTAATAGAGTTTAGAATATGTGTCACAACAACACATAAATACCTTTTAAGACCTAGGTCTAGACCTGGGTCCCACAACAACTGGCGTTCTGAGGTGTAGATTAACGCTTTTTTTAAACATCTGTGGGTTGAAGCCACCTGAGACTAAGTGTTCCGGCAAACTATTCCATTTGTACGCAGTTCGGACAAAGAAGTCTCTCTGCGATCTGCCAATATGACAGCGCGGGATCTTTACCGTTTCACTGGTTGCGGCAGCCGATTGCCGAGTGGAACGGGGGTAAGAATAAGTTTGAGGCATGATGCCGCTGATTTCATCTGAGCACTGCTGATGACGATATTTGTAAAAAACAACGAGGTCAGCAACAGTGCGACGATGTTGTAGGGAATCAAGTTTTGATGTCAAAGCTCGATCACCTACAATTCGTATAGCTCGCTTTTGAACAGAGTCTAAGAGGGCCAAGATGGAAACAGAGGCAGCACCCCAAACTTGACAGCAGTACTCCATACAGGGACGAATATAGGACTTATAAACATGGAACAATTGGTATGGAGTGAAAAATTTTTTGCATCTATTTAGGAGGCCGAGTTTTTTAGACGCGCTTTTCGCCATCGCCATTACATGATCGTTCCAGAGTAGGTCATTTGAAACTGTGACACCGGAGTTCAGAGCAAAGCGTTCAAATCATTGAGTATAAGCAGTATTTACTCTGCCCCTCTCAACTACACCAACCTAATTCTGTTAGCATTACCCAGGTAGCACGGCGTGCACCTAAAATTTCGGATTGACGCCCTCTCTGTGGAGAAAAAATTCAGAGAAATTTTTAATAAAGCCAGATCTCGCTTCATTCCGGCCGGCAGAATACAAAAGATGAAACCAAACTTCCCACAGGAAGCATGTGCTCTTTCAACATTAAGAGATGACATCCGCAAAGCAGATCCAGCCGAAGTCTCTGGAAGGTCATAAAAAGCTTAACGCATCCCCGACAACCGGATAACTGCATGATCTCCTTCTATGATATCCCAACAGAAAACCAAAGGAAATGGGCTACCAAATTTAACACGCAGTTTACAGAAAACCCAAGTTAACATGAAAAGAAAACAAGGTCAGTATTGAGACATCTGCGCAAAGTAAATACTGAACACCTAGAGGATATCACATTCTGCGAAGAAGAAGTTGAGAATGCTATAAAGAAAGCTAAGCCATCCAAAGCTATTGGACCGGACGGCATCTCATCCATCATGCTAAAACACATTGGACCCAAAGGATTGAACTTTCTCACTTCCACACTCAACACATCGCTAAATACTCGTCAGATACCTAACATCTGGAAAACAGCAAGAATAAGCCCCTTGGATTAAACCAAAAACAACCTTGTGCCAGAACAATATTAGTTGCGCTCGACCTATCAAAAGCATTCGACACAGTGTCGCACGCCGAACTATTGAATGATATATTTAAGACCAATATGCCAGGTTTAATAAAGCGCTGGTTGTGCAACTACCTACGACGCCGACAAACATCCGTTGATTTCCGTAACTCCAAATCTAAGATGAGAGTGCTCGAACAAGGAGTTCCGCAAGGTGGAGGTCTCTCACCTTCACTATTCAATCTCTACCTAAGCAGCTTACCTACACCACCAGAAGGAATAACCATCACGTCATATGCTGACGACTGCACGGTGCTTGCAACAGGAAACAACCTGGAACAACTCACTAATGCTTTGAACACCTACCTTAACATCCTGAACGAATGGTTTAAAACCAAAAACCTAATACTGTCCCCCGAAAAGTCCACATCTACACGACATGGACGAAGGAGGTCAACACAACACTCAACATCTGCATTGACAACGTGATTATTCCCACGGTAAAAAATCCGAGACTGTTGGGGGTCACATTCGATCCACTACTTAAATTCAATGCTCATGCTCAACAGGTGAACGCAAGATTGAAAAATAGGAACAATGCTCTGAAAGCACTGGCTGGCAGTTCATGGGGGAAAGATAAAGAAACAATAATAACAACATACAAAGCAATAGGAAGACCTATTTTGAATTATGCGGCACCCATATGGACACCTCAGGTCGCTGACACCCACTGGAATAAGTTACAAGTAACACAAAACGGAGCGCTGCGAACAGCAACCGGTTGTCATTTGATGGCTCACCGAGATCACCTGCACCAAGAATGTAACATATTGCCGGTCCGTCAACATAATGAAATGCTCACCAAACAATATCTATGGGCCTGTCATAAAGAGCAACATCCCTGCAACGACACATTATCCACAACCACACCACCTAGAGACATAAGGCGTACTGCGAAATGCTTCTTAACTGATGTCAGACACAGTGAAATAATAGGTAACATCGACGAGTTTACGTATAAAACGGGCTTAAAAACGCTACACACAAAGGTTGTTGAGGACACATTAAAGAACTACCCTCCAAATTGAGTCCTCCAGAGTAAGCCGCCACAAGTCGCTGTGGAAGAGGTCAAACTACCGCGCAGCACCAGATCGACTCTAGCGCAGTTAAGATCCGGTTGGTCACGCATCTTAAATAATTATATGAGTCGAATTGACCACAACATTGTTGACAAGTGTCCCATATGTGAGGGCACGCCACATGATGTATATCACCTATTTAATTTTCCAGGAAAACCAACCAACTTGACGAAGGAAGATTTGTGGTACCGCCCAAGAGCAGTAGCAGAGTTCCTGAATCTGGACATGGAGCCGGAGGAGTAGCACCGCATCGTCGCTACAACAACAACTAAACTTGATTGTGAAGTGATTCCTATTAAATGGATTTCATCATATCTATCCCAGTGTACTGCGTTTAACGTACGCAGTATGTTAAAATTAAAATGTTAAAATTATTGTTCTACGACTTTTAAAGTAACTTCTGGTGTGCCGCAGGTAGTCATCTTGGACCTTTGCTTATTATTCTATTTATTAATGATGTTTGTCGCTGTTTTAAATTTCTATTATATGCAGATGATATGAAGGCCTATATTACTATAAAATCAATCACTGATACAATTAATTTCCAAAGTGATTTGAATAGATTACATATTTGGAGTGTAGAAAATTAGTTGTTTTGAATATTTCTAAATGTCAATTTTTAAAAACAAATCACCTATCTTACCTGCTTATTATTTAAATAATAGCTTAGAAAGAGTTTATAAGTTCAAGGATTTAGGCATTATTTTCACAGCTTCATACTCATTTAGTGATCATGTTGACTACGTGATTGGTCGAGCTAATTAAATGCTAGGGTTCATCAAACGTAATACTAAATATTTCTGTGATCCATTAACGCTCAAAACGCTTTCGACACAGTGTCGCACGCCGAACTATTGAATGATATATTTAAGACCAATATGCCAGGTTTAATAAAGCGCTGGTTGTGCAACTACCTACGAGGCCGACAAACATCCGTTGATTTCCGTAACTCCAAATCTAAGATGAGAGTGCTCGAACAAGGAGTTCCGCAAGGTGGAGGTCTCTCACCTTCACTATTCAATCTCTACCTAAGCAGCTTACCTACACCACCAGAAGGAATAACCATCACGTCATATGCTGACGACTGCACGGTGCTTGCAACAGGAAACAACCTGGAACAACTCACTAATGCTTTGAACACCTACCTTAACATCCTGAACGAATGGTTTAAAACCAAAAACCTAATACTGTCCCCCGAAAAGTCCACATCTACACGACATGGACGAAGGAGGTCAACACAACACTCAACATCTGCATTGACAACGTGATTATTCCCACGGTAAAAAATCCGAGACTGTTGGGGGTCACATTCGATCCACTACTTAAATTCAATGCTCATGCTCAACAGGTGAACGCAAGATTGAAAAATAGGAACAATGCTCTGAAAGCACTGGCTGGCAGTTCATGGGGGAAAGATAAAGAAACAATAATAACAACATACAAAGCAATAGGAAGACCTATTTTGAATTATGCGGCACCCATATGGACACCTCAGGTCGCTGACACCCACTGGAATAAGTTACAAGTAACACAAAACGGAGCGCTGCGAACAGCAACCGGTTGTCATTTGATGGCTCACCGAGATCACCTGCACCAAGAATGTAACATATTGCCGGTCCGTCAACATAATGAAATGCTCACCAAACAATATCTATGGGCCTGTCATAAAGAGCAACATCCCTGCAACGACACATTATCCACAACCACACCACCTAGAGACATAAGGCGTACTGCGAAATGCTTCTTAACTGATGTCAGACACAGTGAAATAATAGGTAACATCGACGAGTTTACGTATAAAACGGGCTTAAAAACGCTACACACAAAGGTTGTTGAGGACACATTAAAGAACTACCCTCCAAATTGAGTCCTCCAGAGTAAGCCGCCACAAGTCGCTGTGGAAGAGGTCAAACTACCGCGCAGCACCAGATCGACTCTAGCGCAGTTAAGATCCGGTTGGTCACGCATCTTAAATAATTATATGAGTCGAATTGACCACAACATTGTTGACAAGTGTCCCATATGTGAGGGCACGCCACATGATGTATATCACCTATTTAATTGTCCAGGAAAACCAACCAACTTGACGAAGGAAGATTTGTGGTACCGCCCAAGAGCAGTAGCAGAGTTCCTGAATCTGGACATGGAGCCGGAGGAGTAGCACCGCATCGTCGCTACAACAACAACTAAACTTGATTGTGAAGTGATTCCTATTAAATGGATTTCATCATATCTATCCCAGTGTACTGCGTTTAACGTACGCAGTATGTTAAAATTAAAATGTTAAAATTATTGTTCTACGACTTTTAAAGTAACTTCTGGTGTGCCGCAGGTAGTCATCTTGGACCTTTGCTTATTATTCTATTTATTAATGATGTTTGTCGCTGTTTTAAATTTCTATTATATGCAGATGATATGAAGGCCTATATTACTATAAAATCAATCACTGATACAATTAATTTCCAAAGTGATTTGAATAGATTACATATTTGGAGTGTAGAAAATTAGTTGTTTTGAATATTTCTAAATGTCAATTTTTAAAAACAAATCACCTATCTTACCTGCTTATTATTTAAATAATAGCTTAGAAAGAGTTTATAAGTTCAAGGATTTAGGCATTATTTTCACAGCTTCATACTCATTTAGTGATCATGTTGACTACGTGATTGGTCGAGCTAATTAAATGCTAGGGTTCATCAAACGTAATACTAAATATTTCTGTGATCCATTAACGCTCAAAACGCTTTCGACACAGTGTCGCACGCCGAACTATTGAATGATATATTTAAGACCAATATGCCAGGTTTAATAAAGCGCTGGTTGTGCAACTACCTACGAGGCCGACAAACATCCGTTGATTTCCGTAACTCCAAATCTAAGATGAGAGTGCTCGAACAAGGAGTTCCGCAAGGTGGAGGTCTCTCACCTTCACTATTCAATCTCTACCTAAGCAGCTTACCTACACCACCAGAAGGAATAACCATCACGTCATATGCTGACGACTGCACGGTGCTTGCAACAGGAAACAACCTGGAACAACTCACTAATGCTTTGAACACCTACCTTAACATCCTGAACGAATGGTTTAAAACCAAAAACCTAATACTGTCCCCCGAAAAGTCCACATCTACACGACATGGACGAAGGAGGTCAACACAACACTCAACATCTGCATTGACAACGTGATTATTCCCACGGTAAAAAATCCGAGACTGTTGGGGGTCACATTCGATCCACTACTTAAATTCAATGCTCATGCTCAACAGGTGAACGCAAGATTGAAAAATAGGAACAATGCTCTGAAAGCACTGGCTGGCAGTTCATGGGGGAAAGATAAAGAAACAATAATAACAACATACAAAGCAATAGGAAGACCTATTTTGAATTATGCGGCACCCATATGGACACCTCAGGTCGCTGACACCCACTGGAATAAGTTACAAGTAACACAAAACGGAGCGCTGCGAACAGCAACCGGTTGTCATTTGATGGCTCACCGAGATCACCTGCACCAAGAATGTAACATATTGCCGGTCCGTCAACATAATGAAATGCTCACCAAACAATATCTATGGGCCTGTCATAAAGAGCAACATCCCTGCAACGACACATTATCCACAACCACACCACCTAGAGACATAAGGCGTACTGCGAAATGCTTCTTAACTGATGTCAGACACAGTGAAATAATAGGTAACATCGACGAGTTTACGTATAAAACGGGCTTAAAAACGCTACACACAAAGGTTGTTGAGGACACATTAAAGAACTACCCTCCAAATTGAGTCCTCCAGAGTAAGCCGCCACAAGTCGCTGTGGAAGAGGTCAAACTACCGCGCAGCACCAGATCGACTCTAGCGCAGTTAAGATCCGGTTGGTCACGCATCTTAAATAATTATATGAGTCGAATTGACCACAACATTGTTGACAAGTGTCCCATATGTGAGGGCACGCCACATGATGTATATCACCTATTTAATTGTCCAGGAAAACCAACCAACTTGACGAAGGAAGATTTGTGGTACCGCCCAAGAGCAGTAGCAGAGTTCCTGAATCTGGACATGGAGCCGGAGGAGTAGCACCGCATCGTCGCTACAACAACAACTAAACTTGATTGTGAAGTGATTCCTATTAAATGGATTTCATCATATCTATCCCAGTGTACTGCGTTTAACGTACGCAGTATGTTAAAATTAAAATGTTAAAATTATTGTTCTACGACTTTTAAAGTAACTTCTGGTGTGCCGCAGGTAGTCATCTTGGACCTTTGCTTATTATTCTATTTATTAATGATGTTTGTCGCTGTTTTAAATTTCTATTATATGCAGATGATATGAAGGCCTATATTACTATAAAATCAATCACTGATACAATTAATTTCCAAAGTGATTTGAATAGATTACATATTTGGAGTGTAGAAAATTAGTTGTTTTGAATATTTCTAAATGTCAATTTTTAAAAACAAATCACCTATCTTACCTGCTTATTATTTAAATAATAGCTTAGAAAGAGTTTATAAGTTCAAGGATTTAGGCATTATTTTCACAGCTTCATACTCATTTAGTGATCATGTTGACTACGTGATTGGTCGAGCTAATTAAATGCTAGGGTTCATCAAACGTAATACTAAATATTTCTGTGATCCATTAACGCTCAAAACGCTTTAATGTGCATATGTCAGATCAATTTTGGAATATGGTTCTGTTATTTGGAATCCGCTGTATGTTACCCATTCGTCACGGATTGAAAGCGTGGAGAAAAAGTTTCTAATCTTTGCTCCTAATAGATTACCTTCAAATAATACTGGTCAGTTTTTTTTTAAACCTTATGAAAGTTGATTACAGCTTTTAACTTTAAAAACGCTGCATAAGAGAAGAAAGGTTGGTTGTGCGGTTTTTGCTAGAGATATTTTGTGTTGTCGGATAGATTGCTCAAATTTATTAAATTATTTTGATATTTATGTTCCATCTCGGCTGCTTCGCCAACGTGATATATTTTTTGCGATTAATTTCAATCAAAGTTTTTTAAGATTTTTGTTTTGTGAATATCCGGTTTTAGCCACTTCTTAATAATAGTAAGAATCGAAAATATCCGATACAGATTAAATGTTCTTTTAAAAAAACTTGTAATAAGTGAAAAGATGCATTTACGCTAAACGGAAAAGTATTGTGTTTTTTTTTGAGTGAATTCAACTGTGGACTGGTGACTAATAGGTTCATTTGGAAAATCTTATTCTAAATTTTAAAAAGAAGCAGTAATGCTAAATGGAAAGGTTTTCTAAGAAGTTTTCTATAGACTAATAGCAATAGTTTGATTGCAAAATATAATGTCGTGTCATATTAAATGTAGCTTTTTACAAACATTGTAACTATCTAAAAACCGCCTTTACGCTAAGGGAGATGCTTCATGCTGTTTTCTAGAGCAAAAGTAATAGTGAATTATTTTCTACTGTGCCGAACAAATTCCGACACCGAATTATCGAAATTTGTTTATTTTTTTATTGCTTTTTTTACAAAAGAATACAAATTTTGATAATTCGGTATTGGAACTTTTTCGGTACAGTTAGAAAAGAATTCACTATCAAAGTTTAGTTGGAAAATATCATGTAGTGTCATAGCAAAAATCGTTTTTTTTACAAAATTTGTAATTATTGAACAGAAACATTTATACTAATTACAATTTCTGTAGCCATATGAACAGTTGGATTGGAAAATATGAGGTGGTATATTACATGTGGTTTCTCCAAAAATTTAGTGGCATCGAAAAGTAGAATTTACGTTGAAGATAGAGGTTTTCTTTACCAATATGAGGTTGGCGTTGTGGTGAAGAACATTAGCTTTTCTCAGTTGCAATTGATGAAGAGCTAAATGAATAAGTTTTCTGAGACATTTTCTTGGCTAACTAGTCAAGAAAGTTGACCTGTAAGTTGACAGTAAAAGAACAAATTACAATAATGTTTTTATAACAACCTACAAGTCTAAACCTTAACACATTCCTTTTTAAAAAATTTATCTTAGCAAAGACCGTTTTACGCAGAATCCGAGGTAAATTTACATTTGATATTTTTGTAGACAAATCTTTATTAGCTAGTATCAGAATCAGCCTTTAAATTTACTTGTATTCTTTTCATAATATTGTTAATAATTCACATTATTCATAATATGCAGTAAAAGATCAAACTATAATGTTTTTATTTTAAAAAAAAAGTGTCTTAGCTATTTACATTTACATTTTAAATAAATTTACAATAGATGGTTTGAATGAAAAAATCACTTGAATGAATAAATTTCCGTCTGAATAAATATTCTTGTTGAAATTTCATTTTTCAATAATCGTTTTCGAAATTTTATGTTTTAATTAATTTTGTATACGGTTTATTGTACAAAATCTATTTCAAATTACAATTTAAAGGTGAGTTTGTTACAAAACTCGTCATAAGTCATCTACCGCATCTCTTTGATTAGTATAAATGTTTCTGTTCAATAATTACAAATTTTGTGAAAAAAACGATTTTTGCTATGACACTACATGATATTTTCCAACTAAACTTAGATAGTGAATTCTTTTCTAACTGTACCCAAAAAGTTCCAATACCGAATTATCAAAAGTAGGAATCGCCCAGTGGCCGAAATTCGGCCATTGTAAATGAAAATTGTAAATAGATCTCCCAACAAAATAGCTAGAACACATTATATCAGTGTTTGATTTATTGATATAATTGATTTTGATTTGTGAAACAAATAACTTGAAAAAAAAAAACAAAATAACCTAACAAAAAACTCAAAAAAAACACACTTATCACATTTTCCCCTTTTTCTCAAAAAATCGTCAAAATTCAATAAAAAAAAATATTTTTCGGCAAATCTACTACTCAAGACCTTTCCAACGATATACATATTGCCACACTTTTGTTGGGGCAAATATTTTTAAATTGTACCACAAAAATAGTGCTTACGTATTTATATATAGACTAGGAATCGCCCAGTGGCCGAAATTCGGCCATTGTAAATAGAAATTGTAAAAAGACCTCCCAACAAAATAGCTACAACACATTATTTCAGAGTTTGATTAATCGATATAATTGATTTTGAATTGTCTACTTATCTACTACTCAAGACCTTTTCCAACAATATACATATTGCCGCACTTTTGATGGAGCAAATATTTTAAAATTGTACCGCAAAAATATTGCTTACGTATTTATATATAGATAGATTGATTTTGAACTGTGAAACAAATAAGTTGAAAAAAAAACAAAATAACAGAACAAAAAACTCAAACAAATACGCCTATGACATTTTTGCCATTTTTTCTGAAAAAGTAGTCAAAATTCAAAAAAAGTATTTTTCGGCACATCTACTACTCAAGACCTATCCTACGATATACATATTGCCACACTTTTGATCGAGCAAATATCTTAAAATTGTACCGCAAAAATATTGCTTACGTATTTATATATAGATAGATTGATTTTGAACTGTGAAACAAATAAGTTGAAAAAAAAAAAACAAAATAACCGAACAAAAAACTCAAACAAATACGCCTATGACATTTTTGCTATTTTTTCTGAAAAAGTAGTCAAAATTCAAAAAATGTATTTTTCGGCACATCTACTACTCAAGACCTATCCTACGATATACATATTGCCACACTTTTGATCGAGCAAATATTTTAAAACTGTACCGCAAAAATATTGCTTACGTATTTATATATAGATAGATTGATTTTGAACTGTGAAACAAATAACTTGAAAAAAAAAACAAACTAACCGAACAAAAAACTCAAAAACACAATTATCACATTTTTGCCATTTTTTCTGAAAAAATAGTCAAAATTAAAAAAAAAAGTATTTTTCGACACATCTACTGCTCGAGACCTATCCTACGATATACATATTGCCACACTTTTGATGGAGCAAATATTTTAAAATTGTACCGCAAAAATATTGCTTACGTATTTATATATAGATAGATTGATTTTGAACTGTGAAACAAATAACTTGAAAAAAAAAAACAAAATAACCGAACAAAAAACTCAAACAAATACGCCTATGACATTTTTGCCATTTTTCTGAAAAAATGGTCAAAATTCAAAAAAAAGTATTTTTCGGCATATCTACTACTCAAGACCTATCCTACGATATACATATTGCCACACTTTTGATGGACCAAATATTTTAAAATTGTACTGCAAAAATATTGCTTACGTATTTATATATAGATAGATTGATTTTGAACTGTGAAACAAATAAGTTGAAAAAAAAAAACAAAATAACCGAACAAAAAACTCAAACAAATACGCCTATGGCTTTTTTCTAAACGACGACTCATTTGAAACTTATTTATGTAGACTTACTTATTCACCGCCATTTTACATTTTAAATAAGTATTTAAAAGCTATTCTAAACGATTTAGCATACTTATTTTGACAGCAAAAAAAAGCAAATTGGAAAATAAATTTAATTAAAACGATTTATTTGATTTGATCAATTAAAAGAGTTTTCAAAACTATTTTTTTCATTTTAAATTATTACATCAATTTTATTACGAATCGAAAAAGTAGTTTTATTCCTGAAAATCATTTAGTAAACAAACATAAAAATATTTGACACTGTCAAATCGAATTAGATTTTTCTATGGAAAAAAAATTTCAAATAAGTCACCTCTTTAGGTTACTTATTTAAATAAGTAAGTCTCCACAAATAAGTTTCAAATAAGTTTTGGTTTAGAATACAGCCTATGACATTTTTGCCATTTTTTCTGAAAAAGTAGTCAAAATTCAAAAAATTTTTTTTTTCGGCACATCTACTACTCAAGACCTATCCTACGATATAGATATTGCCACACTTTTGATCGAGCAAATATTTTAAAATTGTACCGCAAAAATATTGCTTACGTATTTATATATAGATAGATTGATTTTAAACTGTGAAACAAATAACTTGAAAAAAAAAAACAAAATAACCGAACAAAAAACTCAAACAAATACGCCTATGACATTTTTGCCATTTTTCTGAAAAAATGGTCAAAATTCAAAAAAAAGTATTTTTCGGCATATCTACTACTCAAGACCTATCCTACGATATACATATTGCCACACTTTTGATGGAGCAAATATTTTAAAATTGTACCGCAAAAATATTGCTTACGTATTTATATATAGATAGATTGATACCGCATTTACAGCGACATAGCAAATTAGTAGATAGTAAATTAATTTGCATCGATTGTCGTATTTAATATCAGTTTACAACGTAGATTGTAATTTGAATCGTAAGTATTTGAATCGTTTGTAATTGTAGTAAGCCTAGATATCAAATTAGTTGCAGGCTTTTAAAATAAAAAGTGTTTACAGCACAGATTTAAATTACATCTACTAATTTGCTATGTCGCTGTAAATGCGGTATGATTTTGAACTCTGAAACAAATAACTTGAAAAAAAAACAAAATAACCGAACAAAAAACTCAAAAACACAATTATCACATTTTTGCCATTTTTTCTGAAAAAATAGTCAAAATTAAAATCAAATTAAAATTAAAAAAAAAAGTAATTTTCAGCACATCTACTACTCAAGACCTATCCTACGATATACATATTGCCACACTTTTGATGGAGCAAATATCTTAAAATTGTACCGCAAAAATATTGCTTACGTAATTATATATATGTATTCTTTTGTACAAAAAGCAATAAAAAAATAAACAAATTTCTACTAATACCTAGATGTTAGGTATTGGTAGACGTTAGTCATATTGTTGTTTTCAAAATAGTTGAAATTGTTGAACGGGAAAGTTTAAAACGAATTCCGAGTAAATTCTCGGTTAACTTAACTTGAAAACTGTATAAAAACCGTCTTACACACCTCGAAGTTTTAATGCCTAAAAACGTTAAGATTTCAGCCCTACATTTACTTCGGTCTTAAACACCTACGTATAAATAGTAATACGAAGTCAAAATCTTACCCCACTTTTTTTGACATATTTGGACGTTTAACGTTACAAAGATTCTAAAAAGCCAAAAAAATGTATGGTTCTCCCAACCATCACGTTGGTAAAAAATGCTTATTTGAGGTGATAATGAGAAGTAACTTTGAATGTGGAGAAATCGTGATGGTCAAAATCTGTATGTGAGACCAGGAGCTTAATTATTGTATTATAAGAACGATTTTCGTACATTTTTACACAATTTTTTTTTGAAAAATATATTGTTACGGTTCTACATAAACACAATGAAATGCAAATTGTATTCAACGTCATATTTTTCCAAGAAAAAGGGTTAAAGATAAACAATAACAACAACATGAAAAAAAATTGAGAAAATAACAGGTTGTCGCAGATCAAATATTGTATTTTTACAAAAGTTGAAATAAGTGAAAAGTAAAGCATGTACACCAAACGAAATAGTATTGCGAGAACTGAGAAGTTTTTTGAGTGAATTCAGTTTTGTTCATTGATGAATGATGACTAATAGATACAGTTGATAAATATCAGCATGTTGTAGACTAAGTGTAGTTTTTTTCAAAAGAAATAATTATTTAAAAAAAACATTAATGCTCGAAATTAACCATGGTAATAATGTCATAGTTAAAAGAGTGACGTCAAATATTGAATAAAAATTACCATAGTAAAGCTGTCAAAGTTAAATTATCAAAGAAAAAGAGCGCTAAAAATTCAAAATGAATAAAAACTAATGCTAACTACAATAAATAAAACTCAAAATGTAGTGTTTGTTTTTTATTTCTATAACTTATTTTTAAGTCTTCAGAATCAAATAAGAATAACTAACATAAGGTAAAAGCCCCAATTGTGGATCGCTATTTTCGTGTTAAGCGTTTGAGGGCTTCTATTAAATGTCTAATAATTAGAAACAAACCAATATTTTGATTTGTTCATAGATTTATAGTTTTTTTTCAAAATATATGTCTTTAACTCATAATTTTATCCAAGGTAATCGCCAGTTTTTTTAAAAATATAAATATACTTCAGAAGCCATATTGTAGATCGCCTTGAAATTCTTTGCGTTTAAAGCGGATCGTTTTATGTTTTTAATGTGGATCTTAGCGTAGATTAGAAATTGTTGGAATAAAATAAAATAAATAGCCTTTTAAAGTTATTCTTTTCATAAGAAAAAGTTTTTGTTTCAATAAAATATAATATTAAGGTAATTTTAGTTATAAACCAAAAATAAAATAATAAAACTCCATGTTTTAATATAATAAAATAAAACTTAACAAAATAAATTTTTAAGTATCACATACAAGTTTATCCCGCAACGAATTTATTTCATGGACGGAATAAATACCTCGGGCGTTGATCAACGCTGGTTCTTCAATTTTTTGGATCATATCTACCTTGCTATACCAGCATTCGTCATCTCTGTCGGGCCATTTCCAATGATTGCCGGACATAGTCGTCACTCTTACAAAATATTCATCTTTTTTATACTCCTTATTACTCCTGGAAATAACTCACCCTCATAGTTTACTATCACATATTGATGAAGTTTTAGTTCAGGATCACCATTAGTAGTTTGATCAGTAGTTGTTGTTACTGTTTCCTTTTTTTCTCTCTTTCCAGAATTCGAACAATAATTCTTTTTTTTATTTATTTGTTCCTGCCTTTGTCGTTTTCTTTCTTCTTTTTTACTATTTTCTTTTTCCTTTTTATCCATTTTATTTTTTGAATATAAAATCCATTGTTCCGATGAGACTACTTAGTTTATAATAATTGAATATACTATATATGTTTTCTTTTCAAATCTTTTCATCTTTTCTTTTCAAATTTTCTCATTGGTTCGAAACTAGATTGCTCTAAAATTGTATGGATTGCAAAAGGTTTCATAATTTGCACCATAATTTTTTAGATTCAGTTCTTATATTATTCTTGATGGGAGATTTTCCATTGGGGTGATGTTATATCACAAATAATTTACTGAATTAATTGTTGATCATGTGTCAATAGACACAACTGAAGACTAGTCATCTTCTTCTCACCGATACAAGTTTGTTATTCAATACTAGAATGTCTAGAGTATAACAAAACAATGATCACCAGAGAAATTAATTGACTAAACCTGAATCTATTAAATTTATGATTATGTAAAATTTTTTGTTTTTACGCTTCGCTAGAGTTGTAACCTAATTTTTGGTTTATATTCATTAGCATTGACATTTTTTGGTAGAGTTTATCTAGTCGGCTAGCCCTGATGAGAATGATAACTTTTTTAAAGTTTAAAATTTTCTCATTGGTTCGAAACTTGATCGCTCTAAAATTGTATGGATTGCAAAAGGTTTCATAATTTGCACCATAATTTTTTAGATTCAGTTCTTATACTATATATGTATTCACAAAACAATATGATTTCTCACTTTTTTTTCAACAACAATTAAAACACATTCATTATAAAAAATTATAATGTGTTTTATAAATCGGTTGACATGCCATTTTAAATGTTTATACGTTTTGACATTAGAACCTTAACAAACTCTACTATCTAGTAGAGTAAAACAAAGTTAAAATAGTGACGTCACACTTTGCTATGAAAGTTTAACTATATAGTTTTGGAACGATGGTACATCTGTCATCCAGTAAATTTTTTACTATGTGGTTAATTTTGAAACGACATTTGGTAGAGTAAAGTTAACCACGGTTAACCATAGTTAATTTCGAAACGCACCCCTGGACCAATAGGAACGGTAGGTTGGAATATATTAAGTTGGTTCATATTAAATGTCGTTGTTTCTTAAAATTTGTAATTATTGTAAGGAAGTATATATGATGAATATAAATGGAGAGGTTTTCTGGGTTGATATGAATAGTTGGGTTAGAAAATATCAGATCGTGTTATAAAAATGTTGTTTTTCCACAAGAGTTGTAAATATCGAAAAGAAGCATTTACGCTAAAAGGAGAGGTTTTCTGCGGAGTTTTCTGGATAGGAGTAGTTAGTTGAAAATGTCAGTTTGCTTGTAATTATTAAATGCATTTACCTAAATGAAGAAGTTTTCTGGACTGAAATAAAATGTTAGGTGTTGGTAGATAATATGTCGTTTTGAAAGAGAAAAGTTAAAATTGTTGAACGCTAGATTGAGAGGTTTTTGAAAAGCTTGCTGAGTGAATCCTCGTTTGCCTTCATTTCTTTTATTTTTCTAATTTATGGTCTGTTTTTTTGATGTTTCGTGTTAGTTTGGCAAATCATTTTTAAACAGAAATAAAATACTTATACTATTGCATAGTCTTATGTTTAACATATATCTCTGCCCAAAACTAAAAACAATGTCATCATAAAAACCTTTTGCCAAAAACTATATAACAATTCTTAACACAGACCGAAGTCTTGATATCTCAGAGCCTTGGAATTTCAACCCCTTCATATCTTTCGTATTATCATAATAATTTATGACTCAGAAAAACATGATTTGCATATTTATAAAGATTAATATCAGTGGCGAGAATAGAAAGAATTCTTAATGGCTGGGAATCTTGTTGGAAATAATAATTTTGGCGATGGATATTTAATTTAAAATTTCTGAGAGGTGAAACCATAAAAAACAACCGTTCTGAAAGGACACAGTTCTATAACAGCGTATTTAAATAACAAGCATGTGGAATTCGGCCAACTTTGTTTACTTTGTTTTGGGTGAACGTTTCTTTGACTTAATCAATATTTCATTGACAGATGTTTCTTGTTATCTTATAGGTTCTAAATGTTTTTGGAGTATTTTAAATTACAAACTTTAATCGCTTTGCGTTTATAGTTCATCGTCTCCTTAGTGTATTGCGTTTGCGTAAACCAAAAATTAGTTTAATGTTAATTATCGATTTAGTTAGATTACACGCATTATGTTCAGAAATTTCTCTTTGCTAATGTGTTAGATTCTGCTCAGCACAAGCACTTAACTTTAGTATTTGCGCATAATAGTTTCTTAGTCCCTTTGAGTCATTTTACTTAAGTCGTTGCCACATGACAAAAATTTTTGCCGGATTGCTAGCAACGATTATCTAATTTTTGATTAAACGAAAACTTGCTTTAATTGGATATTATGCCAAATGTGTGGTAAATTAGAATACCTATCGATAAATAATAAACAATCCTAATAAACAAAGCTTATTATTAAATTAATTTTAATTGATGAATTTTCCAAAAATCATTTTACACGATTTCTACCGCCGATAGAAATAAAAATATCGTTCATAAATCTCCACTGATTTTTTGGAGAATTATGGACGATTTTTGTAGAATTATGAACGATTTTTTTATTTCTATCGGCGGTAGAAATCGTGCAAAATTATTTTTGGACAAATTATCAATTAAAATTAATTTAATAATAAGCTTTGTTTATTTTAATCGACAGATATTCTAATTTACCATACATTTGGCATAATATCTAAATAAAGCAAGTTTTCGTTTAATCAAAAATTAGAAAATCGTTGCTAGCCATCCGGCAAAAATTTTTGTCATGTGGCAACGACTTTAACCTCACATGGTGGTATTTTTCATTTTGAAAGTTTTTGTTTTTGTGATTGCCTATAATTTACGTTGAGTTTGTTTTGAATTAAAATTTTAGAAATATAATTACATTCATGATAAAAATTTCCATTTCAAATTCAATATAACTAGGGTTACCAACTGAGTATTTTTCACCCGGAGACTCAGGGTTTGCTGGCAAATCTCCGGGCTCAGGGTTTGGAAGACAAATCTCCGGGCGAAATAATAATTACATAAAAAATAAAAAAATGTCTTTCAATTCAAATAAACAGAATTCGTTTGAAAACAAAAAAAAACGAGACTCTGTGTATTAGAAAACGGCCGAGTTTAGTTTTGCAATGAGTTTTTTGGTTATTTATGTTGGTTCATTGGATATTTTGTTTTTCCATATTACGTATAAGCTAATTGATGTTTATGTCTATATTGGGTTAATGTTAATAGTATTTTGTTGTTAATTTTGAATGGTTTTGACATTTGAATTTAATTAGTTGCCCATATAAAACTATGCGTATCTTAATTTTACTATTATTAAATAATAAATATCAGTCAAATGAAAATAATCCCAAACAAAACAATGACAATAAAAGAAAATGTTATTACGTCTCGTTCGATAACAAATGGTTGAAAAATCGAAACTACGAGGGGCTCGAAAAAGTTAACGAATTTACAGGAAAATGCAGATTATTCTGTATTAATTTCATTATAAAGCATGATGGAGATTAAATTAAATTAAATTTTATCATATATATAATACACAAGCCACGAAAAAGGGTAGCCATAGGAAAGAAGAGAATACAGAAGAGAAAGAAGATAATACAAAAAGGTATCAAAAATCAAAAAAGACTAAAATAAACGAAACGAAATTTTTTAAACTTCTTCAAAACCCCCGATAAAGAAGCCTAACTCATCTTTTAGCACAAACAAAATCGTAAACTTGTAGCGCAATTTTGAAATTGATAGCGTTTTCGATTCTACAAAAAAATGTGTCTTTTTTTTGCAGTTCACATTTTTTCTGTTCGACTCTCGAAAAAATGCTGAAAAAGATTTGCGTTTTCTTTTCTCGATTTGGATGCAAGCTTAAAACTTTTTGAGGGCAATTTTTTGAATTTTCTGACTTTTTCTCAAACGATTTTTTCTGACGATGCAAAAATGTTGCATTGTATAGTATATTAATATGTTATAAAAAATAAGAAAATATATTTTTAATGATGCGATTTTCTTAAATATAAATGTTTAAATCGTTTAAAAATCATAATATACATTAAAAAATTGAATTCCTTTATTTTGTTAAACAAATTTGACAGATTTATTCTGTTCTGACTTTTTTCTGTTCGATTCTCAAGTATTTTAAGGGCGAAACTGAAAAAATAAATGCAAAACTACAAAAAAAATGCAAAACTGAAAGAGTTTTGCCAGCTCTGAGGTCAAAACTTAAATCGAGAAACGAAAACGCTTTAAAACTCAATATAAAAAAATTCAAAAAATCGCCTTAACGCCAACTGGAAAAATAAAACTCCAAATAAAAAAAATTCAAAAGCATTTAATCAAAAACACTAATCCAATTTTTTGCATATGGCAATGTTCATTGTTTATTGCAAATGGCTTGAATCAGTAGGGCTATGATTTAGGAGGTTTTGATTTCTTCCAAATTTTATTCTCATTTCAATTTCAATTTATGCTTTACTTGCGGATAGACGTATTATTTTGGATTGTGATTTTATTTCAGGCATAAAAATCGCTAGCGTCGAGTGAGACATGTTTACGAACGAAAAACGTTTTTATCTCGCGTAGGAAATGCAATTTTTTCTATGATAGTAATATATAATCGATATTTACTATAAACTATAAAGTTAGATATCAACAACAAAACATTCAAAATTCATATTCTATTTTTTCATGGCTACGTTGTTTAAAATACTTTGTAAAATTATATGAAAAACCATAGCAACTATAATTTGTTATTTTTTTTCACTAGTGAGTTTACTTTTCGCATAGAAAAAATATTTGTTTTAAAATTTGTGTAAATGCACAGGGGTCCCCTAGGTAGCGATTTTGCACCGTTATCTCTCCTGTTATTTCTCTAGTGTAGAGAATTATCTCTCCTGGAGAAAACTAAAAAAAAAGTCTACATAGCCACACTCAAATTTCCTTTCAAGATAAATTCAAATAGAATACAAATCGAACCAATCACGACGTGACATTTATGGACACGTGACATATTTACAATTTAAATGAGTCAATCAAAGAATTGTATATATTACAATTTATATCTCCTTTTATTTCTCTAGGAGAGATAATGGTACAAAATCGCTACCCTAGTTGAATTATATTTTTGTATATTATAAAATCTCCGGGTCGCGTGCTTTCAAGAGTTGGTAACCCTAAATATAACAATTCATATTTTTTTTTGGAAATTGTCATTTATAGTGTTGTTGTTGTGTTGTAAATATCACCGATAAATTTTTGGTTCATGTGGCACATTTAAGTTAAAACGACTGAATTCGTTCGTTTATATTTTGCATGTGGCATGGCTTTTATAATCGTTAAACACGACGGCGGTTGGCTATGGTTTTGATGTCTGCTATTGGTGGTAATAAATAAGTGATCAGATCAGATGATTTAAGAGGTTAATCGACGTTTGTTTTTATTATTTTTGGATCGTTTGTTAATAAAAACCTAATTATTATTAATTATACGTATTATTCAAAGTATTATTCAATATTCTAGTTGGATGTGCGGACAAGATACTGAAAATTCATGGTGCTGATTCCATATCGCTCGTTAAATACAACAACACATAAAATTGGTCAATACGTAAAGATAGAATTTTAAAGAAAACAGTGATTTTAAATAAATGGCTGCAGTTTTGAATAAAATGCAAAACAAATCTAATATTGGGGTTTTTGAACATACCGATTTACCAATTAAAATGATTTTAAGTTTTATTTTTGTTTAGTTTGACTAAAATATCCTCACAAGAATGAAATTATATTAGCTTAAATTTAATTGTTTGTCCTAGCCGACCTTTATTTGTTAACATTGTATGAATTTATATTTATAACCATAAAATTATATCGATAAAACAATTTTTTTTATTATTATTATGCATATTATTGTTACAAAAAGAAAATATCAATATTTCTAAATTTGTGAATTGAAACCTATATAGTTGGAGGAACTTAACAAAATATTATTTTAAGTAAGAAAAAACAAGCAACATTTATTTCAATATTGAATGGATTTCGACTACGTTTTTTATCAACTGGGCCTCGTCTCTTGTTGTGTTGCAATTACTGTAAAGTTGTAAAGATCTATAACGAAAATAATGGTTTGCTGATTTTTTTTTCAATAAATCAGTTAATATTTGTTCCATATGTATAAAACAGACAATCAACTCAGGCAGGCTGAAAATAGTTAGGCCCGGTTGCTTGAACATTTAAACCTTCGATAACTATTTTAATTCTCCATTTAACCAGTTTTGCGTATTTCGATCCCTGTTGGACCTTTAAATCAAGCATTTAAATTCGAATAAGTTTTCTTATTTTGTCATTTACTTAAATCTTTGTTTATATTTGTCAAAAAACGGCGTCATAACTGTTTGGGAGATATTTCTTATTTGCGATTTAGCTAACTGTCATTTAGCAAATGTTCAAGCAATCGAGCATTAATCAAATATATTTTAAAATTAGGGTTTTAACTAATCGAATCGAATTCATTTTAATATATATCTATGTCATGTCCCACAATTTTATATTCGTGTTTGCTATACTTTTGCGTCAAAATTTCGTATTTAATAGAAATATTTTTTATTCGTGTTTATTTTTTCAAAATGATGCATGTAATCGAAGAATCGGAAGAAATTGAAACTGATGAAGAAAAAAGTTCAAATGTAATTATCTTGATGTTCAGATCCGTTGTCTTAAATTGTTTGTTTATCTTTGTAGGTTCGCAATGAAAGAAATAAGGCAAGAGATGAGGCAAAACAACTACGTGCAAGCCTTGAGTCTACAATCAAAGAATCAAATTCATATAAGAGAGAAAAAAATGATTTAGAATTACAAATTACACAATTAAAAAGAGAAATGGAAAAGGTTCATAATTTAATGATGAAACATGCTGGGCAATTCGATAAATCTGATGGGGGTGATGAACCAGAACGTGATAATCGAGACAATCATTCACCAGATATATCATCTGATGGTTTGAAAAACGTTAATAGTGAAGATGGATTGATTATAAAAACAACAGGCGAACATACAAATGCTAAAGATTTAGATATTGAAGAATATGTTTTACAAGGGGCAGTTCCAAAGCAAGTGCTTGAAATTTATAAAGATAAGGAAGAAGAAAGAATTGCTGAAGAAAAAAGATTAATACAACAATTGTCAAAAGATGAGTTTGATGAAGATTATTTATTGCAAAAAATCTCTATGCTACATATACGTTTGGATGAAACACAAAAAGCAACACAAATGGAACGAGATGAAAAAAATGTTCTGCACCGGAATCTTGAAAAAATAACATGCGATTTACAAGAATTTAAAGAAAAATGTGAGAAATTGCGTATCGCAAAACAGGATGCTGTTCGAGAATTATTAACACTGCAGGAACAACATCGCGCTGAGCTAAGGATTTCCAATAATACACTTCAAGAAGAAACAAATACTAGAGAAAATCTTGAACGACGGTTATGTGAGTTACGTGCTGAGTTAGAGAGATTGCAGGCCGAAAACGCTGCTGAATGGGGTAAACGTGAGAGATTAGAAACCGAAAAGTTAAATTTAGAAAGGGAAAACAAAAAGCTAAGAAGTGAGATTCGAGATTTACAGGAGAGGAATGAAAGGCGAGGACGACCAGCAGCCAACAGTGACACAGAAATTCGATCGCTACAACAAGAATTAGCTGAAAGAAATAAAGAAGTTGTGGATATAAGACATTCTCATAGTAAGCTGAGAAAATTGCTGGCAGAAGCTAATACAGAACTAGGTCATGCTGTACGACGGGCGGAACAGTATGAAACTGAAGTAATTGACTTTAAATAAACGTTGTTTAACCGAAAACTGATTAATTATGATTAATAATTCTTTCACAGGTAAAGAGGTTAAGACTTAGAGTTGAAGAACTCAAACGGGATTTGGCTGGTGCAGAAGATGAATTGGATGCTGCATGTAATCATGTTAGACGATTACAACGTACAAATGAAGAACTGTCTGGACAAAACTGAAGGCTTTCAAGTACAATTCAACATCTACAAACAAGGTAAGGTAAATTATAGATATTGTTGTATTCATAAAGGAATTTTATTGGTTAATATTTAGGAATAGTTTGCTAATTTTGCTAAAGTGCTTTTCACTCATTCACTCATTGGACCGAGCACTCGAATTTATGAAAAAGCACATATTCCATAATATTAGAAACCTATTTTTAATGTTCCTATTTTAATTAAATTAACTATAAAACCATATCAATATTTTGGACGCTGCTTTTATTTTTCGTTAAATCTGTTTTTAAATCAAATAAAATATAATTAAGAACTGTTACAACCACCCACTCAACAAATCCAAACCAACAAAGTTTTTTCAATCTAAAACCAAATATAAGCGATCTAAAACAATTATTCGATGATAATTCAAAACGACATGCAAATATAATTGAAAGTAATATAACAAAACAAAATATGCTTGATTCATCACGTAATTATTTTGATGCAAAACCAAGTTTTATTGATACAGATAACCCATTCGATTCAAAACCAATTTTAACGCAAAGAACATGTTTGATTTTGAAAGAGCAAAACAAAAGTTTGATAATCACTCAGCTGCATCGCGTCTAAAACACCACAACTTTTTAAGCATAATTCTTCGAAAATCCAACCAACGAACAATAATAAACGCAATAACCAAAATAATGGTAACAGCAATAATATGATTGAACATAGTAATGATATTCAATTAATAAACAAAATTTCAATGAAACCGTTCAATATTTTGATGAAAATTTACGACCCAATATCACGAGTAGTAAACGTGATTCATCTGTTTATTCGAAAGCTAATAATAGCCTTAATTTAGATGGCTTAAGGTATCTGAAGATGATGACGTGAGTAATTTTTTGATTTATATATAATTTTGAAAGATTTTTTGTTATTTTTTAAGTATGTTTTATATTTCAATAGCTTACAAGTATTCTTTTTAATTTATTCAATTTTATTTTCTACTATACGCAATTCTTACGTTTTTCCTACCTTCGAATTAGTCTATCTATCAATTCGGAACACATATCCCTAACCTTCTTCGGATTCAATCACTGACTAGTAAGTAATAACACCTTTGGTTTTTAGGGTTCAGTACTTTGAAAACGTAAACGGTACCATATTAGTGAGACTTCGGTGTTCGTCCGATTTTCCACATAATCGATTTTCTCACAAACTAATAAGTGCTATCAACTTGAAATTTTCTACAGTTATAAAATGTATTGTAAAAAAATTGTAAATACTTGTTTTTATCTGTATTTTATAGACATAGATAAGGAGATAGTAAAACAAAAGTTTTTTTTAAGGAATCGAGTTGATTTGGAAAAATCGAAAAAGATTGAAATATTTAACAAAAAAAAATTCAATAAATTATCGACTGCTTAGTTTTTGAGTTATTACCGAAAACGTTAGTTTCTTTTTCTGCCTCAAACATGAAACTGTTGAGACCACTCTGTGCAAACAGTCAAACCTAAGATTTTTTTTTGTAAAAATCCATCAAGGTTTCTGGAAGTTGTATTCGAAAAAAGTTGAAAAAGAATCAAAAATTTATAAATTCGATGGATTTTACCGCTGATACTTGACGAAATATCAATAATATAATAGCCGTAAGTCTATCCTTCTATACAAGCGTAACGGATACCTTATCTATCCTTTAGTCTATATTTCAAATATAGTTCAAATTGGTATATTGGTAGCGCGCTCGACTGATGATCATAAGATTGAAAGTTCGAGACTTGATTGTTGCAAATTTTTTTTTATTTTTTTTTTTAAATAACATTAAAATTATTGTTTTTTTTACACACTTTTATTTTATTCATATTCATACATACATTTCGTTTTACGATAATGCAGTTTTTAAATTTTTATTTTAAATAACATTAAAATTGTTTTTTTTATTCATAAATTCATTATTTTCTTTAAATAACTTTAAAATTATTGTGCTTTTTTATTTTATTATTCATGAATGAATTCATATAAATAAATAATTCATATATAAATAAAACTTATATAAAATTTTGTTTTTGGATACTTAGAATTGTCGATAAAGTAGTTCTTTAAAGTTAGTTAAAAAGTTAAGTTGTCTTTTGTATTTAATTTGTTCAAATTAAAATCATTAAAATCATTTCGATATTTACATTTCGATATTAAGAATAACAACAACTACTATAAATAACATTAAAATTATTGTTTTTTTACACACTTTTATTTTATTCATACATACATTTCGTTTTACGATACAGCAATTTGATCGATAATGCAGTTTTTATAGCATTTTATTGCACTGTCATTTCCCGTTTCGTTCAAATTATTATAATTTCGATATTAACAAGAAAATTAATTAGTTTTTTTACAGGCAGTGCTAAAAATCATATAATAGTGGTTTCCGATAATTATTTGCCATGATTTCATTCCTGTGAACTAAATTAAGGAAAAACAAAAACTACTATTTGAGTATGTATTTCTCTTGCAATATACTAGCTTTATCATAAAAGATCGTGTGACGTCATTTTGTTTAGTTATTTTAAAGTTTTAATAAAAATTAGAATGCATTCAGGGATTTTATTTTAATTCAGTTACATAATACATATATTTATAATTTTTTGTTGATGTTTTATTAATAAAACCTTTTTTATTTTGAATTAGTCACAAGATATGTAATATTTATTATGAAAAATAGATCGAATTTTTTTAAAGGAATAATTTTTACATTAAATAGTAAAGTTGGTAGATGGTTTTTATAATAAGTTTATTAAAAAAGAAAGAGGAAACAAATTGATGAACGTACATGATTAAAGGTCTATTTCCTCACTTTTTGACACAACATTTCGTAAAATACTAGCGCTATTATGGCAGGACCAGAACCAGAAAATTGTTCTATAGTACAGCGAACATAACAGCATAGAAAAATATAGATTTTTAACAATTTTTAAAAACAATGTAGGTTGAAAACATTTGATATTTTTATGCAAAAAACAGTTTAGGTTATACCATATTACATTTTCAAACATTAATAATTTAAACCGATTTGATAAAATGAACTTTAAGAAACTCAGTACGAAATTTCGTTGTCATTGTCGATGTAGGGGGTTGTGAGAAAGGTTCGGAGCTCAACGCTAATCCTATATTTAATTTTTATTGTTTTGGTTTACTTTTTTTATAGGACATAAAAATTATTCCTTTTTCATAAAAATTCCTTCATAAAAATTCCATTTACGGCATTTAAATTTT
>OY856186.1:225125039-225287868 GCA_963693315.1 Diogma glabrata
ACAAACTCAAAAGTCGAAAGGTGAGGCACTTAAGAATTGATTTTTAATAAACACTTAAAAAAAAAATTAAAAAAAGAACGAAACCTAGCATCACTTTGATAAATAGTCTAACTCTCGGCAGCGCCCTTATTAAAGTTTATCACACAGAGGGAAAAATATAGTGAATCTTCGATTAGAAGGATATTTTGTAAATTCTGTCAACTGTCCTTGTCTATTAACAAAAGGTTTTATTTTCGTTCATGGCATTGTCGCAGAAAACTCAAACATAGTTGAATCTCCCGTCGTGTAATATTGTACGAAACATTCTTCTATCGTTAAAATTCATAAAATTTGCTTGTTTCGATGGTATATTCAACCCATTATTTTTAAAAACTTTACTAGAGAACAAGCACCGATTTTAACCAATATTTTCTATTTGGTCTTAGAAAACTGGAACATTTTCCGAACTTTGGAAGCTGCCTCTGGTCCTTGACCCATATCGAAGAAAGGCCTAGTAAAGTAGAATTGACCCTAATAATTATAGACTTGGAATTCTGTTGGTCTTAGCTGGCTTAGATCACATGCAACAGTTACCAATGATAGAGAGTTGATAATTAATTCTATCAATGAAGACCTTGATTTTCTAATGGAATGGAAGGAGTGTAATCTTGTTGAGTTTACCCCAACCAAAATCAAATTATGTCGTTTTTTTGCGAATTGAGCGACATAAGGACTTGGATTTGTTATTGAAAATAACATAAAATGGAACAAAAATGTGTTCAATCTCGCTAAGTCTACAATGCAAAAAATGTTTTTTTTTTTGGCTGATGTAAAAAGTTTTTCAGTCCTGAGTAAATTTGCTGATCTATAGTTATTTATTCAATGTATGGAATACTATTGTTATGTTTTGGGGAGGTGCTTGTCAATCAGCAATAACAGCTTGATTGCCTTCAGCCCCGACGAAATGTGTCTGAACTGAAAATCGATTATAAATAGAACATTAATGATTCGTCCTTTAGAGTAATTCAAAACATGCTTCCATCGTATGCGCAGTAGAACGGACGAAGAAGGGCGTCAGAAAGTCACTGTCCTTCTTCGATTTTTCCCGACGAATTCATTCTTCAGACATTTAAAGAAATTGTCCATCACAAAATAAAAAAATTACCCTAACTATTTCCATATACTCTGTCTATGCATTTTCCCAAATTTTTTTCGTTTCTTGGTGACATGGTATCCTTCCTCAGCTATTCAAAAAGTCTAAATAATGAATATTTCATATTTAGTATGTTGAACATGTCCAACAAAATCATAAAAAAAAATCGCATGACGGAGAGCAGCTAGAAAATGTTTTGTAAATGTCCAATTATGTGTTCATCATGACTTTCACAAAAATCAACGAAAGTCAAGGTTATCGTTTTAAAATGGAGATCATGATAATACTATATATAGAGACGAATTTTACTGCAATTATGTTCGTTGTTTTACTTTAAAGAAGGATAAAACCATTGGAGTCGATCCATCAAATACTGGAAAAGTTACGAAAACAAGCAAACCGATAAAAAGCGTTAAATGACTAAAACGTGACCGGTTTAGTTGTTAATTGACTTTGAACTAATGAAGCTTTCTGATAATAATTACAGTCACAAGAACTAACTTTTATAGTCAAGGTCATACTATAAAAGATGCGTTTAAATGTGTTGGCATTAATTTATTAAATAAGTAGTTATTGTGATAAAATCCTTCAATTAAAAAAATAATGCATCTTGCCAGAGAAAATAAATGTTGCTTTAAATTGTGCAGAGAAAGATAGAAACGGGCAAGTCATTTAGGTCCGCACGGCACTCTAACAAGTAACAACTATACTATATGCAATTTTATATTTTTGAAAGCAGACCAGAAAATCAGCGTTTTTTAATTTTAAAATCCCGAGAATTGCTGTTTGCAAAACAACAGGTTTTTTGTAACCTCTACTTAAATGTCATTTGGTCACGGAACGCGAAACGACGGAAATGTCACGGAACGCGAAACGAAATTTCTACAGATTAAAATGATGCACTTAAAAAGTTTATACCCAGCTATATAATAAAGCATATTTCTTTCGTGTTATAATAAATTAAATCTTTTAATGAGGCTTCATATCTGCATTCCATTTCATTTCTTTAAGAATTCTGATATGGATCAACATTAATTATAATGTGCGTATCATCATATTTGCCTCATTTTTTTAATTCATAAAAAATAAAAATACTTTATTTTTGTGCACGGAAAATAACTTGAATAACCTTTCAGCCTAAAATCTAATTTTAATATTTATAAAGATTATACTTGTTTGCAAAATAAGGAAATTAGAACAAAACTGAATAACAGAACAAATTCAATTTAACGATGAGAGTATGTAATTGCAATCTTTCTGTGTTTGAATAACTTATATAAGTAAATGAATACAAATTGAACTAGAACGCAACCTCATGCAAAAAAGTATGTACCTTTTCAGTTACTGTAGAATTGTACATTTTCTGGTCAAGTATATACGATGGATTAGGATTTCTGTATTTAATGATGTTAGCTGGCATCCTGTTTTGCAGTAGATAAAACGTGTTACAGAAAATATATATATATATATATATATATATATATATATATATATATATATATATATATATATATATATATATATATATATATATATATATATATATATATATATATATATATATATATATATATATATATATATATATATAAATATATATATATATATATATATATATATATATATATATATATATATATATATATATATATATATATATATATATATATATATATATATATATATATATATATATATATATATTTTTTTTTTAATAAAATGTGATGTGGTGTGTCACAACAATACATAAAAAACCTTTTAATACCTAAGGTGTTGATGGACACAAATTTTGTTTTTTTATGTTTTTTTTTAACATGAATAACTAAACAACAAATATGACATAGGGCAATGTTTTTAGGATAAAGGATTTGAAACTTGAACTAAAATTGTGTTGGCCAATAATTCAATTAGTGACATATTCCTCAATCATGTGAAACACTTTCTTCCTCATTGATTAAAGTTCGGATATAAAGTTATTTGACGGCAGAAGCAAGCAATAGCATGCCATCATCAAGGAATATTCCATAACTAATACAGTTACTAAATACAATGCATCCGCCAGCATCCCAAAGCTATCACCTTGGTTAGTGATATCTCACTGCTATTGTCAGTGGTATATGATACCTCACTTTAACTCATATCTCAATAGTAAGGACTGGCGGAGTAGATCAAAAATAAAAAAAATCAACAAATTAAACAATAACTGATTCCTCCATGCGGCAATATTACCTTTATAACTGCTGTTTCTGTTGTAACTACCAGTGCTGCTAAATATAGTGCCAGAAATGGATAAACCATTTTGGTCCGCTTAACTGAAAATTAAAACAAATTTAAATAAAATATAAACTGTTAATTTTTAAAAATAACTTAGTTTAAAAATTTTCTATCAGTAAACTGATTTCCGTATATAATTTCCAAAAAAAAGTGATTATCAAACATTATCATATTATTAGCAATGACCTTATGTACTTTGTATTATATCATTTATATTGTTACCATAACCTTAATATTTTAAAATACGGCATACACTCAAGCTACAATGGCAATGTCATACCAATCGTGATAATATCAATACATATAACATTTTACATATCATTCAATCAGTGCGTAAGCGTTGCACTATACTTCTTCCTACTCGAAATTTGATATAACGATTAGTTTAATATTAGAGAACAAAACGGCTTATCTATGAAGTAGATGCTAAATTATTTACTGTATAACAATAACAAATGGTTAGGGTCAAACCAAAATGAAAAATGGTAGAGTCTGAGTTTTAATGTATTAAAATTACACACCGTTAAAATTTCAAATGGTTGGAATTTGGATTCCTTTTTTTTTGTTTTAGAAGTATCTATGTGAATAACAAAAATAGTATATTTTCCTACAAGAGATGAAAACGCTGCTTTTTCATGAGTGAAAATTTGTTCACGAGACGCGTTAGTGTTGAGTGGGGTGGGGCAATTTCACGAACGTAAAATGTTTTTATCTCGCGTAGGAAATGCAATTTTTTCTATGATAGTTAATATATAAACGATATTTATTAGAAATTATTAAATAGAAATCGACAAAATAACATTTTAAATTCATATTCTATTTTTTCATGGTTGCTTTGTCTTAAAAACTTTGTAAAATTGTATGAAGATACCATAGCAACTACAATTTGTTATTCGTTTTACACTAGGTAAAAAGAACTCATTTTTACAGGAGATTAAGCGTGATGAAAATAGACTTTTCAGATACCATCATAGAAAAACGATATTTTTGTGTTTATAAAGATCAAAAATGAAAAAAAATTAGAATTGATATATATACATAGTTATTTGTTTCAACTAGGACAAAAAATTATGGATTTGGGATGAGACAGAATGTTGCGGTGCGTGCCATAGCGTACCGAGATCTTACGAGTTCAAAAATCCATTTTTAGTCCGAGTAAAACATTAAATTTTTTCTCCAACATTATTTAATAAAATTTTCAACATATAAATTATATCAAATTTGCATCTTTATTTTTTCAATTCATTTCAATTTTTTTCCTATTAAAACTTCGATTTTTGTTTTAATATAGATTAATTTAATTTTTGTCCTAGGACAACCAATAATTATTTTTTGGACTGCTACCATGACAATCGGATGCAATACATAAATAACATATTTTTTTGTACACTATACCATACCATAGCAAAAACTGTAATTTTTGATTCGGTTGGAGAAAAAAAAAATTTTATGTCATTAGTTTTTTAAACTTTTTTTTATAAAAATAGATTGAACAGTTTTTGTGGAATATGCATGAATTAGAAATTTTCAAAACAAAAATGTTATGCTAGAAGTAGAATATAAATCAGAATAGAGTTTAATGTAAGAATATTAAAATGCAAAATGAATTCCCCTTATCACTTTTACAGTTGTTTTTTTTTACAAAAACATTTAGGAATTAAGGATTTGGAGAGGAGAATATCTAAAACATTATTCACAATACTTCACTTAAACAATCTTAGTCAAAACAAATTAAAACACAATTATATTCACAAAAGTAATTAATCACAATTTCACCTACCAAAAATTGGTTCAAAACGTTTCACAATAAAAATTTAATCTAACAAATAAATCGTCGGCACAGTTTTTAGATTTTATCACCATTGGGGGTTTCAACAGAAAAGCTAATCCCAAAAATTCCAGTATTTCAAATTAAAAATTGAGTCTTTGTATTGATAGAGAACACTACTTCACTTTACGTCTGTTTCAAAGAACAGTTTACTTGCAAGTAATCTTAAATTTTAAATCAATCCAAGAAAGAGTTAGGTTTTCAGTTTTTTAAATTCAAATTAAAAAAAAAAGATACTGGACAATCCATTGAGAGTTTTTTTGTTGTTTTATATGTTTGCGAATGAGATGTAAGTAACAAGGGTGGGATGATTACTACATAGTAAGCTTTACCAATATAAGATTACGTTTTATTAGTGCTAACGACATCCATTATTCAAAGCCCTATATTTTGAAAAAAATTATAATAAATATAACATTTATTGATGTTACTTATCTACTCAACCTCATAGACAGACAAATGTTTGAATGAAATATGAATCTTTATTTGTAGAACAACACTGCCCGACTTTTGACCTATTTTGGTAGCGTAATAATATAATAATAATAATACAAAAGCATATGTAAAGATTTTTGTAATCAACAAAAGAATTATTATTTTTAAATTTAAAAAAATTGGTTGACAATTATACTTATTTCCATGGAATTGTTTAGCTTTTTCTTGATGATTAGAAGACATAATCAATAGATTTAATTTGATTGGTTCAATTTTAATCTGTTAATTAATTATTTGTTAATTTTTCTTAATAAATATTAATTAAAGTTGATTGAAAATAAAATGTAAGATTTTATTTTTATCATTGATTTTATTCATGTAAGTTTTAAATATCTTCTCCATCAAGCAATTAGAAAATTTATATATTTAAGTTTATAGGGGATAAACTTAAAGTTTATTTTTTATGTAACTTGAGAATTGAAGACAGCAGTGTTTTTGTACTGCCTCCGTTCCAGTCAGGTATTTGATTTGGAAGTAGACTGATTTGGAAATAAACCATACGAAACCCCCCTTCGGCTCTTTTCGTATCCCGGTTATGCACGTGTATTAATAACCAACATGATCGCATACTATACTCTTATATGACATATATCTCAAAAGCTTTAAATCGTTACTCATGCGAGTCTCAGCTCTTTAAAAAAGGATAAAATAAAGCCAGAATAATAATCCCAAAACTCAAGTAGATGGTTATTAAGGTTGGACGCACAGCAATGTTTATTTTGTTAAATTACGGTTGGAATCCTAATCCGCTTTTTAAAATTTTAACCGTTATATATAGCAAATAAAATAGATAGTAAGCTAAAACCAAAATAAACATTTCCCATACAGAATTGTACACGGTATTATGTTTTCTTCCAAGTAAATGAACTCAACTTGTCATGTAAAAGGGTGATCAAAAATTTTATAAAACGATTCCTGTATAGTTTGCATGTAGTACTGAACTGAAACTAGCAAAATCGCTAATTTTATTTCAAATTTTGGAATGAAGTTCTGCAATATTAAGAGATCAGTAAATATTTGGAAAAACATTTAGTTTTATACCGCATTTACAGTGACATAGCAAATTAGTAGATAGTATATTAATTTGCATCAACTGTCGTATTTAATACCAGTTTACAACGTAGATTGTAATTTGAATCGTAAGTATTTGAATCGTTTGTAATTGTAGTAAGCCTAGATATCAAATTAGTTGCAGGCTTTTAAAAAGTGTTTGCAGCTAGGATTTAAATTACATCTACTAATTTGCTATGTCCCTGTAAATGTGGTACTAAGCAAATAAACAGTTATCGATTTTTGTTTAACGCATGTTGTAAAAGTTGTGACTGTTGATTCCAATGCCGTTCAAAACTAAAATAGTGTTAACCAGTGAATCGAAACTATCGAACGCCAGAAGAAATTCTATCATAAGCTAGAAACACAACACGGGCGAAATCGTCCGACGACAACGTTAGTAACATTAGAATACACAGGATACATACATTTCAAACACAACTACAGCGATAAACGAAAAAGTTTTTTTCGTCGGAGAAAATTTAGATTCTATTTCTAATTTATCGTCGACGATGATTATTGCCAGACATCAATTTTATTTTTATTTGGCTGCAAGGGTAATTTATAATGTTATTGTGACAGTGCCGCCAACTGAAAAATATGATTTTCTGATGTTTTTCGCGTTTCTGAGGTTGTAATCGTTTTGTTTTGAGTTGTCAACTGAATTTTCAGTTTATGTTCAAAGTTTGGTTTTATTCATTTATATATTTTCATAATTTGTATTTTGTATTTTATTTTTAAAATTAGTTATTAGGAGAAAAATTATTATTATTTATTTATTAGTAAAAATTAGTTATTTTTAAAACTGAAATTTGTGATATTCATTTTGGCAAAGAACAAAGTATTTTAGTTTATGCAATTTTATTTTTGACAGCTTTTCACGCTGACGCCTTTGTTGTGGTTACAACAGCGAAATTGTAGACGTTTTTTTTATTGTCCGTGTTGTGTTTCTACATTTCTAATTTATCGTCGGCGATGATTATTGCCAGATATGAATTTTATTTTTATTTGGCTGCAAGGGTAATTTTTAATGTTATTGTGACTGTGCCGCCAACTGAAAAATATGATTTTCTGATGTTTTTCGCGTTTCTGAGGTTGTAATCGTTTTGTTTTGAGTTTTCAACTGAATTTTCAGTTTATGTTCAAAGTTCGGTTTTATTCATTTATATATTTTCATAATTTGTATTTTGTTTTTATTTTTAAAATTAGGAGAAAAATTATTATTATTTATTTATTAGTAACAATTAGTTATTTTTAAAATTGAAATTTGTGAAATTCATTTTGGCAAAGAACAAAGTATTTTAGTTTATGCAATTTTATTTTTGAAAGATTTTCACGCTGACCCCTTTGGTGTGGTTACAATAGCGAAATTGTAGACGCTTTTTTTAACTTCCGACGTTATCGTCCGTGTTGTGTTTCTACCTTATTTCTAATTTTTCGCCGGCGATGATTATTGCCAGATATCAATTTTATTTTTATTTGGTTGCAAGGGTAATTTTTAAGTCGTGTTTTATTTGCCAAGTTTTAATTACATGTATCCAATTCCAAAATGTCAAAACTCACAAATTGTTGGTTTTAAAATTCTGGAATAGCGCTTTAGATCGCGTGTTCATCACCAACTGCGCTCCGTTTCAATTTTTTACATCTGTGGGTTGTCAGTATGTGGAATTATGTTTATTTTATCTCCATTTAGGAGCATAGGGCGTCTACTAGACTGGACCATCTAACTCTGTTGGGGGCAATCGCTTTCAGTTCACCCCATGTCTTGCCAATTTGTTTTGCTTCAGCTAGCACCGTTTTCTTCCATGTCATGGGTGGTCTTCCAACTCTCCTTTTACCTTGTGGATTCCACTCTAGGGACATCCTTGTTATATCTTCGACTGATTTTCTCAGTGTATGTCCTATCCATCTCCATTTTCTTTGTTTTATCTTGGTCTCAATGTCTAGCTGCTCTGTCTGCCGTAGAAGTTCCTGGTTACTGATGGTGTTTGGTGTTTGATGCTTGACACATGCATTGAACATTCGTAGCTTTGTCTTTCTTGACAGGACGGATGCATTCCAGATCTTGTGAAGCATATTGAACGTATTTCTGGCTTTGTTAATACGCTGACTGATATCTTCTTCAGTCCCGCCTGTTTTTGCTACAGTACAACCAAGGTACACAAATTTATCAACTTCGTCCACTTCTGTATTGTTGATGGTAATTGGTGTTATCGTTTTGGTGTTCAATCTCATAGCCTTTGTTTTTCTGATATTAATGTTGAGACCGACTTCATGTGCAAGGGTTATAGCTTCTGTATTTTCTGCTGCATGTCCGTATGTGTGTGTGTAAGTAGACAGATGTCATCTGCGTAGTCTAGATCATTGAACCGTCTTGTTGTATTCCATTGGATTCCATTTGGACTTGCATCATCGAGCTTTCTCATGATACTATCTAGTACTATTAGGAATAGTAGCGGGGATAGTACACAGCCTTGTCTCACTCCTCGGTGGTTGTAGTATTCATCACTTTGCTGTCCTTTGTATTGTATTCTGTTTGCAGCATCCCGGTACATTTCTTTGATTAGATCAACTATTTTCTTCGGGATGCCCATTTCACAAAGTGTCTTCCATATCGCGCTCCTGTTGATTGAGTCGAAGGCGCGTTCGAAGTCCACGAAGAGGAGATACAATGGTGAATTCCATTCATTTGATTGCTCAATGATGATACGGATTGTGTTGATATGATCGGTACAGCTTCTTCCTGGTCTAAAGCCGGCTTGTTCATTTCTTAGTTTCTTGTTAATTGATGGAGATATTCTTTCGAGAATGATCATTGCTAATATTTTCATTATTGTGTTGAGCAGAGATATACCTCTCCAATTTTTGCATTCTCTTAGATCACCTTTCTTTGGGATTGTTATGGTTAAACCTTCTTTCCATTTGGTTGGTATTTTACCTTCGTTCCATACATCAGCTAATAGTGGTGTTAGAGCTTCTGCTGTTGTGTTTACATCTGCTTTGAGTAATTCTGCTGATTATCTGTACCAGCAGATTTGTTGTTCTTGAGTTTCTGTATGGCATCTCTAACTTCCCGTTCCGTTGGTGGATGGGTGCTGATAGTTTCGTTATAGTTGTCATCCGGAGACTGCAAGTTATTTTCTTGTTGTTGGCAGTTGTCTTCGAAGTATTCTTTCCATCTATTTAGCTGTTTGTTCATGTGTTGTGAGGGTTTGACCAGATTCATCCTTTATTGGTGGAGTGTTTGTATATTTGTTGGTGACCTTTCTCACGCATTTGTGTAGTGTGCGCATATTTCTATTAGCTGCTGCTGTTTCCGCAGTCTTGAGAATGCTTTCTGTATATCTTCTGCGATCATTCCTTGCCATCTTTTTAACTTGTTTTGCTGTACTTTCATATTTGTTGCGGATCTCGGTTGTGTTCTGGTGACACAACTGCAACTTGAGCTGTCGACGCTCTTCAATTTTCTTCCATGTATCATCGCTAATCCATGGTTTCCGTGATTTGTCTTGGTATCCTAGCACATCTGTAGCAGTTTTGAGGTAAGCTTCTTTAACTTGTTCCCATTTTTCATCAATGCTGGTGGTTTCGTTGTTTGGTAGATTGAGCTGGAGCGACTCTTTGAAGATGTTATTTGTATTTTTGTCGCTCAATCTATTGATATTAAATTTCCTCTGACATGACTTGTTGTTTTGTTTTACAGCGGCTGGTTTAATTTTGAATGTTGCAATTACCAGTTGATGGTCGCTGTGTATGTCTGCTCCTCGCTTTGCTCTGACGTCTTGTAGTGAGGATAGAAACTTCTTATACACCAGTACGTGATCAATTTGATTCTTGGTTCTTCCATTTGGTGATGTCCAAGTGTATTTGTGTATGTTCTTGTGTGGGAACTTGCTGCCTCCTATGAATAGTTGATTTGTGACACAACAATCGATGAGCCTTTCTCCATTATTGTTACGTGTTGATTCTAGTGCATGTTTGCCCATGACTGATTCCATTCCGGTGTTGTCGGTTTCAATTTTGGCATTGAAATCCCCTTGTATTATTTTGATGTCATTTCGGTGTGCACTAGCCAGCGTTGCTTGGAGCTGTTCGTAGAATTAATCTTTTGTCACATCATCAGCTTCTTCGGTAGGTGCATAGCACTGTATGATCGTTGTGTTTCTAATTTTCGATTGGAATCTTGCTGTTATTATTCTGCTACTGATTGGTTTCCGTTCGAGAAGTGCTTTCTTTGCGTTAGGTGTTATTAATATGGCTACGCCTTGTTCATGTGTGTTGGATTTACCAGAGAACATCATGTAATTTCCTTCGCTTGTTGTTAGCTCTCCACTGTTTTTCCATCTTACTTCACTGAGTCCTAGTATCTCGATTTCATTACTTTCTCAACTTGTGCTAACCGCGATGTTTCTATCAGAGTTCTGACATTCCAGTTTCCTACTCGTGTCCGGGTACGATAGCTAAGGGTCGATATTTTATTATTCCGGTTTGATTTGGTTTGTTTCTTTCTAGTATTCGTTTCTTTAATCATTTGAATTTCGGATTCACCTTTCGGATTAACGGGTGATTGGGCCATCGAATCCTAGCCAGTTTCCAGGGCTGCTGGATAAGGTATACTGGCATACCGTGGGCGAGATATTCCTGCTTCAATGTGATTCAATCATATTTCCATATTTTTCTGGTGAAGTTCCCAAGCGGTCACCCGTTTAAGTTCGCACCCTTCCCAGTGTTGCTTAACTTCCTTGTAAGTGATGTTGTTGACTTATCCACTTCTCCATCTCGCCCACGGTAATTAACTATATCCTATTTTATTTATTTATTTAAATGCATATAAATTTTCTGTTTTACAGAATTTGTCGTTGTATTGTCATCAAAGACTCTTCCATTTTTAAATTTAGCGTTTTGGAAATAAAAATGAATTTCAGGAAAATTAAATAAAAAAATATTTACTTAAATTGGTTTTATGCTCAAAATACATTTGCAGAATTCTGCATGCAGCGAATTTAGAACATGTGTTGTTATATGAGATCAATTACATGTAAATTCTGCAAGCAGAAAAATTCTGCAAGATATCTCTATTTCTAATTTCGCTGCACGCGGCAGTGCTACCACAATAAACAAAACAAAAACTACTTGAAAACTCAGATAAAAATGGATGCGATTTTGACATTTTGTTTGAAAATGAATTATTTTTTTTATAACTCAAATAAAAAAAATAAAAATGGATATTTTTTTGAAAATGAAATTATTTTTGTAATGACTATTTGTTTAAAAAGATATTTAAATATTCTAAATAATCCAAATTATAAAAGAATTAAAACTAATATTGTTAATGAATAAATTTTTGGGAAAGGATTATCGGAAAAAGTGGTATATGGAATTTGAACTTAAATTTTAATTTAGACATAAACGTTTTTACAGGCAACGATTCAATTATTTGCTTCTATCTTTTAATTAAAAAGACAGTTTTTCTTTCTATTTCATAATACGTAAGAACACGAACTGTCATTGTTACGAAAATTCTGCACGTCAAATATATAAAAATTCTGCACATCTATTTTAGATGCAGATATGCACGTAGCACTGTGTGCAGAATTTCTGCACATGTATTTTGAGCATTAAGTTGTCCTTTTCACTTTCACAAATAATTTTTTTATCTAACTTTTTCACTAATACGCAATATAACCACCAATACGTTTTAAAAATAAACTGATCATTTTGTTGACATTTACAATTTATATTTTCTGTACAAATTCTACCAACCTCTAGAAAACAATATGTGTACAAATCCAATTCTTTGGTTCGTTTTATTTGAAATCTGTTTTTGACAGTTCAATACGAATTTCGGTTGGGCAAATAAAACACAGCTTTAGGCCCGCTATACACCTGAGCTAAACTATGCGAAATATGCGAACTATGTTGTTAAAAAATAATGTATATAACGTAATTATAGAAAAAAACATTACGGAAACAAAACATTTAAAAAAGAAAAGAAAAACGGAAACACTAAATTTTTTTTAAAAAGCTTTATTCGCATTAAAACATTGCGTTTTTAAAAACATAGTTCGCATATTTCGCATAGTTTAGCTCAGGTGTATAGCCCGCCTTAGGGTTATTGTGACAGTGCCTCCAACTGAAAAATACGATTTTCTGATGTTTTTCGCGTTTAAAATTAGTTATTAGTAGAAAAATTATTATTATTTATTTATTAGTAAAAATTAGTCATTTTTAAAATTGAAATTTGCGAAATTCATTTTGACAAAGAAGAAAATATTTTAGTTTCTAATCAAACTTGCAATTTTATTTTTGACAGCTTTTCACGCTGACGTCTTTGTTTTGGTTTGTGGTAATAACTTTCCATATATTTAAACTAATAATAATTATAACAACTGCTTTTTTAAATCAAAGAGGAAAGTTGCCTGGAAAAGCGATGATGGTAAAAAATTTTTAAAAAATTTAATTATTCGTTTTTGTTATAAATTTAAAAATATTCTTGTATATAAATATACAACTTAAGTTGAATTAATTTGAAACTTCGAGTTGGTTTTATTCTAGATTACTTGTTCGCTGAATGATTTGCTCTAAACTCCACTGTTTTGGAAACTCCTAAAGAAATACCCCAAATCCAGTCTTCAGGAGTTAATATGAATGAACTTCACTTCAAACCCAAAATAGTCGCTAAACTTTTAAAGGGGTTAAACATCAACAAAGCATCAGGAGTGGAGAATATTCCACCCATTATTTTAAAAACCTTTTCCAAAGAACTTGCACCAACTTTAACTAAAATATTCTACCAATCCTACAAATCTTGTATATTTCCCTCGTGCTGGAAGTTGGCAAATGTCCAGCCCGTCCCCAAAAAGGGACCAAAATCCGATATCTCAAATTATAGGCCAATAGCTTTACTATCGGTCCTATCCAAAGTCTATGAGCATTATATTAATACACATATTTCAAAGTTTCTGGAAGAAAATCATTTAATATCCGACAGCCAATACGGTTTTCGAAACAAAAGATCAACTACCGATCTATTAAACTATGTAGCGCATTGTTGGAACAGCATACTTGATAAAGGTGGTGAAACATACGTTATCGCTTTAGACATCTCCAAGGCATTCGATCGAGTCCGGCATGTCAACTTAATCAACAAGCTCGTTGCGTACGGTTTTCATCCCAATGTTGTGAAGCTGATTCACAATTTTCTATCCAACCGATACATTTCGGTAACCTTAGACGGATTTTGTTCTTTTTTTTTATTTTTTTTTATTTATTTTTTTTATTTTTTCCTGATAGTTTACAGAAACTGTATTGGAAAAACAATTGTGTGAATAATTATTAATTACTAAGCTAATCTTATTTTTTCTTTTCTTTATGCAACATGGCAAGAATAAATCAATTATATAAATGTACAGTAAATCATTAAAGCATTTCATTATTTTGAATGATTCCAAAAATGTAAGAATGGTTTACAAATACTATATTGGAGAAACAATTGTGTGAATACTTAACTAATAATTTATATTTTTTTATGCAATTTGGCAAGAATAAATCAACTTATATAAATTTAGCAATGTGTACATCTTTTTATTTATTTGGATTGTACTAAAACTGTTGCCTTTTTTAGAAGTTAAATCAAGTTTTATCTTACTTTTTACTTATTATGGTTAGATTTTAATTTGTACCTATTTGATAAGTGCCAGTCATTAAAAGTATATTCCCTTATAGCAGCCTTATATCTAGTAAAATTAGCAATATGTCTTATGGATGACGGTAATTTATTATATTTTATAAGACCGCAAAAGAAAACATTACAAGCCGCTCTATTCGAATTGACTCTCGGAATGTAGTAATTCGACTGCCTTCTAGTGGAATAATTGTGTAAATCCTTTATGTAATTGAGGTTAATATTACATTTTATTAGATTTAGTTTAATTTTATGTATAAAGAGAAGGTGCTGATAATATGATAAAGCTTCTATGGGTAGTACAAATTTATTGTATAAATTAAGTGTGGGCGTTAATCTAGGTAGTTGTCTAATCGTTTTAATTGATTTATTCTGAAGGATTTGTAGTTTATTAACCATTTCGTACGTAGAAGAAGTCTGCCAAATTATATTCATATAATTAATATGACTATTTATGTGAGCATGATATAACTGCCAAGCCGATTGTTCTGAAATATAATTGCGTGATCTGCGTATTGCAAACACCATGGGTGCTATTTTTTTCTTTACGTGTAGGACATGGTCCTTAAATTTCAGTCTTGAATCAATAACCATACCTAGGTAAACAGCATTGTCAACTTGAACCACTTTATTTGAGTTATACTCAAAAAAACTAGGCAAACCGACAGGCGTAACTTTATTTTGAAATAAGATATAATTAGTTTTATCTGTATTTATTGCTAGACCATTCGCCGAGAGCCATTCAGAAATTAGACCAAAGTCTAGTTTCATTTTATCAAACAGCTCTTCGACGGATTCAGCAGAATATACCAAGGCAGAGTCATCAGCAAATAATTGTAATTGTCCTTTAAGGTTCAAATTAAATAGATCATTAACATAAAAATTAAAAAATTGTGGACCGAGAAGTGAACCTTGTGGGACACCGGCCAACACCGTTTCCATTGAACTACAACAATCATTGACAGCAGTAAACTGTTTTCTATTTTTAAAATAGTCTTCAAATAGTGATAGTGATATCAGAGATAAATTGATACTTCTTAGTTTCTGGAGTAATATGTTATGACTAATACAGTCAAATGCTTTTTGGATATCAATGAATAAAATTGCAACGAAAAGATTCTGATCAAGAGCGACATAAACTTCATTTAGAGCATTTGCAACCGCGGCTTCAGTAGACGATTTATGAACAAATCCAAATTGATTTTTGTTAATGATATTATGTTGGCTTAAATATGCACTTAATCTAGTAAGGAGAACCCGCTCAAATATTTTTGAGAAACAGCTAGAGACAGATATAGGACGATAATTTGAAATCAAGGTCTTATCTCCTTTTTTAAATATTGGACAAACTTTTGCTACCTTAAGACTATCAGGATATTTTCCACTATTAATTGATTGGTTAATCAGTTTCGATAAGATTGGGGAAAGCTTATCTTTCACAATAAATAGGAATTTCATTGAGATTTTATCGCTGCCTGCTGCAGCATTTCTATTTAAATTAGAGATGATGCTAGAAACTTCCTCGTGGGTTGTTTCTTGAAGCTCTAATTGGTCATTAATATTATAACTTAAATAGGTAGAGAAGTTAGGCATAGAGGATGGTACTGAATCTGCTGTGCAAGATTTCGAGACATTTATGAAGTAACTATTAAACTCGTTTGCTATTGTAGTAGGATCATCGATTGTAACATTGTCTTTAGATAAGGAGGCAACTTGTTGCCTATTTGATATTTCTTTATTATAAATTAATTTATTCAGGACCATCCAGTTTTTCCTTGCATTACCTTTATGTTTATCAAATTCTCTTTTATAATATTCATTTCTTAACTTCTTGTTTAGATTATTAGCCAGATTCCTGTGTAATTTAAATTCATGTTCTAATGTCTTATTTGTGGGAAATTTTTTATGTTTTGAGTAGTAGTATTCTCTGTTTTTTATCAATTCGATTAGACTAGAATTTATCCATGGTTTTTGTTTTTTGATCATGGTTCGTTTTAAAGTATTTTTTTCAACAATATCAGTTATAATTAAACTTAACTCAGAAAATGACGATACATTTTCAAAGTTTACAGATGAGACTTCCAAAGATGCATTTGGATAATCAAAGACTGTAATGGTGTCTCTTGAGTATTTGGAATTCTTTATATTTTTATTTATATTTAAAATCATCATTTTGTGATCAGAAAACGAAACGTCTAACAACGCAAGTTTGTATGTCAGGGAAATACAATCAGTAATTGCATAATCAATTGTGGTTGATACTTGATTTGAGATGCGTGTTGCATAAGCATGGTCAGTGGAGTTAAGAATTAAGTAACCATTAGAGAGTGTCAGCCCTATTAAATTTATGTTTATCGGATCATAAGAATCTAAATAGTTTATATTTAAATCGCCCACTATCACAGATGATTTATATTGAGTTAGAATATAATCAAAGTTTTCAAAGAAAATTCCTATATCTGCTGATGGTGGTCTATATATACCGACAATGTTTAGATCCAATTCTATTAACTTAATAACAATGTAACTAGAATCACGGGCGGTTAGATTATATAATTTGGTAGCATGTATAGATTCATGGACGAAGACACTAACACCCCCACCTTGCTTATTATCGCGACTGCAGTGAAAGGAGTTATAATGTGGCAAATTGTAATATTGTTCTTCCCGAGTGTAAATCCATGTTTCAGAAACAACAATGACTGATGGAATTTTGCATAGAGAGTTTGCGGTTAGTTCAATATCAGTCATTTTGCCTCTTATACTTCTTGCATTTACATACATAATGGACAAATTTGTTAAACTATCATTCGAGTCAAACCGAGAGTAGGTAATATTCACTTCTTTTAGCAGGTCATCCGAGTCATCCATAATTTTTGTTTTAATTTAACTACTACAATGAAATATACTTCAAAATTACCTTGTGTAAAAATCAATTCAACTGCAACAGTAACAGTATCAATATAGAATTATTGATGGACAATAACAATTTTTTTTTCTAAACTAAATATAAATATCACTTAACAGAAAATAAAATTTTTTTGACCTAAACAGTTTTTTTTTACTTTTGTTTCTACAAAAATTTTTTTTACTTCTTTTTCAATTGCTTAATTTGTCGAGAAAAAAGTCAAAAATTTACAGAAAAAACAATTTTTCCTAAACACTAAATAGATTTCTTTCAATTTATTTTGATTTCTTTTAACTTTTATTTTGATTCGGATGTCGATGTTTTGTTGATTTTTCAATGCTAACAGATCTATCTCCTATTTTATATAATTCTTCAAGTGATCTGACAATAATAAAATTCTGGTTTTTAGAACGCTGAACACAAATGTTGAAATTACGATAAGAACATTTAAATAATTTTTTATCACCAACTAATTTCCGTCCTTCGTTTATTAATTTTAGATTGCAGGGAGTTAGCCTTTCGTTTATATAAATTTTCTGCTTTCGTTTTGCTGGCGATTCTGATTGTTCCACATTATATAGCTCATTCAAAAATATAGGACCACGAGCTCTAACAAGTTTCATAAAATCCATTTTATTTTGAAAATTATTAAATTTGATGATAATGAGAGTTATGCCGTCATTTGTTTTAATTCTGCTGCTTACAAATTTTATATCCATTTCATAGTTAAATAGTTGCTGAAGTTTAGTTATAAAAAGCTCTAAATCGATTTTGCCTGACACAGGATTTGGTATACCAGAAATAATGACATCATTTTGCAAATCCTTCTGTGAAAAAAAGTTTAATTGCGATTTCTGAGTCTTTCTTGTTCTGAGTCTAAACTAATTAACGCTGGTGTACCCCAAGGCTCAGTATTGTCCCCAACCCTATTTTTGATTTATATCAACGAATTGTTGAAAATCACCAGTAACCCAATAAATAGTTTTGCAGATGATAGTACTCTGCACAAGTCGTTCGAGCCCCTTCCTTCAAAAGGTAAAATGCACGAACGAATTAATCCTGCCCGGAGAGACGCTGCCATAAACGTGAACAAAGACGTGAATAAAGTCCCCGACTGGGGTGACCAAAACCTTGTCAATTTCAACTCTACCAAAACACAGCTGTTGATTCTTTCCAGATTAAAGACCGAGTTCCCCAAAGATATTTTATTTAGTATGTGTGATGAACCAATAGGTGAATGTAAAAACATTCGTTTATTGGGTGTCATAGTTTCAAATGACCTACTCTGGAACGATCATATAATGGCGATGGCAAAAAGCGCGTTTAAAAAACTCGGCCTCCTAAATAGATGCAAAACATTTTTCACTCCATACCAATTGCTCCATGTTTATAAGTCATATATTCGTCCCTGTATGGAGTACTGCTATCAAGTTTGGGGTGCTGCCTCTGTTTCCATCTTGGCCCTCTTGGATTCTGTTCAAAAGCGAGATAAACGAATTGTGGGTGATTGAACGTTGACATCAAAACTTGATTCCCTACAACATCGTCGCACTGTTGCTGACCTCGTTGTTTTTTACAAATATCGTCATCAGCAGTGCTCAGATGAAATCAGCGGCATCATGCCTCAAACTTATTCTTACCCCCGTTCCACTCGCCAATCGGCTGAGAAACCGGTGAAACGGTAAAGATCCCGCGCTGTCATACCGGCAGATCGCAGAGAGACTTCTTTGTCCGAACTGCGTACAAATGGAATAGTTTGCCGGAACACTTAGTCTCAGGTGGCTTCAACCCACAGATGTTTAAAAAAAGCGTTAATCAACACCTTAGAACGCCAGTTGTTGTGGGACACAGGTCTAGACCTAGGTCTTAAAAGGTATTTATGTGTTGTTGTGACACATATTCTAAACCCTATTACACAACACATTTTACTACAAAAAAAAAAAAAATTCTGAAGATTGGTCGTATATTACATTAAGTTAAATTGAAACAAGCGCTGGAGATAAAATCAACTTATACTAACTCAAACTGAATAGTTAATTATCTTATTAATTAAACATATCATTCTTCAAAAGAAAACTATAGTTATTCAGCAATAATATATAATGGGGAATATTTGAAAGAAATAGCTAAGTACTTAGATCAAACCAAATTTCATTTAAATCCGGCTTATGAACATATGTGAAAACAAAAGCTCCAACCAACTCATCAATTACTCAACTTTCATTTCCTGAACCAACGCCTCTAGCAGCCAACTCCATAGAATCATCTCTATTATCAACTAATGCTACCAAAACTGATGACCTCGACGTGATAAGAATCATTCCAGGTAATTTTTTTCTTTTATTTTTTAAATCATGAGTTGAGAAAATAAATTTTGTTTTATTGATGCAAACATTTTTGTTTTGAATTACATTACAAATATTTTGATTGTCTTCGCTCCCAATGCGTTTTATTAAGGAAATTTTTGTTGTGTCGTTAACGTTGTTGGTTGCAATCTGCGCATTTGTGATTGCCAACCCACACGCACTAGAAGTTTTATTGGCTGCAACATACTTCTACCTTGTTGCCATCCTCCTTGCCCGCTTCAGTAACGGATATAATTTTCCGGTGGTGTCTGCGATCGACCCACTCAATAATCTAATTGAACTTGATCAGGAACAAGCTGCTCAGACCTTCACGGTAACGCAAGAGCAGCTTGACCAGATTTTAGATGATCTAATGGAAGCTGCATTTGCCAGAATGCAACTCCATCAAACATCTGCCTCCTCATCTACACCTTCCTCTTCAAAACCGCCACCTGCAAGTTCGGTTGAAATACTTTCTCCAACATCCGCTCCCCAAATTAACGCCATTACCCCAAAAGTCCCTCCCATTCGGTCTGATAAACCAGAACTTTGGTTTATGATGCTTGAGGGCCAATTCTCTCTGGGCAACATTAAGTCCCAGCAAGCCAAGTACGGCTATGTACTTGGTGTCATAACGCCGTCTCTTGCTACGCTGGTAAGAGACATTATTTCCCAACCAGATACGGTTAACCCATATGATAAGCTTAAAGAGGCTCTTCTAGACCGCTTATCAAGCAGCCCTTCTGATCGCTTGCGCAACGTGCTCCGCGGTATGGAACTTGGGGATAAAAAGCCCTCACAATTTCTTCGAGATTTAACTGCTGAATCCCAAGGTATCGTTTCAGAGAAAATGCTGAAAATTCTTTGGGAGGATAAACTCCCACAGGCCGTGCGTACCGCTATCGCGGTAGTCAAGGCTGACTTGCCAAAGACTGCTGAGATAGCCGACAGAATTTTTGCCACAATAGTTGGTCCTAGCCTAAGTGCGGATAGTCCTGTCGCTCCTTCTTCTTCCTCTAGCGAGGACAAGGTCTGGGCTCTGCGATATCAGGAATTGCAGACCCAACACGCACAGCTGCTGAATGCCTTGCAGCACAAATCTTCTTCTCGACCCTTCCCTAGTAGTCGGAGTAGATCCAGGGATCGAAACGGCTATAACAATTTTCGGCATAATCGCTCCAATCGCCCGAATCAATCTTCCGCACGACCTCGTTCCAAGTCGCGCACTCAAATTTTCGATGGTATATGTTTTTACCATCACACTTATGGGGATAACGCACGTAAATGCGACCCCGATTGCAAACTATATTGCCCAAAATCTCCATCTCAAAAAAACTATTAAGCTCATAACATGAGGCAGCGTGTGATGATATCTTCTCTAAATTACGTCTCTTGATATTCGATATCAACTCCCGTCGACAATTCTTGGTTGACACAGGTGCTGAAGTGTCGGTTTTCCCCGCAACAACAGAGGAAAAACTCTCGAAGAAATCAGCTTTCACTCTCTACGATGCTAACGCTACTCCTGTTAGTACATATGGTAACAAAACTCTTACTCTAAACATTGGTCTCAGACGTGTGTTCTGTCAGACCTTTGTTATCGCCAATGTTACCATCCCTATTCTTGGAACTGATTTCTTGAACAAGTTGTAATGGATAGTCTGGACTAATGTCAGAACGTAGTGTATTACAGTCGCAGTTTCCTTAGTTGTTGTTCCTTATATTAATCTGTACCACTTGTAATAGATTCTCATCCCTTCATCATCAATAGTCATATTTCGAGTAGTTTCCTTAACCCATAGTTTCCTTATATATTTCTTAAAATCTAACTAAATCTGCAATAGCCGGACAAACGTATAGGAGAAAGAAAATTGCACTAATTACCTTGATTTATTTATTCATTAATATAACATAATATTGGTTAATTTGAATTAATTAATAATTTTCTTTAATCATCATCCGTATAACCACTAAAATTTAATCAGAATTTAATCTTGCAACGCACTAAAATTGACGCGCGTTATACTTCCATTCGATTGTTCTCGCCTTACTACTTGAGTTTAAACTCTTCTTTATTTTCAAAACACAAACCGTAATGAAACAACGAAATTCTCAAAACCTTATAACAGCTACGTGTATTCTGTTTCCAATCGTCAACATACAACGAATCACTATTCTTGCTTTGCTAAACATTTGATTTGTCTTTGTATGAGTGTTTTGCTTTAAACAATCCTTCCGTTATTGAACTGAACTTCACTGTACTGATATTGCAGAATGTAGTTAATAAAAGTCTAAACATCATATCATTGATCGAATCTGTATTTGATTCATTTTGAATTCAATTATACGTGTTATGGATGTGTCGGAAATATCTTGTGTCCAAACCTTACTTTCGTACAATATTATCAAATAGCAAACGGTTTTGTGAACTATAATAAGTTCCCAATAATTTGAAAATCTGATGTAAATTAATTATCTCCCATCTAAACACTATATTCGAGTTATTGCGAGACTAAAAATTTGACTATATAATGAGCACTGTAAATTATTTTCTCTCTTAGTTCTATTACATTTGTTTTTTGGTGTTTGGACGGCTGTCAGTCGTGCATGAGATTTTGTTGGAGGAGTGTTTTTCTTTTACTACGTCGGCAGTTCTCAACAATGGAATAAAATTCACCATGAAGATGACGATCGTGAGTGATTGTGATACATATTACTTTTGATGGACGTCTGGTCCTGCATTTCGCGAAATTGTGCCAATTTGGATAAAAAAATATCACGTCAAACTTTTGGGCTTGGCTGACATTTTGGATAAGCGTGAAAAAGGATTAGTAAAGGTACCAAAAATTTTATAAAACTGTGAGAATTTATTAGGGACCTGCATAATTCGCTTAACGAATTAGCTTTCTGTTCTAAATACCTATTCCGTGTTCCGATAAATTGTGTCATCATTGTTATTAAATTATTGATCTTTAATCGAGTGAATATTTCTAATTTATTAAATCTAAATATCAAAAAAATCATTATCTGTAACTATAAATTATACAAATGTACGGGACTGGCATGATCAATTTAAAATAATTATTACCGTGTTAGTTAAATTGTGTCGTCATTGTTCTTAAATTATTGAACTTTAGTCTAGCGAATATTTCTAATATATTAAATATAAATATCAAAAAAAATCATTATCTGTAACTATAAATTATACAAATGTACGGGACTGGCATGATCAATTTAAAATAATTATTACCGTGTTAGTTAAATTGTGTCGTCATTGTTCTTAAATTATTGAACTTTAGTCTAGCGAATATTTCTAATATATTAAATATAAATACCAAAAAAAATCATTATCTGAACTATAAATTATACAAATGCACGGGACTGGCATGATCAATTTAAAATAATTATTACCGTGTTAGTTAAATTGTGTCGTCATTGTTCTTAAATTATTGAACTTTAGTCTAGCGAATATTTCTAATATATTAAATATAAATATCAAAAAAAAATCATTATCTGTAACTATAAATTATACGAATGTACGGGACTGGCATGATCAATTTAAAATAATTATTACCGTGTTAGTTAAATTGTGTCGTCATTGTTCTTAAATTATTGAACTTTAGTCTAGCGAATATTTCTAATATATTAAATATAAATATCAAAAAAAATCATTATCTGTAACTATAAATTATACGAATGTACGGGACTGGCATGATCAATTTAAAATAGTTATTACCGTGTTAGTTAAAATGTGTCGTCATTGTTATTAAATTATTAAACTTTAGGCTAGTGAATATTTCTAATTTATTAAATATAAATACAAAAAAAAAAAAAAAACAAAAAAATCATTATCTGTAAATATAAAATATAAGAATGTACGAGACTGGCGTGATGGGTTGTAAATAATTATTACCGTATTTATATAACTTTTGTCGTTCTTGTTATTAAATGATTAAACTGTAATTTAAAGAATAGTTCAAATATATCTTAAATAAAAATAGTTTATTCAACGAATTGGATTATAAAATTATTCACCGATTTTGATTGCAATTGGGTTCCATGAATTTGAATACAAATTTAGTCAACGCATTTGACTACAAATTTATTCAACGGTGTGGACTTTAAAATCATTCAACGCATTTGAATTGCAAATTGTTTCAACGTTATTATTTATAAATTTAGTCAACGCTTTTGACTACAACTTTATTCAACTATTTGGATTACTAATTTTATCAACGCATTTGATTACAAATTGTTTCAACGTCATTGTTTATAAATTTAGTCAACGCTTTTGACTACAAATTTATTCAACTATTTGGATTACTAATTTTATCAACGCATTTGATTACAAATTGGTTCAACGTCATTGTTTATAAATTTAGTCAACGCTTTTGACTACAAATTTATTCAACTATTTTTACTAATTCTATCAACGCAATTGATTGCAAATTGTTTCAACGTTATTGGTTATAAATTTAGTCAACGCTTTTGACTACAAATTTATTCAACTATTTGGATTACCAATTTTATCAACGCACTTGATTACAAATTGGTTCAACGTCATTGTTTATAAATTGAGTCAACGCTTTTGAAGGACAAACTGACTCACGATTTTAAATACAAGTTTATGCAACGCTGCTGATCACCAATTGATTCATCGTTTCTCCATAACGTTCGCGACATACAAAGTATTTTTGCGAGATTTCAAACCTGAACAACGTGCTGATGGAGGGCTGATGGAGGCAGAATAGGAGGACGGGGTTTAATCATGGGGTGAGTAAAGTTATTTTATTACTTCGGTCATAATGATAAAGGGGTGTGAATGTGTGTGTGTGTGTGGGCGTATGTGAGTGAACGTGGGGGTTGGACGTGTTGATCGTGGGTCTTTCGCAACAGGGGTCGCCAGAGTCTTCGTTTTTCCACTTGTATTTCTTTCCATTTCTGCAAACTTTCGTGAATAGCGTACATGTCTGTATTTGTGCTGAAGTAGCAGGGTCACTTTATCGTTCCCATGGGCTGAAGCTAGTTTGGGGCTTGAAAATCAATCTCGCTAGGTACGCTTCCTGCTATGTCCTTCTCATTGGTTCGCCAATGAGAAAGCGCTTCATTACAAATTGGCGCCCAACGTGGGGCTTCTCTAAGGGTCCCTACAGCAATGTAGGACTCTGGAGGAGTCCCTCCATGTTGTCAAAAACTTTGAAAAATTTTTTTTTGAAAATTTTTTTTCTTCAAATTAATTTTATTTTCCACAAGCAATAGCTAAAAGACTCTGGCGGCGTAGAAGCAATTCCCTGCTTCACACGCGCAGGAGCAAAGGAAGTCTGAGATCCCTCAGACTTTTCTTTGATGGGGAGTTGCGTCCCTACGCCTCCAGCAATATTTCTCCTTTTGTTTTTCTTTTGGTTAACGCAAGGGTGGGAATATTTCTTAGGAAGTATTCCCAATGGGCATTACAACCCCACGGACCCTAGTTACGGGCTGGGTTTCTGGCGATGTCACGAGGGCCGAAGGTGATCCAGGTGCCAGACCTAGACTGACGTGTATTGGTGTATACGCCAATTCTCGTCCGAGTCTGGTCACCTGGTCAGGCTTCGGGTTCGTGGTGTCCTCAGAGTCCAGTCCGAACTGGTATTGTCTAAACGTTAGAGTCCCCTCCCGACAATATTGGTTTCCTATGGCCTGAGTGTTTCGGTTCCCCATGGATAATACTGGGGGACATTTTCCAAAGTAGCCCGATCAGTTACTGAGGGAAGATGTCCGCTCAGCTTTTATGCCGTGGTTGACTGGATCAATTCAGGTCATAGCACCTCGCCCGTATGTGTTGGTGGCGTGGATCGCAGCTGGCGAGTGTTGATTGATTGAATGATGGTTCAGAGGATTTATCTTCTGACCATCCCGTCAGCACTCGTCCGCTGGGTGAGACACCATCAGCACATACCCCATCTTATTCCTTTCCCCCCCCCTACCTTTTCCTATCCTTCTCCATCCCATCTGGTTCCCTTTTCCTTTCTCAAATTCCCATCCTGTAGAGTAGCTTGTTTTAATTTTTCTTTGGTCCCAAATAAACATAAACTAACAAACACAAAAAAAAAAAAGATAGAAAGAACGGCGATGGGCACTTTCAACCCCGGAGTGATGGACACCCCGTGGTTGGATCCAACTTTCCTCCATCCGAAAATAAATAAATTAATAAATAAATATTTATATTAAATAAATAAATAGTTATACAAAACAAAATAAATAAATATTTATATACAAAATAAATAAATGAATTTTTATTTATATACAAAATAAATATATAAATATTTATACACAAAAACATAAATAGATAAATATTTATGAAAAAAATAAATGAATAAATATTTATAAAACAAAATAAATAAATAAATATTCATACATAAAAATTATAATAAGTAAATAAACATTCATACAAAAACAAGGCTATACTAAATAAATAAATGTTTATATAAAAATAAATAATAAATATTTATATAAAAGAAAAAAAAATATAAATAAATAAATAAATCAATTTGCTGATAATATTAGGTAGTAATTGTTTCTTTCTCTCAAAATTGTAGGATCCACCTAAATATATAAAAAAAAGGGAAATATTGAAATCAAGATATCCAATCATATAGGAAATACTATTTCCCTGGAAGACATCAAATTATAAAGAAAAAAAAAATTATACTATTTGCCTAGAATACATCAAATTATCAATAATACAACCTACCACCAGGACAACAACACAGCTATAGTATTTTTGTTTGTTTTAAATTTAAGTCGTATTAGTACTTTTTTTATTCTTGTGTTCCTTAATGCATGGTAGATTTTAAGTTTGATATAAATCAATTTTTTTTTGTTATTATCGGTTGAAATTATTAATTTCTCCGCCCCCACCGGAGGGATATATCTGCACTCATTTAGCATTTCCTAGTAGTTCGAGTGACCTGTTGACCTTTTTGGGTCTGGAAAAGTTTATGTTATTGCCATCTTCTGCCATATTCTTAGTATACTTATTTTCTCTCACAGTACAATTTTTACCTTGTTTGGTCAAATCAAATACAAGCATCAGCCAAGATAGTTTTTTTTGTGTGTTACACCCTCGGCTGTTGTCAGATTAACATTTTTTTTTAAAAGCAAAAAAAAAAAAAATTATACTTGTGTCGAATTGGTCAGATCTCGCGCGGCTGTTCAAGGTTGGAATACTTACATCGTCTTAATAATAATTATATCGACATACCACTCTTTAAACGCTACTCTAATATCTTTGAACACAGTAGTATTTTCGTAATTGCCATCTTCTGCCATATTTGTAGTATACTTATTTTCTCTCAAATCTCACCGTTTAATTTTTTTTGTTCTGTTCATATATCAGCACCTTGGAAAACAATTGTAAATAGTAATAAAATAATATCAAGATAATAATAAATCTTATTTAATATAATTGTCGAATTGCGAAGGATATCGCGCGGCTGTTTGAGGTTTGAATAACGAAATTTCCATACAACTCTCTAACTTCTGCTCTAATATATTTTAAGTACTAAAATATTGTAATAAAGTATATTTTTTTCTGGTGGTAATTAGATTGTTTATTCGTTTTAAACATTTGCAATAAGTAACAATTAGCTAGTGTAACAATTTTCTCTCCATATACTTGTCTTTATTGGTCTAGTCCTGTGCGGCGGTTTGAGTTTTCATAATGTCTGCGGTTGATAAGATTGACGTTCTGGACAGGTCCAGCTCTTGTGCTGTTTGTCAACACGAAATAGTGCCGGCCGACGTAAAACTTCTCACTCGGTGTAACCATCTCTTTCATGACATCTGCCTCAACGACTGGTTGTTGCAGAATCGCACCTGCCCAATTTGTCGAGCCGCTTGTGAGCGTGCAGAATTACAGAGGTTGCCTCGAGGGATAGATAAAAATAATTATACAATAGTGCCACCCCCACCGCGACCTGTGACTCGATCTGTTACCGCAGGTTGGCAACGTCGTTCCAGTACCGGAAATCAGCCCTCGTCTACGCCTTTGGCAAACCGTCTTCCACCATCTCGACTCGCCGATGAAGTGCGAGTGAATATAGCTCAACGATCTCCCATATATGGTGCCGCTGCAGCGGAAGATCAAGGTTTTCAGGAAGCAGTAAATGCTCACATCGATCAGGAAATTTCGAGAATTAATCACTCAATGTTGCAATCACGTGCTCCGGCACCTGAAGTGTTACTACCCCTAGCGCATAATGTAATCTCGCCCACCACCCCGAGACATCAATCGGTTCATTCCGGAAATTATACACCAGTAAATGCGTTTGTGCGGAATAACGTACCGGTACCACCAATGTTTGCTGAACCTCATCCTGCTCTTGCTCCAGCTAGATTACGAACACATCTCGATCAGCACTCTACCACAGTTAGAAATTGGAACGTAACGTTCTCCGGCAGACCCGATGATCTGGATGTTGAAGCGTTCATCTTCAGAATAGAGCGGCTGACAGAGATGTGTTTAAATAACGATTTTACTATTGTCACCCGTTGTCTGTACCTGTTATTCACAGATCGAGCAGCTGATTGGTTCTGGAGATATTTTCGCCAGAACCGACAGCTTATTTGGACTGACTTATGTCATGCTCTTCGAATAGAATTTCAGGACAGACAGACGGACGAAGAGGTGAAGGAGCGGATGAGGGCCAGGAAACAGCGGCCCACCGAATTGTTTGATGAATTCTTACAATCAATTTATCGACTAGGCGATAAACTACGAGAACCGATGCCGGATGTGGAGTTGTTCTCCTTGATTCGCAACAACCTACGATTGGAAATTAGAAGGGAGCTACTTTATGTCACCATCTATGGACTGGAACATCTGCGCCAGCTCTGTCGTGACCGCGAAAAATTATGGGCCGAGTCAATAACCAGACCGCGCGATTATAATATTAGACCATCTAGACCGGTGTCTGAGGTGGATTTAGAACGTGAATTTTCACAAATACAAATTAGCGAATTGCCAACTGAATCGTTACCAATTGCATCCAACGAACTTGCGGCAATACAGCCTGCCCCTAATATGAGACGAATAACCAGTTCAACTATTTGTTGGAACTGCAAACGACCTGGTCATCGGTGGCACGATTGTCGTGAATCACAGCGATTGTTTTGTTGGGGATGTGGGAAGGACGATGTGTTATGTCCTAATTGTGAAAATTGTCAGGGAAACCGAAGGGGGGGCCAGAATCCCAACACCTTTTCTCGCTCCCAGGACCAGTCTTAGATTCATCTGAGACCACATTTAATTTGCCTCCTGATCCTTCGGATATTTCATCTACCAATCCCAATAACTTACTAGTACATGATGCACTGTTGAACCGAGCTTCCACATCCACTTTTGTAGAACACCCGTTGAATACTACTTCTGGTACAATGGTACCCACTCATGATCCTAATGTGAACTTATGGAAACGTACACTCGATCATACTGAACCACCTCCATTATGGACCAAAATCAAATCGTTCCAACAACGATTGAACGAATACCTGAAAATACGCTCAAACATATTTGTCGATTCATTATCATCTTTGAAACTTCCATCGCGCTCTGCGCTCCGTTCTCGTATTTATTGGCAACAACGACATTTGTTTAAATCCAAAACCATTTCCTCCATTGTGAAATTGGCCAACGATGTGAGATCTTATGCCACGGTTTCCATATTGGGTAAACAACATACTGGACTGTTGGATAGTGGAGCGTCCTTGACTGTAATTGGTGGTGATTTTGCTAAGGAAATCGTGCAAACCCCAGACCTTCTGACTTATTCATCTGCGGTAGTCCGTACTGCAGATGGCCAAAGGCAGAAGATCTTGGGTTTGATAAGAACCAAGATTTCATTTATGAACCAAGTCAGAACCTTGGATGTCTACATTATCCCGTCTTTGACACAGAATCTATACTTGGGTATTGATTTCTTTAACGCGTTTGGCTTATTTAACCCTTTGTTTAATTTACCTACATTACCGACTACGGAGTCAGTGCTGTCCGAGTTGTCGATGGACGATCAAGCCCGTCTACAAAACACTATTCAGCTTCTGCCATCATTTTCAAAAATGGGTCTGGGTCGAACACATTTGTTGGAACACGTTATTGATGTGGGGACTGCAGCTCCCATCAAGCAACGACACTATCCGATATCGCCCGCCATTGAGAAACTGATGGGAGAAGAACTGGATAGGATGTTGTCTCTGGGTATTATAGAGGTTTCAAACAGCCCATGGTCAAGTCCTGTGGTCTTAATTCGCAAACCCGGGAAGAATCGTCTTTGTTTGGATAGCCGAAAGGTCAATACCGTCACTAAAAAGGATGCTTACCCCCTTCCACAGATAGATGGAATCTTGAGTCGTCTGCCACAGAGTAATTTCATTTCCAGTTTGGATCTGAAAGACGCTTTCTGGCAGATACCTCTGGAAAAACACTCCCGAGAGAAAACTGCTTTTACGGTCCCAGGGCGGCCATTGTACCAGTTCGTAAGAATGCCTTTCGGACTGTGCAATGCGCCGCAAACGATGACTAAATTGATGGACCAAGTAATTCCTCCTCATCTCAAGTCGTGCGTCTTCGTATACTTGGATGATCTTCTAATAGTTACAGATACCTTGGAGGCCCATCTGAAACTGTTAGAAGATATCTCCCAGTGTCTTAGACGTGCGAACTTGACGATAAACGTGGAAAAAAGTAAGTTTCTCTTGCCGGATGTAAAATATTTGGGATATGTTGTGGGAGGTGGTACGTTGAAAATTGATCCTGATAAAACTCTAGCTATTTCTGAATTTCCTACACCGCGTACGTCCAAACAAATTCGACGTTTCCTGGGTATGGCGGGTTATTATCGCCGTTTTATATCTGATTTCTCTGCTATGTCCTCTCCGATATCAGATTTGTTGAAGAAAAATTCTAATAAATTCGTATGGACACCAGAAGCTGAAATAGCATTTATGAATCTCAAAAATGCTCTCATATCAGCACCAGTCCTCATAAACCCCGACTATACTAAACCTTTTACTCTCCAGTGCGACGCTAGTAATGACGGTATAGGCTGTGTATTACTTCAGTGTGACATGGACGGTATGGAACATCCCATAGCGTACATGTCCAAGAAACTAAATTCTGCGCAACGCAATTACTCCACTAGTGAGAAAGAGTGTCTAGCCGCCGTACTGGGAGTAAAGAAATTTAGAGCGTATGTCGAGGGCCAGGCCTTTAAGATCATAACTGACCATGCTTCATTAAAATGGTTAATGCAACAAAAAGACCTTTCTGGTCGATTGGCTCGTTGGAGCTTGAAATTGCAGGGTTATGTCTTTGATATTGAGTACCGAAAAGGAAATTTAAACATAGTTCCAGACACTCTATCAAGACGGGACTCTGTTGACGTCATTTCTGAATTATGTCCAGTGCCTGAATTAGATCTTAATTCCCCTTTCTTCAACACTTCTCGATATTTGGAGTTGGTAAATCTGGTTACCGAAGCAGACGGTACATTGCCTGATCTGAAAGTAATTTCTGGTCGGGTTTATAAACGATTGGCTTGTCTAGATCTTGATATTCCTTCAGAGGGTGAGGTTTGGAAATTGTGGTTACCTGAGGAATACACTGACGAGTGTATTGCAAGGGCCCACAATCCTCCTACCTCATCTCATGGAGGTCTAGCAAAAACCCTGTTTAATATTCGTAAATTTTACTATTGGCCTCGTATGTACACCCAGGTTAAATCTTACATAGGAAATTGTAAGACCTGTAAAGAAATCAAAGCGACTAATGTTCCACTTCGTGCTCCTATGGTGTCCCAGATGAAAACAGAACGAATTGGACAGCGATTATATGTCGAGATTCTTGGCCCTTATCCTCGTTCAAAGGCCGGGAATATCGCTATTCTGGTAGTATTAGATCATGTTACTAAATATCCATTTTTATTTCCTTTACGGAAATTAACTGCTGAACCAATTTGTCATCTATTGGCTACCAATGTCTTTCATGTATTTGGTTGTCCCGAAGCTATTGTGTCCGATAATGGGACCCAATTCAAATCAAAACAGTTTGCAGATTTCTTGGCGAAGCACGGAGTGAAACATACATTACTAGCGTTATATTCACCTCAAGCTAACGCTTCTGAACGGGTAAATAGGAGTGTTTTATCTGGTATTCGAGCCTACCTAAAGGAGGAGCATTCTAAATGGGATCTGCACTTGAGCGAGATCGCTTGTGCACTACGTTGTTCCCTGCATCAAACACTTAAATGTTCCCCATATTACGCAATGTTTGGAATACCTATGGTGACTCATGGTTCGTCATATGAACTGCTGAGACGACTGAATAGTCTTCATGATCCAGGTGAAACGATGCTGCGACCTGATTATCTTAATAAGATTCGAATTCGAATTCTTGATTTAACTGCCGAAGCATTTGTCAAAAGTGCTGAAAGATACAATTTACGAGCCCGGTTAACTTTGTTTAAACCAGGTGATACAGTGTTCCGAAGGAACTTTATTTTGAGTGACGCCGGTAAGAAATTATCGGCTAAACTTGCACAGAAGTTTATTGAAGCCAGAGTAATAAGGTTGGTAGGTAGCGCTGCTTACGAACTGGAGGACCTGGCTTCTAAACGTAGAGGTGTTTACCATTCCAAGGACATTCGTGCCTAATATCGGTAGTACTTTTTTTTGTCAGTATGTTAGTAACATTCGCTTGTGTTTTACCGCCATTGTAAGTCAAGATTATCGACGACCATATGAGGGTAGTTTCGTCTTGAATTCATAGTTCAGTGAGTGTGTATCAACTTTGGTGTTCAGGTCTTGTTTCAAAAATTGTTTTTATTTTTTTTGACTATTTGCACGCGAAAGTTCCGAGATTGCACGTATTGAATTTGGTTTAATTAGTTACTTTGAAACTATGTGAACAGTTTTTTTTCCAGCCTTCAGAGTCACTTGGACGGAAGCGTACAACAGTGTAGCCCGGCTAGCTCAGTCGGTAGAGCATGAGACTCGTGTTAGTTCAGGTGTGGGTTGCGAGCCTGCATAACGGAACAACGGAATTGTGTCGGATATTTCATTAAAAGAGTCGGTCCAATGGTGTTTTTAATTCTTCTTTTTGTGACTTTAGAGTCTCGGGATCCCCCAGATCTGCCCGAAATTGGGTCTGGAAGATGTTAGTTATCCATCGTTTGCAATAGAGTAGAATACTGTTTTTATCGTTACCCCTCCCAAAAGTTTTTTTTGTATAATCATAGATACTTTGTTACTTTGTTTCTGCTAAGACTGAGTTTGTAATACCGATCGAATTGATTGCTAATCTGTGGTACGTCGAGGTGCTTCACCATACTAATATGTATATACTAGGTCTATTGGCGACCAGCCTATGCCTTTTTCAACTTCCTTTTGGTCGTGAGTGTTCGTCCAAAAAGCACTTGTTCTGTAATGGATAGTCTGGACTAATGTCAGAACGTAGTGTATTACAGTCGCAGTTTCCTTAGTTGTTGTTCCTTATATTAATCTGTACCACTTGTAATAGATTCTCATCCCTTCATCATCAATAGTCATATTTCGAGTAGTTTCCTTAACCCATAGTTTCCTTATATATTTCTTAAAATCTAACTAAATCTGCAATAGCCGGACAAACGTATAGGAGAAAGAAAATTGCACTAATTACCTTGATTTATTTATTCATTAATATAACATAATATTGGTTAATTTGAATTAATTAATAATTTTCTTTAATCATCATCCGTATAACCACTAAAATTTAATCAGAATTTAATCTTGCAACGCACTAAAATTGACGCGCGTTATACTTCCATTCGATTGTTCTCGCCTTACTACTTGAGTTTAAACTCTTCTTTATTTTCAAAACACAAACCGTAATGAAACAACGAAATTCTCAAAACCTCATAACAGCTACGTGTATTCTGTTTCCAATCGTCAACATACAACGAATCACTATTCTTGCTTTGCTAAACATTTGATTTGTCTTTGTATGAGTGTTTTGCTTTAAACAATCCTTCCGTTATTGAACTGAACTTCACTGTACTGATATTGCAGAATGTAGTTAATAAAAGTCTAAACATCATATCATTGATCGAATCTGTATTTGATTCATTTTGAATTCAATTATACGTGTTATGGATGTGTCGGAAATATCTTGTGTCCAAACCTTACTTTCGTACAATATTATCAAATAGCAAACGGTTTTGTGAACTATAATAAGTTCCCAATAATTTGAAAATCTGATGTAAATTAATTATCTCCCATCTAAACACTATATTCGAGTTATTGCGAGACTAAAAATTTGACTATATAATGAGCACTGTAAATTATTTTCTCTCTTAGTTCTATTACATTTGTTTTTTGGTGTTTGGACGGCTGTCAGTCGTGCATGAGATTTTGTTGGAGGAGTGTTTTTCTTTTACTACGTCGGCAGTTCTCAACAATGGAATAAAATTCACCATGAAGATGACGATCGTGAGTGATTGTGATACATATTACTTTTGATGGACGTCTGGTCCTGCATTTCGCGAAATTGTGCCAATTTGGATAAAAAAATATCACGTCAAACTTTTGGGCTTGGCTGACATTTTGGATAAGCGTGAAAAAGGATTAGTAAAGGTACCAAAAATTTTATAAAACTGTGAGAATTTATTAGGGACCTGCATAATTCGCTTAACGAATTAGCTTTCTGTTCTAAATACCTATTCCGTGTTCCGATAAATTGTGTCATCATTGTTATTAAATTATTGATCTTTAATCGAGTGAATATTTCTAATTTATTAAATCTAAATATCAAAAAAATCATTATCTGTAACTATAAATTATACAAATGTACGGGACTGGCATGATCAATTTAAAATAATTATTACCGTGTTAGTTAAATTGTGTCGTCATTGTTCTTAAATTATTGAACTTTAGTCTAGCGAATATTTCTAATATATTAAATATAAATATCAAAAAAAATCATTATCTGTAACTATAAATTATACGAATGTACGGGACTGGCATGATCAATTTAAAATAATTATTACCGTGTTAGTTAAATTGTGTCGTCATTGTTCTTAAATTATTGAACTTTAGTCTAGCGAATATTTCTAATATATTAAATATAAATACCAAAAAAAAAATCATTATCTGAACTATAAATTATACAAATGCACGGGACTGGCATGATCAATTTAAAATAATTATTACCGTGTTAGTTAAATTGTGTCGTCATTGTTCTTAAATTATTGAACTTTAGTCTAGCGAATATTTCTAATATATTAAATATAAATATCAAAAAAAAATCATTATCTGTAACTATAAATTATACGAATGTACGGGACTGGCATGATCAATTTAAAATAATTATTACCGTGTTAGTTAAATTGTGTCGTCATTGTTCTTAAATTATTGAACTTTAGTCTAGCGAATATTTCTAATATATTAAATATAAATATCAAAAAAAATCATTATCTGTAACTATAAATTATACGAATGTACGGGACTGGCATGATCAATTTAAAATAGTTATTACCGTGTTAGTTAAAATGTGTCGTCATTGTTATTAAATTATTAAACTTTAGGCTAGTGAATATTTCTAATTTATTAAATATAAATACAAAAAAAAAAAAAAAACAAAAAAATCATTATCTGTAAATATAAAATATAAGAATGTACGAGACTGGCGTGATGGGTTGTAAATAATTATTACCGTATTTATATAACTTTTGTCGTTCTTGTTATTAAATGATTAAACTGTAATTTAAAGAATAGTTCAAATATATCTTAAATAAAAATAGTTTATTCAACGAATTGGATTATAAAATTATTCACCGATTTTGATTGCAATTGGGTTCCATGAATTTGAATACAAATTTAGTCAACGCATTTGACTACAAATTTATTCAACGGTGTGGACTTTAAAATCATTCAACGCATTTGAATTGCAAATTGTTTCAACGTTATTATTTATAAATTTAGTCAACGCTTTTGACTACAACTTTATTCAACTATTTGGATTACTAATTTTATCAACGCATTTGATTACAAATTGTTTCAACGTCATTGTTTATAAATTTAGTCAACGCTTTTGACTACAAATTTATTCAACTATTTGGATTACTAATTTTATCAACGCATTTGATTACAAATTGTTTCAACGTCATTGTTTATAAATTTAGTCAACGCTTTTGACTACAAATTTATTCAACTATTTGGATTACTAATTTTATCAACGCATTTGATTACAAATTGGTTCAACGTCATTGTTTATAAATTGAGTCAACGCTTTTGAAGGACAAACTGACTCACGATTTTAAATACAAGTTTATGCAACGCTGCTGATCACCAATTGATTCATCGTTTCTCCATAACGTTCGCGACATACAAAGTATTTTTGCGAGATTTCAAACCTGAACAACGTGCTGATGGAGGGCTGATGGAGGCAGAATAGGAGGACGGGGTTTAATCATGGGGTGAGTAAAGTTATTTTATTACTTCGGTCATAATGATAAAGGGGTGTGAATGTGTGTGTGTGTGTGGGCGTATGTGAGTGAACGTGGGGGTTGGACGTGTTGATCGTGGGTCTTTCGCAACAGGGGTCGCCAGAGTCTTCGTTTTTCCACTTGTATTTCTTTCCATTTCTGCAAACTTTCGTGAATAGCGTACATGTCTGTATTTGTGCTGAAGTAGCAGGGTCACTTTATCGTTCCCATGGGCTGAAGCTAGTTTGGGGCTTGAAAATCAATCTCGCTAGGTACGCTTCCTGCTATGTCCTTCTCATTGGTTCGCCAATGAGAAAGCGCTTCATTACAAAGTATGGTCTCCTAGTGGATATTAAAAATCGACGCCTTGTCGATCCACTAACATCCGTGTTCACTCTCGCCAAAATCTCCACTTCTCCAACGCTTTCGCTAACAACCATCAATAATGATACAGTTGATATTCAAATTAGAGGTATCCTTAACGATTTTAAGGGTATCACTTCTCCCTACGACCCGGCTAAGCCGGTTAAACACAACGTGACTCACGTCATTGAGACTCACGGTCCTCCCGTCGCTTGTAAGTACCGACGATTTGTAATGAAGTGCCTCTCAAGATGATAATGAGAGGGGCTTAGCAGGATGCGTACCTAGTTTTGATGTATTGCCGTTCGACTTAGTCTCAATCATCGTGGATAGGAGATAGTATAGACCTGCTGCTTCAGCACAAATGCAGAAATGTACGCAATTTTCAAAATAGATCAGAAATGGAAACACATACAAGTGCGAAAATGAGACTCTGGCGACCCCCTTCTACGAAAGAACCATGGTCGGCACGTTCAACCCCCTTGTTCGCTCACATACGCCCACACACACACACACACACACTCATTCACACCCCTATATCAAAAGAATGACGAAAACAAAATCAATTACACTCACCCATGGTTATATCCTCCTAACCTCCAAGTCCAGCTTGTCTCAGCCTTCCATCAGCACTGCTACACAGTTGAACAGGTTGCACAACCACCCAGCAAATATATAGATATAATCGTTATAAAAAAATTCCGGTATTTAGTCGTATATGTTGCATAAATTCCAATCAAATAAGTGATATGAGTACTCAATTATAGTTGAATGAGTCAGAACTAATAGGCCGCAGTAATTATTATAAATAATCGTTGAAAAAAAAATTCCAGTAGGTAGTTGTATATGTTGCATAAATTCCAATCAAATAATTGATATGAATACTCAATTATAGTTGAATGTGTCAGAACTAATATGCCGCAGTATTTATTATATGATTGAACTCGTAGAATAATATTTATAATTAAAGTTGTATAATCAAACAAATAATTGTGGTGAACATTCGTTGAATAAAATCTATGATTGCAGTTGAATAATTTGGATAAATTGTATAATTATAGTTGATTAATCAAATAAAATAATTGTGATGAACATTCGTTGAATAAAATTTATGCGTATAGTTGAATAATTTGGATTAAATTGAAATTGTTGAATAAAATTTATAATTATACGTGGTAATCACAAAATGTAACCATTGGTCTCAATAATCGTTGAAAAATCCGTTGAAATAAAAAAAATGTAATAAGTTGTATCAATGAAGGCTGAATAAATTGTACATATAGTTGAATTCGTTGAAAAGGTAATGACAATAATTTTGTATAATTTAACGCTGACTAAATTTGTAAACTGAACTATTGAACTAATTAGTTGGTTTTTGTTGTTTTTGCATGTAGGATTTTGCTGCTCGGAACAAGGTACTAATAGCAGGTGATCCACACTCAAGAAATATATTATTAGAACGCAGAATGGAAGCAAATGATTTTTATTTGCTATCCAGTTCCTGAATTTTAACCAGTACGTAATCAGAATTTGTGGTTTTATGGCGGCTTAACTAGTATTATGCTGACAATCAACAATAAAAACAATTCCTTGCTTTGCAAATACTCAATTTTGTTTTGTATAATTCATCTAGGTTAAATTTAAGCTAACAATAAGGAACTTTACTCTATTTTTCTGCGTTTTACACGAGTATGCTACCCATCCTCCATAAATAAATAGATTGTTTTATATTTTTTTTTTTTATTTTTTTGAAACACTCGATTTTGTTGGGCAACACTCAATTAATATATATACAGTTAATGAAAGCACCATTAGACTAATATTACGCTAACAACAAACAATAAATAATTTCATCATCCATAAATGACTAGTATTTTTGAAACACTTAATTTTGTTTTATAACACTTAATTAATATATATATATACAGTTAATTATACACGATTTGACTAATATTACGCCAACAACCAACGATAAATAATTTCTTTTTTAAAAAAAAAAACTCAATTTTGTTTTGTATACTTAATTTAGTTTAAAATAAAATAAAAAATACGGAACATTACTCTATTTTTCTGTGTTTCACACGATTATGCTACCGTCATCAATAACTAACTAGTTTTTCTTTTGCAACACTTAATTTGGTTTTATCACACTTACTTAATATATACAGTTAATAAACAAACGCCACTTAGAAACATAGAGCATTGTTCTTTATACAGGATTATGCTAATAAAACTCAACAAATAATTTCTTTTTGGAAGACACTTAATTTTGTTTTGTATAATACATCTAATAAATCGATTTAAAACTGGCAATATGGAATGTTATTCTTTCTTTTACACTATCCCATTAACAAATAGCAACCCAAAACCATTGATTTTTGCTTTCATTTTCCTTTCGAAAACTCAGGATTTTGTTGAGGTAGATTTCAACAATCATTCCATTAATGGATTTGTTCCTATATATATGCGACCGCAAACTTTAGGTTAGATCACCTTCAGGTATCAGGAGGTTATCACTAATCGATACAGTTCGTTCTAGAAACACCTAGTTCCGGTTGGCATTCGTTTCTTAATAACATTTATGAAACACACGGATAATGAATGAATTTTTACGTTGGTATTTTATCTGACCGTCACTTGGGTTCCGTGATTATTATATTTATGATCAGAATAACCACGAAAACATATTATTATTGCCGTTATGCGGCCTCAAAACTATAAAAATTATCGGTACCTGATTATGACGATTTACATACTATTCCCCTATGGGTCCTCTTCATTTTTCAGACACGAACGTCATGTTACCACCAAAGCTGCGTAATTCCCTCAATGATGTCTGCCCATCAGGTTTTCTTGCAAAAAGCACAAATTTCTCTTGAACCGCAATCAATTTTCTGACACGTCAGCTCAAGCAAAAAAAAGTATTCGACGTCAAAACAAATAACCAACGAACTAGTCGGGTCGAATGGAAAAACAAATGTTCAACTAACCAAACACAAAATGTAATAAACTAAGAGAGTGAAAAAATTACAGTCGTTCATTATATACCCAAAAATTTCAACATCGAAAAAACTCGAATACAGTGTTTGATGTAAAGCATTTAATTCACATCTTGTATTTAATTGTTAGGAACTTTTTATAGTTACACAAAACTGTTTGTTATTTGATATTATTGCACAAAAATAATTTTGCGATACAAATCATTTCCGATACACTAATAACATTTGACATTGAATTTAAAATGAATTAAATGCAAGTTCAATCGATGTGATGGTGTTTAGGTATTACAAAACTATAATCTATGATAACAGTACAGTGAAGTTCAGTTCCATAACGGAAAGATTGTTTGAAGCAAAATATTCGTACAAAGATAAATCGAATGTTTAACAAAGCAAGATAGTAATTCTTTGTATGTTGACGATTGGACAAATACGCACAGCTGTTATGCGGTTTGAAAACTTCGTTGTTTAATTACGGTTGGTGTTTAGAAAATTCAAATTCAAGTAGTATGGTGAAATTAATCGGATGGAAACGTAGCGTGAGTAAATTTTAGTGGGTTGTAAAATTAAATTTCAACGTTTATAGAGATAATATTTAAGGAAAGTTTTTAATCAATTCAAATTAATTGATATTATATTATATTAATTAATAATTTAAAATTAGTGTAACCAGTTCAATTCTCCTCAAATGTGTCTGTCCAGCTATTGAAAATTTAAGTAAGTTTTAGGAAAAATAAGAAAACTATGGGTTACGGGGACTATAAGAAATATGACTATTGATGGTGAATGGATGAGAAACTATTACGAGCTGTACATGTTAATAAAAAAAATTGACAACTAATGAATCTGAGACTATACGAAAAATGTGTCGGTTAATGATGGATGGGAAAAAAAAACTATTACAAGCTACTTATGGTAATCACAAATGACACTTAAAAAATCAGAGACTATAATACACTGTGTTCAAGCATTTTTCCAGGCTATCCATTACAGATTAGCTCCTGACAAACTGGTCATCGCAAAGACGGAATTCGACATTATGTTGTCGCAAGGCATTTGCCGACCGTCAAACAGCCCTTGGTCCTCTCCTCCACCTCGCCAAAAAGAAGAACGGCGAGTGGAGACCTTGCGGTGACTATCGCTCTCTTAACAACGTCACTACTCCTGCTAAACATCCTATTCCACATATTCAGAATTTTTCGCATCAACTACATGAATGCAAAATTTTCTCCACTATCTTTCTCGTCCGCGCATATCATCAAATTCCTATTGATGAGCGCGATATTGCAAAAACTGCAATTTCTACTCCGTTCGGACTCTTCGGATTCGTTCGAATGACTTTCGGATTGCGAAACGCTGCGCAATCCTTTTAACGGTTCATGCATTCCCTTCTCCGAGACCTAAATTTCTGTTTCATCTACATAGATGACCAGAAAACATTCCAGAAAACATTAACTACGACGAAATTGCTGACGCTCAGTTCAACGATAACGAACTAAAGGAATTAGTGGACACTAGTCCCATACTTCAATTCCGATCCTTTCCAGTATCGTTTTGGCAATTCTAATGCCAAAACTATTTTATGTGATACCTCTTCTGGTAATCCACGACCTTTTATTCCAAAGCAATTTCGTCAATCTGTTTTCAATAGTCTCCACAATTTATCTCACCCAGGAGTCCACAGTTCTGTCAAACTCCTTACGGAAAAAGTCATTTGGCCATCCATTAAAAAGGATGTACGACAAATGGGTCAGAACTGCCTGGCTTGCCCAAAGGCAAAAGTTTCTCGCCATACTCAATCTCCTTTAGGTAACTATCCCTTCACTTCTCAAAGATTTTCCGAGATTCATATGGAAATTATTGGTCCACTTCCTACCTCTGAGGACAAACGCTATTGTGTCACAATTATTGACCGTTATACTCGATGGCCTGAAGCCATTCCTATCTCGGATATTACAGCTGAAACGGTAGCATCAGCTCTCTACTCCAATTGGATTTCTCGTTGTACCTACGTTGTACTTCGTGGTACCTTGTACCGTTGTACCGTTCTCGGAGTACCTTCAGTAATCGTCACTGATCAGGGCTCCCAATTCGAATCCAATCTCTTCAGCGAGTTGTCAAAACTAATCGGTTTCGAACGCAAACGAATTAAAAGTTACAATCCTAAATGTAAAGGCCTCATCGAACGTTGGCACCGAACTTTAAAATCTGCGATAATGACCTACGACAGAACGGACTGGACGCGTATATTACCGTCAATTTACTCGGTTTACGAACCACTTTCCCTGAAGACTTCCAATCTTCATCGGCAGAGCTCGTCTACGGTACTAACATTCGTCTTCCTTTACCGAAAACTCCACTTCCACTCCTCAATCTGATTTCGTTTCTCAATTGAAACAACATTTCAACCACCTTCGTCCCTCTATTGCATCAAGACACACTTCTCCTAAAGTTTTCGTCTCCAAAGCTCTCGAGTCTTGTTCGCATGTCTTCTTACGTACTGACTTAGTACGTAAATCTCTTCAACCCCCATACGAAGGTCCTTTCCAAATCATCAGTCGCGATGGTAAAAATTTCGTTGTTGACCGTAAAGGTCAACATATTCGAGTTTCCATCGACAGATTAAAACCTTGCTTTAGGGAACAATCTGAAGATGACTTAACTCAAAACTCACCTACTTTGAGTACTGATCTCCGTCGCGCAGACGAAACTTCGTCTTCTACAGATAAAGTCCATTCTACTCTTCGGGACACATCCTCGTCTTTCCCTTGTACCTCTGAAGATGCGAGGAAACGCGACGCTAAAGCGACTATTTCAACTAAGAAGGTTAGATTCAATCTCATTCCTCAAACTCAGATATTCCATCTGCATCTACAATTACGCGAGCAGGTAGAACCATTTGTACCCCTACTCGTTTCCTTCGTGCTGTAGCACAATAATTTCTATATCGTCCATATTAGATGGCACTAGGGGGGGAGTGTTGTGGCAATAACTTTTCATATATTTGAACTAATAATAATAATAATTATAACAACTCCTGCTTTTTTAAATCAAAGAGGAAAGTTGCCTGGAAAAGCGAGGATGGTAAAAAAACTTTAAAAAATTTAATTCATTCGTTTTTTCATTTTAATCTATGTTAATTGTTTTTGTTTTTTCTTTGACAACATATAATTAATAATTATTGTAGAACTTTAAAATTTGTCATAAATTATAATACAATTATTATAATACATTTATGTTATAAATTGAAAAATATTATTGTATATAAATATACAACTTAAGTTGAATTAATTTGATACTTAGAGTTGGTTTTATTCTAGATTAAATTTTGAAGATTGGTCGTATATTACATTAAGTTAAATTGAAACAAGCGCTGGAGATAAAATCAATTTGTACTAACTCAAACTGAATAGTTAATTATCTTATTAATTGAACATATCATTCTTCAAAAGAAAACTAAAGTTATTCAGCAATAATATATAATGGGGAATATTTAAAAGAAATAGCTAAGTACTTAGATCAAACCAAATTTCATTTAAATCCGGCTTATGAACATATGTGAAAACAAAAGCTCCAACCAACTCATCAATTACTCAACTTTCATTTCCTGAACCAACGCCTCTAGCAGCCAACTCCATAGAATCATCTCTATTATCAACTAATGCTACCAAAGGTTAACAGCTACAACAGCGCAATTGTAGACGTTTTTTTTAACGTCCATCGTTATCGTCCGTGTTGTGTTTCTTCCTTTACATTGCTAAATATAACAAAATAGTACGAAAAAAATAAAAATTCAAACAAAGTCCCTTTGTCATTTTTCCAAAATGTTCGTTATTTTCAAAAAACAAATGCAGTACACTAAGTACAATTTAAAAATTGGAGATTTACCATTGAAAGGTTAATATAAGTTAAGAAGTTAAGCATTATTTTCAATTTATTTAATGCTGATTATAAAACATCTTAAGCCGCAATTAGACTTTTGCAGAACTCTGCAATATTTCTGCAATAGTCGTGCAATGGTAGTGTGAAAATATTCATTGCAGAAAAGTTTGGCAATGAATATTTCTGCAATGGAAGTGTATAAGTGCGGCTTAAGTCACCCGACCAAACTTTAGTTAAAGTTTATATCGATTTACATGATTGGCCGTATACTGGAACAAGGGTAAAATAATCAAATTATGTATTTAATAATGGATTTAGAACAATGTGTTATTTTCTTCATACATAAAATATATGGTAATTGCATCAAATAATATGTTAAATTTATTTCGGTATAACAAATCTGAATTTTATACGTTTTGTAAACAATCGAATAAATGAATAATTTGATTGATGTGTTAAAATAAAAATTAAATTTCGTTGAATTATATAAAACAAAGTATCTTTTGTTTGTTTTTTGCATTGCCTAAACTCTTCTTAATTAATTGATTATAAATTTTTAATTATTTTTTAATATTTTAATTGATGATTGACGTTTATATATCCTGTACGATCTTTGCTTTAGATTTCATTCAGATTTTGTTTTGCTTAATCTTTTGATAATTTTTGGTAGTACTTTAATCTGAAATTTTCGTTGTCCTTTCTTAGTTTTTGAACAGGAGTGAATCGTATAAGAGTTTATACACGAGTTTCAAATTCTTATGACATATATACTACAGTGACAACCAAATCGTATGAATAAATTAAATATTAAAATGTAATAATCAACACATAATGCAATATACAACTAATTAATACCACATTATGTTGATAAAATCAATTAATCGGATAATTTTGAACTTAAAAATGCATTAACTCAAAAAAACAAAAAATAAATAAATCTTCAATCTTCAAAATATTGAAAAGATGATTGACATATTGTGTTTGCCTTAACCAATTTTATTTAAAAAGACACAGTATTAAGCTGTATCGTATATTTGTGATGTTTAGAATTTCAGTGGAAATGTCAGTATAGAAATTTAATAATTCTATGCGTGACGTTAATTATCAAAAATAGAAGGAATAAATGTTACAACTCGATAGGGATAGACAATATTAAATGTTACAATAATAGAAATGTCGCAATAATCTAAATTTTTCTTTATCAAATTGAAATAAATCACATAGTACTTTTTTTTACAACACAACAGTTTTTAATTAGGAACAAAAAACAGATAATAGATTTATTAAGATGCTTGTTTTTTTTTAGAGATAATTATATTCTCTTATAAAATATACGAATTACATTATAGTACATACATAATTAAAATGATTTGTATTTGGCGGATAACACAATACGTTTTTGGTTCAGGCTGTTTAGTTTTGATTTTTTTATAATTATAAATTTGATGACTTCAAATCAAATTTATTTCAAAATAATTAAGTGGACTAACATAATTTAAAACTATTTTTTTTTGGGTCATGAGAAAAAACATAGTTGACGGATTGTGATTTGGTTTAGTTTCTTAAGGTTCGAGTTTTGAGACAAAGTATGTGAGGCTGCCTTTGGTTTGATTATTATTAAATTTGGATATCAGCTACGTTCAACTATTGCTAGTTTTTTCCTAACCGATGAAACTAACTTCTTTCCCCGTTTTACTCGTCAATCGGCTAGTAGAAACTAAACTGTCGAGATGTTTGACCTCAACCTATCAGAATGAATTTAGAATTCATTTTCGTTTTTTCATATCAAATCACCAAAAAAAATAATTATGAAACCTTCAGGGATCTTGGCACCCTTGACTCCCCTTTGTCACCACTAAACAGCTATAGACAAAAATCTATTTGTGGGTAGTTCTACAAACATAGGAATTTTGGACGGCTCTGCTTATATCGTATATTAATATGAAAAAAAATTTTTTTTTTCGCATGAAATTTGTAAACCTTAACTATGTCTAGCTGGTCACCCAAAATAAACCCGTTTCGAAATATGCGTCTTAGAAAAAAAATTATTCAAAACGTCAAATTATCAGTCCCCTGGCGTGTCCCACCTTGAAATTCAAAGCTGGTAAACTAAATAATCAATGATTCTAAGTGTGTAGACTGTAGAGACAAATTTACACTGTAGTAATAATTTTGAATAATGATGCTTTAATAATGTGTAAATAAGCATAACATAACTCTATATTTCATATTAGATATATCCTATTAAAGTTTGTCCCACCAATTTGTTATTATTCTCCTGCCCAATCAAAACACATTGAAAATATTGAAAATTCATATTTCTATCAAGTTATCGCTCGTCACAGGAATTAATTAAAGTTCAATAAATATAATATTGCAAGTGTTTTACTTAGTCCGAGGTTTTATCATTCAAAACAGTCATCATTAGTAGCAAGATCGTGTGTTGTCCAGTCAAATTATCAGTCCCCTGGCAAGCATTTTCGTAAAAAGTATTTTAATTACAGGTAATTTTAAGGTAATTTTATACGTCGTGAATATGAATTGCCTTGGTATAGAATCCGTTTATTTTTTTTTTTAGACGTAATTTTGTCATTTTTAAGCGAAATACTGATTAATTATCAGTCCCCTGATTTGTTTTTTTTTTTTTTTGACTGGCCACATTCAGAAGCGTTGAAAGTACGTCATCAACTTTAACTAAAACTAGTTGCCAGAACTTATACGCAAAAAACATGTCGTGCCGTAATTAGCTCCATTTTCTTCCTTCGTGTGTAGAACTACCCTTGTCTTAAGGAGCTTGGTTTACTTACTTATCCTAGAGACCTAACTTTCATTAGTGTAATTAGCTCTTGTGCGAATCAATGTTATTTAAATTGGTATACAACATGGTTAATGCATTTTTACAAAAAAGGTTGTTTACAACTGTTTAAATTGGAGTCAAATTTTGGCAAAGTTTCATTTTTTAAAGTCGATAACTCCAAAGACCAAAAATCGACCACTGCACGAAAAACTATAAAGAGCTGAGATGTTCAGGTCCATACCATTGCTTGAATTGACATGGAATGACCCATCTTTTTCTTGCTTTATTTCAAAACAATCTTTCACTAGTAATATTACGCTAGTTAAAATTAGAAAAGCACAGTAATTTGGTGGTATTGGGAATGTTTGTCGAGTATTAGAGTTTGTGTTACACTGTTCTTAAAAATCAAGAATGTTGTTAATTAAAATAACGAAGTTCAGTCCCTGAAGTTCAATAGGACTGGATGTAATTGCCACTGCTACTAATTTTGATTTTGAATGAAATATTAAGAAACTAATTCCATGCATATCATAAATGTCTCACTAATTCCATGCATATAATAAATGTCTCGGCATATCATGGCCCGCATGGAGGGATCAGTTTTTATTGTTTTGAAATTTTTTTTATTTTTGATCTACGGGTGTGACAACCCTGCGTACTCCAGTCCCTGTAACGAAGTAGCCTGGTGCTCGACGACGCGGTTAGATAATTCCCTGATTTATAGATTCACTATTTTCCCATATACGTCAAATTTACATTAGCTGAGACTTTCATAATTGTTTTTTTTGTACTCAATCTATAGTCATCATTAACTATAGTTTCCGCCACAAAAATCTACTATCCTCAAGTAGTTGTGTAATATTTTCCAATGTGAATTCCTATATTTAGTTTAGATTCGTCAATCACTATAAAAATGAACATAAAACAGTTGGGTAATATTTGTCAAATGTAATTTCCTTTTTTTCAAATTCATGGTTCCGCTATTTCTATACAGATTTCCTATAATCGTCTACCAAATAGCAGTATTTGTCGATGTAATTTCCTACGTTTAGTCTGTAATCGATAATCGCTATAAAATTGTCAGTAAAACGGTTGTGTAATATCATCAATCCATGACCGCGCTATTTACATGTATAGTTCATACAATTGTTTCATAAACAATGTTGTTTCTTTTAAATCTTTTCCAATTTCTATTACAAACTATCAATCCGTACTTCTTACTGGGTATAATAACTAACGATAACATAAAAATATAATTTCCCTAGAAACTACTTTATCGATTCGTTATTGGGGAATGAACAAAGAAACGGCGTTGACCGCATATAAATAGCAGTTGACAGTTAGCCTCGGTCTCTTATTTTTTTTATTAGTCTATTGTGACTCGTAGTTGATTATTGACTCGGCTCAGAGTTCATTTTGTGCAATAGAATCTCGTGTTTGCTTTCTTTTAGTTTTTTTTCTGTAGTATTGGTTGGTCGCGTTCGTCGTGTAGCGTTCCGACAACCATTTTCTTCGATAGCTTGTTTAATTTATTTGTGATATTGAGTGTTAATTTATTCGCTGTGTTAAATACAAAGAAAAGTTTTACTTCGTAGTCTCGTATTGACTGTCCTAAATTGTTAAATCAAGATCGGTAACGCGTACACACCGAGTGCCACAATATTATATCGAACACCGCGTGACACAACCGAGGACGATACCTAGGAATGCGGTCTGCTGAGTTCACTGCAAAGTGACGGTGAGTGTGGGGTGGCAGGGCAGGCGGTTTAGGCTCACAACGAGAGTCAATTCCATCAGAATACTACAACATCAACCGCACCCTGACGTGAGTTGTGGTGGTAGACGAATACAACAGAAAATTAAAATATAATGGCGCCCGAGGACGATTACGAAGGTGCGTAGAAAAAAAACAAAGATTCACATTTTTATCTTAACATTTGTGGGTTTTGGTCTATCGAGGTTAATCGATGCCACGAATCCTTAAGCAGCCCATCAAGGGAAAAATAATTTAGCGATGTGCATAACAAAGCAAATACAAAAAAAAATATATTTTATCTATATGCATAACAAATCAAATACAATAAAAAAACAATAATTTTTTTTAATTTATAAAAATCTGTGTTATCGACAAAAAAAAAACTTTTTCTGTGTAATGCACGTAATTACTTTACCAATATGTCAATGAGTAAATTTTTTCTATTGGTTGCCGTTCTGTGTGTTTTTTTTATAAATGTCACAACAATCTATAAAATTTAATGAAAATTTATGTGATAATTAATTTATAATTAAAATGGAATTCGGAAAGGAAAAAGGTTAAAGTAGGAATATTAATTAACGTAAACATATTGTAATAAACTTCGTCCAGAATGGGTTAATTTAATTTACTCATAAATAAACAATACATTCTGCAAAGATGAATTAAAAGTTAACTCCTTTTTACTAATACAATTTGCATAAATTAATGTAAATCAAATTTGTTATACAAATGTTTACATTAATGAATTAAAAAGGGGTGTGGCCTATTGTTTCTAGAAAATACACTGAGTACCAGAAGATTCTGCTTATTTGTTTTTGAATATAAATAAGCGAACAAAATATCAGATAGTCAGTTTTAATTTTGCAATTAAAAGTGTTATAAATATTCGCAAGTATAAGGAATAATCGGTGGTACTTAAGCCTGGGTACTAATAGTAAAAGAATTTGAACTTAGTGGAATAGTAAATACAGATTTTACGATTCCGAATATTATTGATTCAAATTGTGGAAAAGCGGTGAAGCTCATCGTGCATAAATTGGAGACCCTAGAATTTATTGTAATTAAAATCGGAAGTTGCTGTAACTGGTTGATAAATAAAGTTTGAGATTTTGTTAACTAAAGATCTGTCTTTTTTACTGTCGTATTTGCTCAATAATCGAAAAGGACCAACGAAGAGTCTTTACAGTGGTGTCAGAAGTGGGATTATTGAAAGTCAAGACAGTAAATATTAGTGATCTCAGCCAGACCCAGCTGAAGGATGAGTTGAAGAAAAGGAATGCTCCAATCCATGGAACGAAGGCAGAACTTGCATTCCGGCTGCGTAAAGTTTTAGAAGAAGCGGGCCAAAACACAGAGGTCATAAAAGCAGAGCCGGAGGAAGCTCCGTTCCAGAATGCCCCAGCAATTGATCCGATGATGGTGTTGATGAAATGATGGCCAAACAAGGAAACAACCAACAACAACAATTTGCTGATATGATGACCAAACAAGGAAACAATCAACAACAACAACTTGCTGATCTGATGGCCCGACAAGAGAAACAGGCAGCAGAACAAAAAGTAGAGCAACGACAACAATTTGCTGATATGATGGCAAAGCAAGAAAGTCTACGTGAAGTAATCGAGTCACGTATATCCATTGCGGAGGTTAAAATCAACAACATGGAAAGGGAGCTGCGGAAAGTTACCGAAGAACATGAAGAGAAATTACGCAATCTTTCGAGTGAATTCCGCCAAGAAATAGCACAAGTAAGGTCATGTAACATGATCATTCCATCAACTAGTTCAGCTCCAGCTAGAGTGAAAATACCCGCATTTGATGGATCTACATCGTATCAGATATTTAAGATGCAATTTGAGATAGCAACAACTGGGGTTGATCACCAGCAAAAAGCAAATGCGCTTATATTGGCATTGAAGGGACCTGCTGCTGAAATTTTGCAGACACTATCAGCGACAGAGCGTGATTACAGCAAGCTAATGGAGGCCTTAGAAGTAAGATATGGGGAAAGTCATATGCAAGCTCTCCATCGCATGCAGCTCAAAACACGAAAACAAGGAGTCAGCGAAACTTTGCAAGAACTAGAGGCTGACATTGTGAGACTGGTAAATCTGTCATATCCAAACTATAACGCTGAACACCGAGACGAACTGGCAGCTGATACATTTATCAATGCTCTTCGCGATGTACAAATGAGAAATCAGCTGTATCTAAGTGGAAAGAAACTACCTGCGGAAGTCTTAGCATTGGCCCTGCAAATGGAAGCTGGAAAAAGAGCGTATGGCTCAGATAGAGTACGTCAGGTGGAAGTTGCTGAAGAGCCACTAAAAGCAGCGCTTGATGAAGTGATCATGCATGTCAAAAGTTTGGAAGATAAGCCTGAACGAAATCAACGAAGAAGATCTAGCAGAGTAAGATGCTGGAATTGTGGGCAGTTAGGGCACATCAGACGGGAATGCAAAGCACTAGTAGTAGCAAGAGAAGGAGTAGTTCCAGTCCAGATGATGAACCTCTCCAATAAGCAAGTGCATGTCAAAAAGGAAAGGGATTTCCGCGTTGTACACTGTAAGGAAAGGATACATTGTAACGCTGATGATCTTTCAAGAAGACCCTGTATTGAGGAGCGCAAGTCATGTAGCAGGACTGAGAGAAAGGAGGCAATGAAAGTGAATCAGATTAAGTTCCAAACTCCTGACGATTGGTGTACCGAGGCAATTAAAAGAGAGCAGCTAAAGGATCCAGCTATGGCACCAATATTGAAATGGAAAACCGAGGGAAGGCGACCGGAGTGGAAAGAGGTAGCACCTTTAAGTACGGAGGTGAAATGCTACTGGGCACAATGGGACTCACTATTGATGGACAACGGTAAATGACTCGGGTTAGACTCGGGTTGTTAGAAGGTTTTGTTTGATCAATTGTCCGATGATGATGTTTATAGATGATAACTCCGATCACTAATACAACTAGGAGAAAATAACTTATGGCATAGTGATGGATGTTATGTAGATTAATTCCTGTAGGTGGGAGTTGAGTCTCCTTGGTTTTTAGTTCCTTTAGGTTGTGATGTAAGGTTGATATATTATGGGATAGTATATTGTATGCATCATCGGATGATGTCGTAGGTAGTCTTAATATATGTGATGATATATTTTGTTGACTGTGCGCTTGCGTAATATTTATTGTTGGTAATAATGACATGGCTAATCGGTTGGAAAATGTCTGTTTGCTTTTGAGTGTCATATCAGGTTCAGTTATGGTACATTTTGGTTGTATTTGTATGATCCCGGTTCCATTTAGTTGAACGTGATTTATGAAATTGTTGCAGATTATATCTATTGTGCGTTGTTTAGTGAATGCGTATATCGTATGCGTATGCGTATACCGCAGTGAAGTAAGTCCATTTCATCTAAAGGAAGATATTGGTTTCTTTTTAGATTTGTGGCTAAATATTTTGTTGATGGTGATATATATATATATATATATATATATATATATATATATATATATATATATATATATATATATATATATATATATATATATATATATATATATATATATCTATATCGTGTAGTTGCTGTGTGGAACTGGTATGGATATTAAATAGTATAGTTGGAAATACTCCTTATTTATTAGAGGAACTGTTATTTGGATTATTATATTATTTTCCAGAACTCTAACTTTAGCGCTTAATTGCTTAATTATTTCATCTATGGTTAGGGTTTGAGTGGCAAGTATTAGCTCATTTGTGATAGATTGTTGAATCCTTGAGAATCCCTGTTCTTGTTGAATCCCTGTTCTCAGTTGTTGTGATGATAATAATCCTGGGTGTATTCTTCCATGATGTACATCTGTTACTGCTTCCAGAAGTATGCTTTATGTCGTTTGATAATTGATTATCATCATTATCAGGTGTAGTGATATGGAGTTGAATTGGTTCATAGATTTCATGTGTGACATATCATCATCAGCCTTGTTGGAATGTTCAATTAATGAGTTTAGTCGATTTTGGTATAGTTTTGAGTGTTCAGCTATTTCGTGTGAGAGTTGATTGACGATGTTTAGTGTTGAGTCCGTGATTGAAGTCTGATTTTTAATTAGTTGAAGTAAGTATTCTTCATTATTCTTGGACATCATAATTTTGTTTTCAATGATTTTAGCGTCATCTTCATCTAACACTCCGAATAATTCATGAGCAATTGTTCCTCCGATATTTAGAAGACCTCTTCGATTTCTGGTGAGTGTGTCCTTATCACTTTTATATAATAAATCATTGGATTTTATTATTTTCGAGTACATTTGATTCAATGGAGGTAATAAGGTGTCACACGTTATTTCGTCTGGAGGAGTGTTGCACACGTGTTGTAGTGTTTTTAAACATTGGCGAATTTCATGAAGTCCGCTCCGATAGTTGGATAGGTTGTGATATGCTATTATAATCCAGGATCCTTCAATTAGGTTTAATTGACCAATATCCTCAAAATACAATCCTGGTTGGTGTTCGAATGGAGTTATGTTGTATGGTTTTAATAGAGATTTGGCCATAGTAATGTGTAAGATGCATAGTAGCATTGTGGCGTATAGCAATGGTTTCGCTGGTCGTGCATACGGGTGTATGTTGATAACATTTTTTCTTGAAGATATTTGAACCCTTTTTTGTAGCTGTTGTGCACCTTGTTTTGCATGTCCTGTGTTTTTTCCACGCATCCAATCTCGAGCTGGTGGTGGTGATTTAGTATCAATTTCTGTTGGGGGTATCATTGATGTTTTGTTGTGTGGTGGTAGCTTTCGTTTTAGTGTACGAGTTGTTTGCGTAATGGCAATAGTTAGTAGCACTGAGTGGGCTAATGACTCCTTGTCCTTTGTTTGATTTATCTCATCGTGTGGAAGTGGAGATACATTTGTAATGGATCTTTTGATGATGTTGTTGTTTCTTTTTATTGAAATATTGCGTACTAAACCGTCCTTTCCGGGATGAAGTTCCGTGATTCTTCCCAAGGACCACTTGGTTGGAGGTAGGTTGTCGTCTCTGATCAATACTATTTCATTTACCGAGTCTAACCCGTTGTTAGAATGTAATAAAGGAAACAACCCGATGTAATAAAGGAAACAACCCCTAACTAACCTAACGAGTTGTTAGAATGTAATAAAGGAAAATCACTTATAATAGGAAGATAGGGTGGTTGAAGGAATGGTATATTTTTTGGTTGAATAAAGATTTACTTGCGATTGGTGATATAATGTTGAGTGAAGGAACAGAATCAAAAACTGTTTACTTAAACTTGAATTAAATTATTTCAAAATGTTAAGAATACATAACCGGTAATCAATTTAAAAAACTTTATCAATATAGAAAAATAATTAACTGTCCGTAATCATAAAAAATTCACCGTACTATTTTGTATCAATTGAAATATCAAACACTAAATTATATAAATTTTATTTGATTTGTCTTCTTATTTAAATTAAAGGCAAGAAAAGTTCCACTAAATTTAAATTGTAATAAAAATGATACTTAAGTTTGTAAGATGATCCCACGAGGATGTTGAATTGTTGTATTCCACGTTGATGATGAATTGTTGTGTTCCATGTTGATGTTAAACAGCTGCTTCTTAAGTTGATCTTGATCTGGTTCGAATGACCATGTTTTTAATGGAAGTAAGTAAGTGGACTGTATCGATGGTTTGGTTTTGTTGACTCAACAAAAAAAACTCAGAACAGAACACACTGATTCACTTATCAATAACAATTTATTTTTATTTAATTTACTCAACAATAATTTTTATGTTGTTATCTCAAACAAGGTTGCACAAGTAAAATAATAGTACATTATTTAATTAGGAGCTAAAGTGATACTTTTTGTGTTGAGTCTATAGTTTGACAATTATAGACGAAACATAAAAAGTCACTTTAGCTCCGAATTAAATACACTATTTTTTCGGCAAACGTTTAAATTTTTTATAAATATGAAATTAATACATCAAACTTTTTATAAATATGAATTTGTATCGTCATAATTACTTCCAAAAAAGAGAAAAAAACATTTAAAGTTGTATGAATAAAATTTTTTATCAAAGCAGCCTTTTTAAAATTTCATAATATGAGAATCAACTTATATGTTGTCATGGTTATACAATATGTTTGAAAAAATAACAAATTAACAAATAACAAATGCTACTTTACAGCCTCCGTAATATAAAATAAAAATGGCGTTACTTTTGCTGTCGCTAGACATTACTTTTGCTGTTAGGCTAAAAAGTAAGACTTTAGCTAACTCCCTAGCGGCAGTAAAGTTAAACTTTACAGCCGTTTGCCGAAAAAATAATATTACATAAAAAATTAAAACAAGTTATTGGATGACAATTATATTTTATAATTTTAAGGAACCTTTATAAGGTTCTTTTATGCTGGTTTAGACCGTGTTGGTTTAAGTAAAGTTAAACTGAACAATAAGTTTGTCAAAAAAATAATGTCAAGTGTGTCAAAAGAATGATTTTATTTATTTTTTTAGCCAATTTTTTGGAAAAAAAAATTTAGTTATTTGTATGACGTAAATGTAATTGAACATGAAATTGGACATGGACATTTTTGAATTTGTTATAGTTTTTGAAATATTTTTGGAATTTTGAAAAAAGTTTGTTTTTTTGATTTTGTAATAATATTTGCAATATTTTTAGAATTTTGAAAAAAAAATTTATTTTTGATTTTGTTACAATTTTTGCAATATTTTTAGAATGTTGAAAAAAGTTCAATTTTTGATTTTGTGGAATACTTTTAGAATTTTGAAAACTTTTAAGTTTTTGATTTTATTATAATTTTTGGAATTTTGAAAAAAGTTGAATTTTTAAGAATTTTTGGAATATTATTAGAATTTAGAAAAGGTTTAAATATTTGATTTTATTCTAATTTTTGGAATATTTTTGGAATTTTGAAAAAAGTTTCAATTTTTGATTTTGTTATAATTTTTGCAATATTTTTCGAATTTTTGAAAAAATTTTTATCTTTGATTTTGTAATAATTTTTTGAATATTTTTAGAATTTTGAAAAAAGTTTGATTTTATTTAATTTTTACAATATTTTTGGAATTTTGAAAGAAATATGAATTTGTGATTTTGTAATATTTTCTCGAAACGCTAAATGGAGAGGTTTTTGAGCAGTTTGCTGATTGTATCATCTTTTCACTAAATTATGTTAGTTTATGATCTGTTATAATTTTGCGGCAACGTAGTGATGTTTCGTGTTAGTTTTGTAATAAATTTCTAAACAGAGATAAAAAGTACATGTACTTTAACAAAGAATTATGTTTGATATACATGGCTACTCAAAGCTAAAAACCATATCCTCTTAAAAGGTTTTTGCCGAAAACTATATCAAAATCCTTAACCCAGACCGAAGTCTTGATATCTCAGAGCCTTGAGATTTCAGCCCCTTCATATTTTACCGTTGAAATCCTTAAAAAATATAAGTTTTTCCCATGGTAATGTTTAATTTTTTTGCACCATCTAAAAGTAGACGTTTCAATTCAACAAAAATAAAGAATACTGATTGTTTTGACTTTTACTTTACTTTAAATTTTGTGAACAACAAAAAAAAAGGACGATTTTTGAGATATGAGCTTTAAAACAAACCAAGGTTTAACGCGCCTCCTAGCGGAAAAGAAAAACATTATTAATTTCCAACTTACAAATTTCGATTATTCAACTATTTTTCTTTTTAATTTCAAAAATATACGTAAATCGCATGAAATTTGTGGCACCTATTAACAAAACATTGATACCATTACCAAAACTACGTGAAAAAGCCTCAAAAATTCCACCGCGCATAACCCGGTTCAGAGTACTGAAACAAAAAATGTCAATGTTTTTGTTTTTTATATGCTTATACAATACAACATTTATTTTGGGTAACTACAAGAAGCCCATCTATTAACTGATATATGAATTGTAGAATAGCTTGAATATATGACGGTAACTTTGAACAACAACTAATGTATGAAATACTTTAATTTTTATACTCATTATTTATAATTTAAGGGCGTTTTCCTATATAAAAATGACAAAAATGTGTAATATCTCCTCGATATACTCAGTATGAGCAAAATTCCAACGTGGTAAAAGGCTCATTCAGACTTTAAGGATTTGCATATAAATGCTGAAGTTCTTATATATAGATGGAGAAATAATTATTTAAAAATTGAATTTTTTTTTTTCAGTTGTCAGTTTTTTGGTTTAAAACTTTTAGAAACGCGTACAGACAGATTCAACAAACTTGTTTTTCAAATTTGAGACTAATCCTATAATGGGAAGCTGCTGAAAAGTAGATGACAAAATTCAACTCAACACGACTGTCAAATTTCAAGTTAAAAAAATGTTTGTAAAAATTCTTGTCGATATACAATAAATTATTATAAGGCAAAATTGATAATATTTAATGCTTCATGAAAAACAGTAGAAACAGTAATTTGTGCGTTTAGAATAGAAAGGTGTTTCCGCATGAAGTGTGATGTTTCAAATCGAGGCGATAACCGAGACTTGAAATGCACAGAGTACGGACAAATCTATTTTCTAACGAGTTGCACACAATATTTGTTCTCATACTTCATTGGAATTGATTTCTATGTAGACATAGTATAATTATGCAGGAATGAGTTCCATCATTATCCGATTTTTTTATTAATAAACCTTTTCAATTTCCGTCCAGTAAGTAAAAATAGTATATTTTCCTACAAGAGATAAAAACGCTGCTTTTTCGTGATTGAAAATGTCTTCACGAGACGCGGCAGCGTCGAGTAGGGCAATTTCACGAACATAAAATGTTTTTAGGAAATGCAATTTTTTCTATGATAGTTAAACGATATTTATTAGAAATTATTTAATTAGAAATCGACAAAATAACATTTAAAACTCATACTCTATTTTTTCATGGTTGCTTTGTTTTAAAAACTTTGTAAAATTATATGAAGATACCATAGCAACTACAATTTGTTATTATTTTTACACTAGTGAAAAAGAACCCATTTTCACAGGGGTTAAGCGTGCTGAAAATATACTTTTTATATGCTATCCTAGAAAAACTAAATTTACTTATTTAAAGAAACAATAACTTTCGATGTTTATAAAAAAACAGTTTTCACGGCAAAACCCTAGATGTACTTACATCTTAAAAAATTAATATAATTAGAACAAACAACGCTACTCTTAATTTTGGCATGTTTTAAAGTTTCAATATTTTTAACAGTGTAAACAAACATTGTGTTTTAAAAATTATTGTGTGTTTATTTTTTCGTTAGGTCAGTTACCATAATCTTTGCAACGTTCATAAACTATTGATATCGGGTGTGCCGTTCTCTTGCAATTTAATTTCAAAGCCATCCTGGGTTTGAATTTACAGAAATCTTTCGGACCACTCTTGTCTCCAGAACTTTAAAAAAATTCCAAAAACACACACGTATGTTTGATTTCACCTATATACCACTTATATGCTAAATATTAAGTCGATCAAAAATGTTCGGATTCAGCGTTGGTCACCTAGATCACGAATTTCATCATCGAGGAAACCAAAAAAATCTGATTTTTAGCTTAATTCTAATACCTAGGTCTTTCAGATCGATGTAATACTGAATTGAAAAATCGATTTCATTTTTCTCTATTTATTTTAATAGTATAAAATGTTAATATAAAATACATAATAATAAAACTTAGAACTATTAAAAATATTTACAAAAAAAAAAATTAAACAGTATAATTAAAATAAAATCAAGAGATAATTCAATTCAATACTATACTATGTAAAAAAAATCTTCATTCTACACATTTAGTAAATGCTTTTACTTATAATTGCACCAATCCGGCCATAATATCTTAATTAAATATGTGCTAATTAATAATAATGTTTTATGCCTACAAAATTTATTAAATTTTTTTAAGATAAATTATTTGAAAATTATAATTAAATAAATTATTGAATTCCGTAAGTATTTTGTTTATGATACTTTTATGTTGAATTTTAAATAAAGACTAGACATTCTCGTCCATTTTAAAGAAATTATTTAAATTTCTTTGTTATATAAATAAATAAATGTATAGTTTAATTAAAATATTGTAACTTTATTATTGATGAAATGATTTTCTAAATAAAAATTTTATGTATGACTTTTTTGACTAGAAAATTTTATAAAATGAAATTGTAAAGAGCATTTACATGACTTAATACTAGTTTCGCACTGTACATTTCACATAAACTAATTCAACAGCTATTTACGATGCGATACATTAAGTAATCTTTTATTAAACTTAAACCACAGAGAATTGTATGATTCTCTATGCTGAAACTATAACTCCATCTATAGTTAAATTATGGCACTTTGTTCACTAATTACAATACATTTCTAAACAATATTACTTAAATATCATAAATTAATTATATTTATTTTAAATAATTAAAAATTTCTAAAAGTTTTGGTCCATAAATGGGAATTTTTAACGAAATTATTTTATCTAATACTTAAAAATTGTTACAAATTTGGAATTTCTTAAAGGCAATTACTGAAGGTGAGTTACTACATAAAACTTTTTTATAAAAAAAATATGGTTTTATTCTTTGTCTTCATATATTGGTCGCCATGTTAGTAGAAATGGGAAGTTTTAAATGCTTATATATACTATTTTTGTGTTTGAAGGTGACGAATAGAAAAAAAATGAAACATCACCAAGTTATAAAGTAGAACATGCTCCTAGCAAACCATCAAGCAATAACTGGATAACCAATAACAATATCCTGTAACCTATTACTATTATTTATTTCTGTAAGTTTGTGATTATTATTAATAATTTCATGTTCGTTAATATTATTTTTATTTTTTTCAAAACTATTTAATGAAGAAAAATTAAAAGTATTGTTGTTATTACTACTAATTGTTTTTGCAATCACAGTTTTTCTAATAACACTTGTTCTTGAAAAATTATGTTCTTTATAATTTATAACTTCTCGTAGACGTTTTTTATGAATTAAATCATTAACGTCATTTTCATCATCGAAACTATTAGCATCAGATTTTCTATTACTCTCATGCTGATCATCTTGTTCATCTGATGACAATTGTAGCAGTACGTTTTTGTGTGTTTTTTTTATTTTTCTATTAATGCTATTACTACTAATATTTGACATTTTAGAAGAATTTTCATGACGATAATGATTTTTCATGCATGATGATTCCTCATGTTTATATAAATAAGATTTTAATGCAAATGCTTTTCCGCATCGACTACACGAATGTGGTTTTGTGTTGGAATGCGTTTGGATATGGGCGCGTAAATTTGATTTGTCAGCAAATGCTTTTGGACATATTGAACATTTAAAAGGTTTTTCTCCTAAAAGTTGTATATATATCGATTAGTTAAACTTAAAGGAATATTTCAAATTTGTTTACCAGTATGTGTGCGTATATGTCCTTGTAATAACCATGGTCGTGAAAAACATTTCCCACAATGTATACATTTGCATCCTTGATTATGTGTTCGAACATGCATAGAATATGCTGGCATGGAAACGTACACTTTTTCACAAAATTCACATTTTCTTGCTTTTTTGTCTTGAAGTGATCTGAAATAAAGAATTATGTTTTTATAATTTAATACGTATACAGATTATTTAGAGATATAAACTAGAAGTAAAAGAAATTTTCATATGCGAGCAATGAAGGTTTTTCATAGAAAGTGGAGTAACCTTTAGAGACCTAGGTAAACAACACACAACATCCGTTGTGATATGGATTTAAGAGAGACATCTATCTTTGTGGATTGAAGAGAGACATCTATCCTTGTTTATTGAACAGAGTCCGGAAAAACAAGGATGGAAACAGATGCGTCGCCTAAAATTTGTTAACAATTCTACACATAAATATATATTCAGTTCAATATATTCAGTGAAATGATTTTTTTTAGATGCACTCTGCCATTCTTAGAATATGATCGTTCCAGAGTAAGTCATTATAAATTGTTACTCCCGATATATTCGAATACTTTTACTTTTAATTCACCTATTTGTTTGCCACAATTCTGTTACTGTGGATCAACAATTTGACTATTTGGACTTACTGACTGATGCGTAAAGCGGGAAAATAATGTCGTTGAGGCATGATGCATCCGATTCCATCCGAGTTCTGTTGGCTAAGACGTTTATAAGAAACAACGAGATCCAGAAAACTAACAAGCCATGTGAAAAGGTTTAATAGTAATGACGGACATTCAAGTAAACAACCAAACATTATCACAAACTGTCTTACCTGTGAGTTTGTCTGTGCCTCGCCAAATTCGACGACGTTGAATATTTCTTCCCACATTCCGGACATATATGTGATTCCTCTCCTTGTCCTATAACACTACAGTTTATTATTTTGTCATCTCCATTTATATGAACTATCGAAACACTATCAATCGATGAATTCGATGATGATTGTGATAACGATACAACGCCTGTTTGTAATAGAAATTCATCTGTATTATTAACGGTTTTGATGTTATTTCTAGGGTCAAGCTCTCCTTGAATAAAATGTCGAGATTTTTTAAGATCAAAAATTTTATGAGAATAAATATAATTTTTTGTTTCTTTTTCATATGACGACGATGATGATGTGGATGATGGTGATGTCGACACCGATGATGGTAATGTCTGAATATAATTTATATTAATTTTTTCTTTATCTAGTTCATTCGAACCAATACTATTATCACTAAAATTTGAATTATTACTATGGCTATTATATTGTTGAACATTTTTTGTTAAATCAGTAAATTGGTGATGCTGAAGATCACTTTGTTCATTATTCAAATACAGATATTTTTTTTCATATTTTATAACGGAATGTTTTTGTTGGGGTTGTAAATTTAAAGTATTATTATGTTGTGATGTAATAACTGATTTATTATTATTACACAAAATGTTTTCCATACTATTTTCCATCCAATAATTTTTCCAATTACCAAATTGTGTTGATGATGAGGATTTTATTTGATTGTTTGTTAAATTTATTTTATATTCATCAAGATCTGTTAATTTTTGAATATCATCACGATAAGGTTGTGTCAAGTAAATTGGCCGAACTTGATAAATATTTTCAATATTATTATTAGCTGATGCTGTTGTCGTATTTTCGATATCATGATATGACTGTGTGATTTTAAACGTATGATTATCATAGTTTGATTTTTGTTGAATATAATTTTTTATTTGATTTATGTTTGTTGTACTAAGTTTTCCAGCGGCCAATGTTACTTCTGCTAATTGCGTTAAATTATATAGTTCATCTGGTACAGTATTAATTTCAATTTCTTGAACCATGTTCTTATGAATTTAAACTCAAATATTGACCGCGGTTTTTAAAATGAATTCTTAATTTTATGTTGATATGTTTTGTTTGTCTGAAAATAAAAAAAAAAGTTTAAAATAACTTTGTTTTGATATTGATGTCATGTTGCATGTTAAAGCTATAACCATAGCCAGATTAATGACGTTTCTAAATTACACATTCATATTGATAAATTTAGAAGTGTAAATAAAATAAATATCTTTGATGTTGAAAACTGACAAACATTTTTGATCGCTACAATTTGTATGTATATAGATTTCCTGAAATATTATATGCATTTGTGTAGAAAAATGATGATAATTGTGTTAAATAAGATGTCTTTGTAATAATCTTCCTTGTTGCATATGCCATACATATTTCGTAAAGAATACTGTAAAAAACTTGTTGCTTCGTGTTTGCGTATATGTATTACATACACATTTGTATAGTATACGATTAAAGCTCTTCAAACGACGACTGTGTAACCAAAAAAATTGAGAAAAACAGCTGTTAGTTTTTTTCTTCTTTGTATGTGCATGATGTTCTTAAAAAGTTATTTTTTAAAATGGTACATTTTAAAAATTAATACAATTTGAATTTTTGTAATAGACTAAGAGCCCGCGACGGCCAGATCTTCGTTATTTTATAAAAGCTGAAAGTTTCTCTGCGCATACCCCCTACTCAGGTAGGAACGATTAGCGACATATGAAGTTTGGATCATGGTGGCTCTAGCAGGCAGCAGGTAACAAAGGAGGGGCCTCCAAAGTTTCGTGAAAGCATAAAAGGTAATTTTTTATATATTCTTCGGGATAGTATTAGAAGTCACGTCACCCATTGCCAGACACTTACTATCGTGGCAATTCCCCGCCAGACACCCTTAAACTTTATCAATTTGTTAAACTTTAAGGGTGTCTGGCGGGGGGTTGCCACGATAGTAAGTGTCTGGCAATGGATGACGTGACTTCTAATACTATCCCGAAGAATATATAAAAATTACCTTTTATACTTTCACGAAACTTTGGAGGCCCCTTTGTCACCTGCCCCCTGCCAAAGCCACCATGATCCAAACTTCATATGTCGCTAATCGTTCCTACCTGAGTAGGGGGTATGCGCAGAAAAACTTTCAGCTTTTATAAAATAACGAGGGTCTGGCCGTCGCGGGCTCTTGCTCTATAATACATATCTTTTCTTTCCACCTCATTTAAGGTTAATTTTATTGAAATTAAACGAGTAGTTATTTAGATATCATCATTCGACACATAAATGGCATACATTTAGGCTATCATATAGCTCAAACTAGGGTAAACTACCCAGGTAGGAAAAAACAAACAGACATGGCACATGATTGGCATACTAGATATAAACTTTGGGCCAAGCGTATTTGCCACTGTTGGCCCAACGTTGGCTAAACCACGAAATGATAAAATCGTACCAGAATTGTTTTAACAAGTTTGGGCCAAGCACGGGTTACAATATTAGGCCATGATTTCTAGACCACGGGCCAAGTGTGGCTTACAATTTGGGCCCAAGGATGGCTTATAATTTCGGACCAAATATGACTTTTAATGACTTTTAATAAAACAAGAGATTAGCCGTATTTTATTTGCCAAATTACACTAACAATTTCATGTATCCAAATCTGACAAAATAGTTGGTTTTAAAAAGTCAGAATTGTATTTTAGTTCGCGTACTCAACACGTAATTCGCTACCCATCATTTTTTATTTCTAAAATTTGTCAGAATTTTAAAATTTTGAAGTTTTGACAATTTGACTTTTTTATTTATTAATAAAAATGTAAGTATAATAAGTATAAGTATAAGTAATGTAAGTATATTAACACGCAGAACTATCAAATTATAACAATAATAAAAAATTAAATAAATTAGTTTGCTGATATATGTTTTAAATATTTTTATTTCATACTGATATCTAAAACGACATTTTTCGTATTATTTATGGTACAAAAAGTTGAACTTTAATGTCCTAGGACTTTATAAAATTTTATAAAGTCCTAGGACGTTAAAGTTCAACTTTTTGAGCAAAATTTAAAACTCATTTCTTTTTATTTTAATAAATTTCCAATATGAAATAAAATTTTGTATTTACCTCAAACGAAAAGTGTTTTTAAAGGTACTCACTAGTAAACAACTAGCTCGTACTTTAAAGTTTCACTTTTCGTTCTAGATAAATAAATAACTATTAATTTATAATTAATTTAGTAAATTATTTGTGATATAACATCACCCCGATGGAAAATCTTCCATCAAGAATAATATAAGAACTGAATCTTATTTATCAATAATGTCTGAATAAACATGTATTTAATAGATTCAGGCTTAGTCAATTAATTTCTCTAATGATCATATATTTAGCGTTGACATTACTAGTGAGTACCTTTAAAAACACTTTTCGTTTGAGGTAAATACAAAATTTTATTTTATACTGGAAATTTATTAAAATAAAAAGAAATGAGTTTTAAATTTTGCTCAAAAAGTTGAACTTTAACGTCCTAGGAGTTTATAAAATTTTATAAAGTCCTAGGACGTTAAAGTTCAACGTTTATGGTACAAAACGTTGAACTTTAACGTCCTAGGACTTTATAAAATTTTATAAAGTCCTAGGACGTTAAAGTTTAACTTTTTGTACCATAAATAATCCGAAAAATGTCGTTTTAGATATCAGTATGAAATAAAAAAATTATTTGAAAACTTAAATTAATTATATTAAAATTTTATTAGAAATATTATTTATTTTACTATTAATTTATATCAAAATACAAATTTTAGAAACGCACAAATTAAAATTAAAAAATAATTACAAACTCAAAACAAAATTGTCCTGCATTGCGCATGTCAAGAAAAAAGAAAACAAATTGTTTTATCCACTGTTTTCTATTCAAGAAAAACAGCAGAGAATAGAATAAAATCCTCGGATACGTTTTTTGTTCTATCGTGATTCATACAATATGAACGACGTTATATCCGAGAATATATATCTTCTATTCGCGACCATACAATCGGCCCTAAATGATATCACAAAGATTAAAATGTTGTATTTCTTTAAAAAAAATGTTTACAAGAATGTTAAACATAGCATAGGCATTCATTTGTTATTTTTATGACAATTGAGCATGCCATGCTTTGGATGACGCGAAAACACCTATGTCACTGAAATGTAGCTGCCCCGCTAATTTTGATTCTAAGTACAGCATCGCAAGACTATCGACACGCTATTGAGAAGAACAGGATCTGTGGAAATGTTTAACTCATTATAATACGTTAAAGGAACGTTCGGCGCAGGAAACACTGACTGGTAAAGTACAATATATTCTTAAGGCTACACAAATATTTGGAAAAAGAGTATCAATATTTTTAATGGAAATTGCATTCAATAAATCTAGAGGAGAAAGGTTTTCTGTTTGAATCACCTCATTGGCCCATTCTTATGAAACATCTACCTTGTAAATTGCAACGAATTGCTTTGAACAGCTTATTATTTTCTCTTCTTCTTATGTTGAAAATTTTCACTGCTTCGAATCGATGTGTTAAGCATGTTATTACTAAATCTACAATAACTATATACGTGTTTTTTTAATTCTGTTTCTTGGTCACAAATGCTGTTTCTTGGTCACAAGTATCTTCAGTTCCATTGCTAGAAAATTATTGGCAAAGATGAAGAAATATGCAACCCATTTGCCCCTTACTTTCCTAGATGACATCCCATTGATTTCTTAAAATCTGCAGTTCTGCGAGAAGACTCTAGATTTTGAACTTTAACATCTATTGTTGTCTGAACAGCTCTCATGAAAAACTTTCATTATTTTGAACCATATTGCGATGCTATTAATATACAGGTAAATTTACTCGTGAGTTTTTTAATTCCGTTGATGTTTTGATAAGTTTTTGCTATTAATTAAAGGCTTTTAACTATAGTTTTTTTAAGAATCGGGCAGAAAACGTGGTTTTTGGAAATTTTTTTGACTCGATTTTGTGATTTTGGTATCAATTGATCGGGCTTGGCCGTCTCCCGAAAACTTTATTAGATTGGGGTGGTAGGACCCACCCCCACCCCTTTACACCCTCTTTAAGTTTTAGCATATAAAAATCTATATAAAATAAATGGGAAGAGATAAAAAAAATTTAATGGCACCATTATCTTTTATTCAGACCGGCGCAACTTTTGAGCCCAAAAGTTGGTTTGCACCCCCACCTCCAACCAACCCCGTGGGCGGGGTTGACACATTAAATGAGTAAAATTTGTCATTTTGGGTATCGTTAAAATCAGAATTTCATAACAAATACAATCCCTCATATTACCCCCCCTTATCGTAGAAAAAAATATTTTTTTTGCATGTCATGTTTGGTGTCGATTTCAATATAATGGGGGATGCTGAGTTCAATGATGATGATAAAAATGGAGGCTGGACTCGTGATAGTCCAAAAACGAGTGGAGGTTGGGGGGTCGGTTATAAAAAATATCGAAATCATCGTCATAATAAAAATTTGGGTCGGACTCAGGGTAGTCCAATAATAGGTGGGGGTTGGGGGGTCGGTTATACAAAGTATCGAAATTATTGTCATTATTATCGATTTTTACATAATCGAGGATGCTGAGTTCAATGGTGATGGCAAAAATGCTAACCGAGCTCAGGGTAGTTCAATAAGGGGTGGGGGTTGGGGGTCGGTTATAAAAAATATCGAAATTATCGTCATCATTATCAATTTTAACATAATCTAGAATGCTGCGTTCAATTATGATAATAAAAATTGGGGCCGGACTCAGGGTAGTCCAATAATAGGTGGGGGTTGGGGGGTCGGTTATACAAACTATCGAAATTATTGTCATTATTATCAGGAGGATGCTGAGTTCAATGGTGATGGTAAAAATGTTGACTGGACTCAGGGCAGTTTAATAAGGGGTGAGGGTTGGGGGTCTGGTCATGAATAGTATCAAAATTTTCGTCATTATTACGATTTTAACATAATCAAAGATGCTGAGTTCAATAGTGATGATAAAAATGGTGACCGGATTCAGGGTAGTTCAATAAGGGGTGGGGGTTGGGGGTCTGGTCATGAATATTACAAAATTGTCGTCATTAGTGTTGATTTCAACATACTTGAGGACGCTGAATCCAACAGTGATGTTTAAATTGAGATCAAAAATATAAGGGTGTCACTAAAGGGTGGGAGTTGGGGGCTGAAAGCCGAAAATGTTCACATATATATTATGAGCAGGGTTCATCTATTTTTTGATTTTCATCAAAAAGATCGATTTTTTTGATGTTAATCTGACTTAAATAAAAAAAATCGATTTTTTTATTTGCTCACTTTTTTTAGAAAAAATTCTACTAAAATTGAAGCTAAGTACAGAAAAATATAAATTTATTACATTTATTAAATAAACTTCATTTAAGAGTTGTTATATTTTTTCTTTGCTGAGCTTAGAAACCCCTGTCGGATTCAACGTTATAAACGATTTCCATTAATCTATATTCGTCATCGATGTAATTACTTATTCTCTCATTATTGCACCAGAAAATGGTTCAATTTTTCCTTAAAATTTAAAATAGATTGGCAAGAACGAAATAGGAAAATCTTCTTCAATATGATTTGTACAAATTTGTCTCTCTTCTTCTGTTAGCATTTCTTTATCATACATTTCAGTGGGTGAAATTAGAAACGCAGCATAATGGCAAGGTTTCAGGGCCATTTTGTATCTGTGAGCGAAATTCTTTTTTGTTCTGCGTTCAAATTTACTTGCAAATCACACTGTCCGAAATTTTATTACTGTTAGTTTGTTTTGTACGGCGGTACAAAATACTCAGTTACCTTTTATTTCATGTTCTATCAGCAAAACTCAAAACAAATAGAAAAAAATGTTACCAGAAAATTTAAAACTAAAAGGAATGATATAATTCGCAGATAACGAAAACAGTTAAGCCTAGTTTACACGTGGCGAGTAAACATGCGAGTTGAGCAGACGAGTTAATGGAGTAAAGTTACTGGCATCACGTGAACACATAAGGCGAGCTACTCGAATGGGCGAGAGACTAGAAACTAGCAGGCGAGTTACTACAACATACTTTGTTTTTACTTGCCACTCGCCTTTCCCCTCCACATTGAAAAATATGGTCGTATTGTATTCGGTTGATTTCGACAGTAAATTATTTGATTTTTTAACTAAAAGATGTTATAAAACATCGAATATTATCTGACTTTGGTTATTTATCTGTCAAATTTAAAAAAAAAAAACAAAGCAAAATCAACACGCATATAACTGGCAAGTAACTGCCATCGTGTGAACACTGAACAGTACAGACGAGTACAGCTACTGTTCAATTTTTTTTAAGCGAGTGAACAAGCGAGCTATTGTCTACTGGCACACCTTTAGCTCGCATCGTGTAAACTTGACTTTAGTTGTTTTGCAAAAAAGCGCATAAATTTCAATAATTTAGTGGTACCTACTGAAAGGAAATTTTTGGGATTTTTTATTCAAAATTGGTGTTTTATCATTTATCTAGCATTTAATTTTTTTTGTAAATTTTGATTTTAATCAGCGATTTATATTAAAAAATCAAGTGATTTAAATCTGATTTAAATCAACGATTTAAATCTGATTTAAATCAACGATTTAAATCAATTCAACGATTTAAATCATATGAACCCTGATTATGAGTATCGATTTTGGATAAATCAAGGCACTGAATTCAATGGTGATGCTGAAATTAGTATTTGGGCTCTAGGGAAGAAACTAGAGGATTAGGGTTTGGGTCTAAAATTGGGGTAATGTTCAAATATACATAATAAATATTGGTTTTTCTATGAATAGAGAATGCAGAATCCAATGGCGATGTTGAAATGCAGAACCACGTAATACAATATTTGTACTTTGAAAAACACTATGTATGGGGGGAGGAATAATAATATTTCTTATATTTCAATAATAAAATATAAGAAATATAAAGAATTTGCTATTTTAGTTTATTATTTTTCTTATTTAATAATTTTAAAATATTTTTCTGCCATGTTTCGACGATACATCAATTTGACGATATAATTCAATTAACATTGAAGAATAACCCACTTTTAAGGGGCTCCTTTGCTAAGTAGCTCTAGCCTTGGTGTATAATGTATATTTGAAAATTTTTTTTTTCTCAACCCCATCCTCCAGCTTCTGATTTTGCTCCTATGGTTGCTTGATTGCATATTCCAAGACCACCATTGGATTCAGTATCCTCGATTCATAGAAAAACCAATACTTATTATGTATATTTGAACATTTCCTTAATTTTAGACCCCTACTCTAATCCTCTAGTTTCTTGCCTGGACCCCAAATACTAATTTCAGCATCACCATTGCATTCAGTACCCTCAATTTATCCAAAATCGGTACCCATATTATATTTCCGACTTTCAGCCCAAACTCCCACCCTTTAGTGACACCCTTATATTTCTGATCTTAATTTAAACATCACTGTTGGATTCAGCGTCCTCAAGTTTGTTGAAATCAATAATAATGACGATAATTTTGATAATATTCATGACCAGACCCACAACCACCACCCCTTATTGAACTACCCTGAGTCCGGTTAACATTTTTACAATCACCATTGAACTCAGCGTCCTCGATTATGTAAAAATCGATAATAATGACAATAATTTCGATACTTTGTATAACCGACCCACCCCCAAACCCCAATCTCATAAAGTTTTCGGGAGACGGTAAAGCTAGATCGATTGATAACAAATTTGTAAAAAAAGTTTGAAAATTTCCGCGACTGCCCGATTCTTAAAAAAACATAGTTAAGATTTTCTATAGCATTTATTAGTTCCTGAAGAAGTTTTGCTAAAGGTTTAACAGCATCAACTCTAGCTGACCATCGCGTGTTAGATACCTTATGTAGTGATTGTGGAATATTTTTTTTAAACTGCCCATCGTTTAGGACTGCTGCTAAATAAGTTGTAGAATTTTTTAATTATTCCAAAAACTGTAACAGCGTTAGAACAACATTCGGCAGAGTTAACTCCACAGAAATTGAGACTGTGATCTTGACATGGGGAATGTATTTGCGGTGGCTATTTTTGATCGAAGGTTTGCAAGGTCGCAGAATCTTGGCAAATAATTAATATAAGAATGAAACCCTATGAAACCCCCCCATATAACCCTATTCATTAATGTAGATTTGAAAGTATGATCCTTTATAAATAGCTCGGATCGGGTTTGGTATATTCGGGTCGGGTAACCTATATTAGCCGAAATGGGATGAATAGGGTTGTATAACTCTTCATTTCTTTAAATAAAACATGAAAAACAAAGCTACTTAGGTGAAAAATTGAGAAAAAATACATCAAAAAAGCTAAACTTTAAACACTAACAACTTTTTCCAGGGATGAGACCGCTGAAATTTTTCTCTTTATTTGATCACTCGTAAAGACCTTTCCAATGATACCACTCTCGACACGATCCGAGCTACCCCCATATACCCTATATTAGTCAGTAATTTGGCGATTGATTGGCCACTTTGTGTAACAATGAGTTTGCATTCGGTTGTGTTCGTATGCCGGTAATTTATAGTATTATTTTTTCATGATTGAGCCTTAGAATATCCTTGAGGATGATAGAGATGAGCACAGTTTCCCTTAATATTCATGTTAAATAATCGACACGGCAGGCAATAAAGCTTCAAAATAACCAATCGCGTTCTATTTCATCTCCGTTTGGTAAAATTTTGAATAGGAGTGATTTGGGAAATGGTTTATTCAAACAATCATGGGAAAACAATGTAGTCATCTTTATGTTCCCTTGACGAATCGAATTTTCAGTAATTTGTGGCTTTATTATTTCATCTTCAAAACTACAAACATCAAAATCATGTCGATAATCTATTTGATTTGGTTGGTTTTCTACTTCCAGTGTTCAATCTAAAGAAATCGGGCATTATATTCTAATGTACAACAGATAAATCTTCTGTTGCTGAGGAAGCTGAAACTAAATTTGTTGATCTTTTACAATTCATTACTAAACAGTCTGTTGTAGATACCGGCTGGTTGAAATTGAATTTAGACAATATTTTGAAATCCGTTTGCCGTAAAATCGTTATCTTTACCGTTTAATGTTATGCGATACGAACTTCACAATATTGTCCAAATTCACATTTATATGTTCGAGAATAGGGCCTCTGGCCTTCCTAAACTATTATTTTGGTTTATTGTTAATTTTTTTAAAAATCGAATGACGCTAAATTGACCGCTTTTTATCGTTTTATTACGTTTGTAATTACAAATGTACGGTTTTAGGGCATCTTTTATACGGCCCATCTTTAAAAAGAAAAACTTCTCAACTAAATCTTTAAGCCATGTTATTTAAATCATCGTGTATTTTATTAATGGTAACCCGAGCAGAAATTTGTCAGGGCTCAAGTAAGGCCCTGATCAGGTTTGCCCTAACGCGGATCAGGCATTGGTAGGGCTGCCTGATTGGGCCCTCTGTCAGTGATATGTGATAACTCGCGTTAACCGTATGTCAATAGCTGAACTGATGTAAGTCACACCAGTAGATCAAAAATGAAAAAAAATTGCAAATCAACAGAAACAGATCCTCCGATGCGAAAGTTTTCAAATAACATGGCCATCCAATGTTGCTTAACGCAAATAACTTATTTAATAAGTTTTAATGGTGATATAAAAAATATTCGCCGTTTTTGTCACTAAATGGTGTTTATGGTCAGATATCTAATGCTAATTCGATTTAGTCAAACGAATGCGCGTTCGTATTGTTAGTGTTACATTTCAATTCAAAATGCAATATTTAAAAATATGCTTTTTACTGTTTATTTTTAATTTTTTATTTAATAATAATAATATAAACTTCCATATAGGGTCATTCCATGTCAAACCAACCAGTCACTCAACCCGACCATTTTAGATTTTTATGAAACTCACAGAAATTGTTTTCCATCAATATACAAGTAAAAAACGATTTTCAAAATTTTTTTATCTCTTTTCGTTTTTGTGTAATTAATTTCAAAATTTTAGAATATCGTCATTTTGAGGCTTACCTGTATAGTTTAAATTAAGTTTAAGTTTAAATATAGTTTAAATTTAAAAAACAAGGTTGAATTTGATATGCTATTTGCTTATGTTGGCTTAAAACCGGTTTTTTTTGAAAATCTCTAAAAACTTTTTTTGAAAAAAAATCAAAGATAGTGTTTTTTTTAAATTTTGAAAAAATCATATATTTTTTGATATACTATAATAAAGAAATCAAGTTTCATAGTGGGACCAATATGGGATCAAAAGTTATAGTAAAATATAAGAAGTTATGTTCAACTACTACTGGAATATACTTATCGATTTAGTGTTCTTACATGTAAATAATAGTAGGTTCTGAGTTCCAATTCATATTATTCCAAATAAATTAAATTATTTACTTAAATATAAGATATGGTTTAACAAAAGAAAAAAGATAAGGTTGTAGCCTTATAATGATTTTATTACAATGCGCACTTACGAAACACAAAGAGAGTGTAAGAAATTAAATTGGTTTGGCAAGTGACTATATTCCAAAATACCTAAAGATTTCCCTATGCGAGTTTATTAGCAGCTAGTAAGTTTGCTTAACAGTAATTTGTAAACTCGATCAATGTAATCGATCCATTGGAACAATGCTCAAACAACCATCCATCCATTTGTCATATAGTATATTGATCAGAGGAATCAAAGAAGTTGGAACACCTAAGTGTAGTTATGATTTCAGACTGTATGGTGCATGAAGCAGTTGCTGCCCATTTATTTCAACGGCTAATGATGGATTTTCTTAACAGAAAACTACCCAACAAAATCGAAAAACTCATATATTTTTCAGATGGAGCAGCATCACAGTACAAAAATAGATCAAATTTTATAAATTTATGTAATCATGAGAAAGATTTTGGCATAAAGGCCGAATGGAACTTTTTTGCATCATCACATGGTAAAAAGATTAGCCGCATTAGCCAGTTTACGGATGGTGTATAACGAACAAATAATGACTCCTCGCCAATTGTATAACTGGGCCAATGATAATATAGTCCACATAAAGTTTATTTATACTACTAACGTAGAGCATGAAGCAGAACAAAGACTCTTGTAGAACAGACTCGAAACTAGAAAAACAATGTAAGACACACAAAAGTTTCACTGTTACATTCCACAAAATGAATCTCGGATCTTGGTTAAAAACTAATCGTTTTCAGTAGAATAAAGTTTAAAAATAGTTTCGTCTGAGGACACTTTTGAAGATTTGGACATTAATAAGATTGTTGGCTTTGTTACATGCCAATATTTCGATAAGTGGTGGTTAGGTTGTGTACTAGCAACAGAGGAAAATTTTGTGCGAATAAGCCTTTTGACACCACATGGACCTTCTTCATATTTCAAATACCCTTTATTGCCAGATATATTAACTATTCATAAAAAGGAAGTGTTGACTAAAGTTGATCCTATAACAACCCCAGGCAAAATGTATCGATTAAGACGTAATAAATCCAACAAGGCGAATAAGAAATTATCTGTTAAATTAAAAAAAATTAAATGAGTTTAATTTCAAAATAAATATATTTAAACACTTTACTAAAGTAGCTTTTTAATTTACAAACCTTTTTAAATTTGAACCTATTGCTATTTACATGTAAAAATATTAAATCGAGAGTAATGTTCCAGTTTTACTTGAACATAACTTCTTATATTTTACTATAACTTCTGATCCCATATTGGTCCCACTCTGAAACATTCAGGATTTTTTTACTATAGTATATAAAAAAATGTATGATTTTTTCAAAATTTAAAAAAAACACTATCTTTGATTTTTTTTCAAAAAAAGTTTTTAGAGATTTTCAAAAACACCGGTTTGGAACCAACATAGGCAAACAGCATATCAAATTAAACCTTGTACAATTTTCTTTAAAATGAGGCTCTCTAAGTTGAGATATTCGAAATTTAAACTATACGGGTAAGTCCCAAAATGACGATATTCCAAAATTTTGAAAATTAATTACACAAAAACGAAAAGAGATAAAAAATTTTGGAAAACCTTTTTTTACTTGTATATTTATGGCAAATTATTTTTGTAAGTTTCATAAAAATCTAAAATAGTCAGGTTGAAAATTAAAGTTTTTTGGTTGGTTTGAAATGGAATGACCCTATAGTAACAATTTGAATTTGATTTTTTATTTTATTGAATATCGATTACGACTTACGTCATCCTCAGTTCTTAAATTATTATTACAATTTTTGCTTAATTTATTACTTATATACTATTTTTTATTATTATGTCATATATTTTGTTAGTTTTAGTGTTGATTTTATCATTTAAAATGTTGCTATTGTTTTTATGTTTATATATTTCTATTTCTTCCAATCTATCTAGATGTTGTCCTTTTCTTTTTTTATGTAATATGTTTAAATTTGTGTTTATATTGGTGTATTTGTGTTTTTCTATTTTTAAATGTTGGGCATACCTTGATTTTGGATCGCTCTTATTAATTTCACTGGTGTGTTCAATAAATCTTTTTGTGAAGGACCGCCCGCCTTATAATTTCAATTCACATTTTCCGTAAAATCAATTTTGTCATTTGTGTTTAAAAATGATATTTTTTGAAATAGAATGAAATGAAGTTTCTGAGTAAAAACTATAAGAAGGCAAAAACGCGCCACAAACATGAAAACAAATTTGTGAAGTTTACTGAGAGGATGCTGTATGTGAACGCAGGAGCTATGAGGGATTTGTTCGATTCCATTCTGGAAATTTCGATGTTAAGTGCATCTCACTTTGGTCGGCTACTGAAAAGGTCGATGAAATTTTGGAACGGGTCGAGCTAGCTCTACATGCAAGTTGACAGGATATAGCGGATACACTAAACATCAACCATATGACAGTTTAGAATAAATAATAAAATTTAGACTAAATAATAAACGCTGACTACACAAAGAAGCAATGTGTTCGTTTGCCACATGAATTAATGAAAAGAAATTTGATCAACCGAATTTCCATCAGTAAAGTGCTGCTAAAACGTAACAAAATCGAGCCATTTCTGAAGTGTATCCCTTCTGGTGATGAAAAATGGGTTAAATATGATAATATTAAAGTTCAACGATCATTGTCAAAGGCCGTTGGCGAACCACCAACGAGTCCAATTCCCGAGTGGAATCGAAAGGCAATTGTTCTTTGTGAGCAGCTACCTCCTGGCCGAACCATCAATTCGGTCTTCCCCTGTTAACAATTAACCAAATTAGCGCAAGCAATATGACAAAGCGTACAGAATCAGTCAATCGAAGGTGTGTTGTCTTTCATCATGGCAAAGCCAGACCACACATATTTTGATGACCCGTTACAAAATGACTGAACTTTTTTGGGAAGTTTCTGTGCATCCACCATGTAACTCGGACTTTGCACCATCTTGCTACAATATATCACTGTCTCTGCAAAACTACTTTGAAGAAAAATGTTGCTGACAGAAAAACCATCGAAAATCACTTGGCCAGTAAAACAAAGTTTTGTTTTATTTCACTCTAATTTGAAAGTAATTACTCCCAAAGTAGACTTAACAAGCTAAAGTATATATAAGAATAACAGTTAAGCTATAAAATATTTATTTTTATTTTTTCATAAAACTTTTATTGCACATTTATTGTGACACGGCTTATTTCCCGACTACGTTTATCATATTTAATCAACAGTCATAATATACTACAAAATTTAGAAAATATAAAGGCAATACTAGATTAAACACTAAGGGATAGAAGTGCATGTTTTGCTCCCGAGGTGTGTTTGGAGCCCTATGGCAAAGCTTGTGGCTACGGTGTATATACTATTTGCACGACCACAATCTAATCATGTAAGGAAAACGAAAATTGCAGATTTGAATATTCATCATAGTAGTCGGTTTTTGTGTTGTTACGTTTTTCCACCTTACTTCGAATTGGCCTTGGAAAATCTCCTTCTGGCTTCAATCACTGAATAGTAAGCAGAAACATCATGTTTTATTGAGTTTTCAACACCGTTATTGTTCCACAACAACAAGAAAACAATTTAACAATGCAAACAATATTCTTTAACAAAAATATTTAACAGCATCAAAAACTCTAACGCAGTGTTTCTTAACCTTTTCGCAGTTGTGGCCCCCTTAAAATAAGTTTTTGACAATCGCGGCCCTTTATAGTAAAATATTCTCGCGGTCATCATACTTACTATAAAATAATGTAATAATCATTATAACATTCATTTTAAAACAATGAATTTATTGACATATTATGATAACAATAATTAATTGACAGTTTTTAAATATATCTATAAAGCAGAATCTTACTCCACCTTATTCGCAAATTCATTTTACTGTATTCAAAACTATAACATAAAGCCTTCAAAATTGAACCCTCATGTAATAAAGATTAGCAAAGGTGTCTTGATCAACTGTTCCGACTGCTATATTCACGACCGCGTCAACACCACTACTTTGATCTCAGTGGAAGAAGACAACGTTGTCGTTTATCGGCAACAAAGATCCGAACTTGTCCATAAGTCTATACGAAAAACATGTAAGAAATATCTACTTTTAAAATGGACATTGGACAGTTTGCTATTTCGATAGTACGGACAGTATACTTATTTAAAAATGTTAGTATTATTTCACTTCTGACTGCGTTCCATTTGCTGCTAAGTTGTATTTTATCTGCTAAACCTACATTTTTCAGAGCTGGTCGTTAAATAATCATTATGAATGTACGAAAAAATAAACACGCTCGACATGGTATCCGCGCTCAACATGGTATCATAATATTCAAATCTATTGAGTTAAGTGGTGAGATTTAATGCTAAACATGTTGATTTGATACATAAAAAAACCAATGTAGTCAACTATTTATTTGACTAAATCAACAGTATTTATTCTTAATAATTGTAAAGAAATTAATGCTTTTATCAAAATCAATTACTAAAATTTCTGTGGTTTTTCTACTATTTGCATAAAAGAATTTCTTCAGATTAGTGTTTATTTATTTTATTGTCCATTGTGGAAAATCATTTTTCACGCAGATATGTGCAAGCAGGCATGTATGCAAAATTGAAAATTGAGTTCCAAACTGCCTTATTCAATTTGAACAATTTGTCATCAAGGGCAATAATTTAGAATTATGTTATTTATCCGAAGGGATTGTGTTCAAACTTCAAAGACTTCTGTTATCAAGTTCATTATTTGAAATATTAAAATCGAATTTTTAAACAGTGTTTGGGATGTCATTAAAGGTAGAAACATAACACGGACGATAACGTCGGACGATAAAAAAAAACGTCTTCAATTTCGCTGTTGTAACTACAACAAAGGCGTCAGCGTGAAAAGCTGTCAAAAATAAAATTGCATAAACTAAAATACTTTGTTCTTTGTCAAATTGAATTTCACAAATTTCAATTTTAAAAATAACTAATTTTTACTAATAAATAAATAATAATAATTTTTCTACTAATAACTAATTTTAAAAATAAAATACAAAATACAAATTATGAAAATATATAAATGAATAAAACCGAACTTTGAACATAAACTGAAAATTCAGCTGACAACTCAAAACAAAACGATTACAACCTCAGAAACGCGAAAAACATCAGAAAATCATATTTTTCAGTTGGTGGCACTGTCACAATAACATTAAAAATTACCCTTGCAGCCAAATAAAAATAAAATTCATATCTGGCAATAATCATCGCCGACGATAAATTAGAAATAGAATCTAAATTTTCTCCGGCGAAAAAAACTTTTTCGTTTATCGCTGGTTGTGTTTGAAATGTATGTATCGTGTGTATGCTAATGTTGCTAACGTCGTCGTCGGACGATTTCGCCCGTGTTGTGTTTCTAGCTTAAATTAAATAATTTGGACGTTCTTTAACAAATTCACAATTAAATATCTGTAACTGTTTGAGATAATTTGGGAACATTGCAAACAAAACGATTCGCTACTCTGAATCCATGCATGGAATTTGTTTTTCATTGCTTTTGTTTGGGTAATCGATTTGTTTTATTCTGGAAATATGATCCCCAAGGACAGGATAATTATTGTAATTGTTTTTTATTTTTGACCGACGGGTGTGACAACCCTATTGAAAATAAATTGATAGTTTTAAAATTTGGCATTGCCGGATTTGTTGATAGCATCGTTTTTTGAGTGTGTATTCATGATAAAAACTCCATCCAGTTATGTGAAGTTTTTTAATTTTTAATATTTTTCTCTTTTGTAGATTTTAAATTACGTTCCCAAAAAAATACACATTTTCGAACTGAATATTAATTTAAAATAATATGCATACGTGTTTTAAATGGAACTATATTTATTTCGGCTGGTCAACGACTATATATTGGCACGGTCACGTTTTCTTATTTACAGCTGTATACTCCTTACGAAATGGAAATCGAAGCTATGTCACTTCGTATGTGTTGCATAAACTCGAAATATTTAATGATCCAAAAATGATATGCATTACAATGATATGCATTACTATATGCCCTACTATCTTGCTAGAAGTATGATCTTGGTCTAAAAGCATATTCTTAAAATATTGTGAATAATCAAATGCTTTTACTCCGACCTTTTGCTATAAAATTTAAGAATTTCCCTTTAAAGTATATTCTAATTACCTAGAATAATCTAGTAGCATTTGCTTTTATGTGACAACTAACGTTGAATTTTGAAGTTTTTGTTTGTTTTTGTTGTTGCAAATCTTTTGCTATATTATGTAGTGCAAAGCAAATCATTATTGGTTTTGGTACTTTCTCTAATGACGTTCGAACACCGTATTTAAGAATGAGGAATCTTCGTTTCACTTGCCCAAAACATCTCTCTATTATAACCCGATTTTTCGCATGTACCGTATTGTAACACTTTTCTGTATTAGTTTTTGGGTTTTAAATGGGGTCTTTAACCGAGACCGTATTCCATACCCAGAGTCACCAAGAATAATGTACGATGGTTCACCTGTTGCAAGACAAATGGAATGGCGAGGTTATTAGATCCCGGCTATCGTGTACTGAACCCGGCCATTTAGCGTCAATACTTGTGAAGATTTCTTTTGCATTGCAGGTAGCTTGTACATTTAGACTCGTGAAACCTTTTCTATTGACGTATTCATCGCCATGATATTTTGGCTTGGGAATCGCGACATATGTACAGTTTATAGCTCCAATAACACCCGGAAAATTGAATTTAGCATTCCATTCGGATTTTGCGACCCTTATGTCCTCTGTTGTTTTTGGAAACTTAATAAACTTCTCGATCTTCATCATTATTTTGTACGGTGTACCCCACTATCCTCTTCTACATCAATTTGAAATCCAGGATCTGACATGTACCTCAAAAATATTTCCATTCTTTGTTTTGATGTTAATACTCCACCTCTGGTTTCAACAATTGTGTTCAAAAACAGCTTGAATAATTTTTCAACACTCGCCTCGGTAAATCGGTGCAACTTTTTGTAGTCGTTTACACTATTTGCCCGTCTTTCACAATATAATTTTCTTTTACGTATTCTGATAAATTCTGTCATTTCTTTACTCTCTTAGGTTATGTAGAATTTAAGATGCTTCAGATCATATTTAAAAAATGTTCAGAATGTTCTTGAAAAATTAAGCACATTCTAGGTTTTATTCACAAAAATTTAAGAACCTGCTAGGGAAATTTCAATCAAGTAGCAAATGCTGAAATAAATTTTAGTACTCAAGCAAAAGCAAATACTTAAAATTTTATTCACACATTTTGTTCAAAAATGTTTTAAAATGCGAGTAAAAGCATTTGCTTAGTTTTTATTCACTCCACCCATTACTTACAAAAACTGATTTAAAAATAACTTCTTTTATTTACACGGTTTTATATGCACGATTTCGTGGTTTCATTTACAATTAATTTCACTTAACATCATCGCAGTCTAAAATAAAACTATTTTCATTCTATAAAAAGGAATTCCTTATATATTTCTGCATAATTTCTCGATTATTCGAGGTCACTTTCTTTAACGAAGAAACCTCGAGAAAATCTAAGAATATTCGATAACATTATTTTACCTAGTTAATTTGATTCATAAAATAATTCAATTTTATTTCATGTTTTTGTTTTAATCTTTAACCCTTTTTATTGGAAAAATGTGACGTTGATGAGTACAATTTGTATTTCATTGGAATAATGAAGAATCGTAACAGTATATATTTGTTAGAAATTATCATATATAATACTTTAGCAAACTCAGTGGACTGTAACACTACTCGAATATTAAAAATTACATAAAACTAATTTTCGCTAAAAACAAAGCCAATATTTCTAATAAATTAAATCGATAACACATGAGATAAGTTTAAATTTTGAACTCAGAAGTCAGAATGATTTTATTTATAATATAAATTTTCTTTTTAACAAATTATTATGATGACAATTAATTTTAAAAAAAATGTGTATGCGTACCAGAGTACACAGGTAAGAAGTGAAACTTCTTTATGACATATCATTTTTCGTTGCTATTGTTATGTTTTTGTATTTAATAAAATACAATATTTTAATTATTTAAATGTTTATTATAATTATTAATATATATAAATTCAAGATACATATATATAAAGTATAAGACGAGTGACATGTTTCTTTTTCAACTACTAACTTATATATAAATTCCACCAGATGTCTCGTATGTATTTATAATTAATGAATGACGTTACATCTCCCCTTCACAAGATACAAATAAAATATTTCAATTAACAATAATAAAAATAGTTCAATTAACAATAATCCTTAAATTTATATGGAGTTTTAATTTGTCTCCCTGACCTAGTTCTATGCTGGGGAACGTCATTATTTTCTGTTATATTTACATTATTGGATTCTACTTGATTTTCAATTTGAATTCCAGAATCAGTATTTAAATTTTTATGACTTTCAAAATTACCTAAATTTACATTTTCAGTGTTACAATAATAGTGAGAATTCTGAACAAATGATTCTTCAAAACTATTTTCATTCGGTTCCTTTTCGTTTACATCATACCCGTTTTGAATAAATTTCTTTATATAAGCTCTATTACGTCTATATACTTTACAATTTTCACCCTTAATCAAAAAAGACCTTGGTTCTGGACCAATTTTAACAATTATTCCTTTATTCCATTTTTTATCTGTCGGAATTTTCTTAAATAGAACCGGATCATTAACATTTAAATTTGACAGTTCTTTCTTATTTCTATTGTAATAAAATGACTTTTGTTTATTATTTTTATCTATAAATGACTGATATTCTCGTTTGTTTACGACTTTAGGCTTTAAATAATTATCTGTGGTTGGCAAATTTGTTCTAAGTTGCCGTGACATTAAAAGTTGAGCGGGCGAGTACAGACTTTGATTTGCAGTGTTTCTATATTGAAGTAGTGCTAAGTATGGATCTGAATTAGACTCATTTGCTTTGATAAGTATTTTCTTAAGCGTTTGTATGCTTCTTTCTATTTGTCCATTAGACTGACTATGGTAGGGACTTGTAAATGTGTGCTTAATATCCCAACCAGTGACGAAATTTTTAAAATATTCTGAGTTAAAAGGCGGGCCCCCGTCTGTTATTATAATTGCAGGGATGCCATGCCGTGCAAAAAATGATTTTAAATGCATGACAACAGTACTTGAATTACTATTATCTATTACTACCATTTCAATAAATTTGCTATAATAGTCGACACATACCAAGTATTTTCTATTTTTAAAATATAAAAAATCAATACCTAATTTGTACCACGGAATCAATTTAATTTCATGAGGTAACAATGGTTGCTTACAATTATTATTACTAAATTCTTGACATATTGAACAAGATGAGACGACATTTCTTACATCATTATTTAGATTTGGCCAATAAACTGAATTTTTTGCAAATTGAATACATCTTGTGATGCCAAAATGACCTTCATGAATTATTTGTAACATTTCCTTTCTTAACGTTTGTGGCACTATTATTACATCATTTTTAAATATAAGACCATCATTGACAAAAATTTCATCTTTGATTTTGAAATATGGACGAACTTCTATAGGAGTTGACTTAATATTTGACGGCCATCCCTCATAATAATATTGACTCAATAATTGTAGCGTACTATCTTTAGAAGTTTCAGTTTTGAAAGTATCTTTTCTCTCAGGTGACATATTGACATTATTTGTGACAATTAAATTTACATGAACATCAATTTCACCATCTAGCTGAGGTAACATTTCAGCTATTGATGCTCTTGACAAAGTATCTGGAATATACATTTTACTTCCAGGCACATAGACAACTTCTAAATCGTATTTTTGAATTTTCATCATAAGCCGTTGTAGACGCGGAGGGATTTTATGCAACGGTTTTTCGAATAACGGTACTAGTGGTAAGTGATCCGTTTGAACTTTAATTTTATGACCATAAGTGAATTGATGAAATTTTATACATCCAAATACAATAGACAATAGTTCACGCTCTATATTAGCATAGTTATGCTGACTTGGAGTTAACATGGCTGAGGCATATGCAATAGGGTTTGAACCATGCATGATCGAGGCACCGACTGAGTTTTGCGACGAATCACAAGCTAGAATAAGTTCTTTATTTGGATCGAAATGAGTTAAGACTGGCGCTTGTGTTATTAGTGACTTAAGACGTTCAAACTCTTTTGCATGCACTGCATCCCAATGCCATATGACATTCTTTTTAAGTAATGACCTCAAATTATGAGTTTCTTCTGAATATGACTTAATGAATTTTGAAAGATATGTTAACATACCTAGAAAACGTTTAAGATCTTTAGTATTTTTTGGTGACGGCATCTTATTAATTGCTTCTATCTTATTTTTATCTGGATGACAACCTTGACTACTAAAAACATGACCTATATAAGTGACTGAATTTTTACATATTTGAGATTTTTCTAAATTGAATTTTAGACCAATTTGTCTAGCTCGATTTAAGACTTGTTTTAAAATTTGATCATGTTCTTCTTTTGACTTTGCAAATATAAGAAAATCATCAAAATAAATTAATAGACCAGGAATATTTGCAAATAATTTTTCCATAGTTTTATAAAAATATTCAGGCGCTGATTTAATCCCAAATGGTAATCTCAAAAATCTATACCTTCCCATTGGGGTTATAAATGTACATAATTTAGAGGACTCTTCGTCTAATCTAATAGTCCAAAATCCTGAATTAGCATCCAATGTTGTAAAAAACTTGGCATTGCTTAAGTGAGACCTGACTTCATCTAGAGTTTTAAACGGATAATGTGACCTTATTATAGCTTTATTTAAGTTCCTAGGATCTAAACATATTCTTAATTTTCCACTAGGCTTTTTGACAATGACTAAACTATTGACCCATTCTGTTGGTTCCTCTATTTTCTTTATAATATCTAATTTTTCCATACGTTTTATTTCGACAGACAAATCTTTATATAATTTAAAAGGAATTTTACGCAAAGGCTCTATTGTAGGCTTGACTGACTTATCTATATCTATATGACAAATTTCATTTTTAATACATCCTTCAAAGACATCATTAAAATTAGACAACAAACTTTCATCATTATTATCATATTTAAAAGTAACATTTTTATCAAAAGTTACGTTATGAACTCTTTTTACCACATTAAGTTCGACAGAAGATTCTCGACCTAAGACTGATTCCAAATCCTCTTTGCAAATTAAAAACTCTATCAAGTACGACTTGTCTTTTAATTTACAATTAAGTTCAACTTGACCAATTACGTGAACTTGTCTATGAGAATAATCTTTTATTCTAGTTCCTGTCTGTTTTATTGGAATTTTAACACCTAATGACTTAAACGTTTTTAAACTAATTACATTGACATGTGCTCCAGTATCTATAATACATTTTAATTTTACATTTTCACTTATACCAAGAGTTACGTCCCAATCAGAACTCAAAGCATTGATTTGACAGTTATATAAAGATCCTACATAAAATTCAGAATCTTGACTTTTATTTTTTATGAACTTCTAACATTTTAACTTTTCTTGGAAGAAAACATTGCTTAGCATAGTGGTTGAAGCGACCACAATTTGAACATTGAGCTCCTTCAGCAGGACATTTTGACCTATGGATTTGACCACATCGATTATAATTTTTTATTATTACTATTTTGATAATTATTAAACTTATTAAACTTATATCTAGGACTCACAGACCGATTTGTGGCTCTTGATGTTGACCTATTGTATGACTTTTGATCCCTTCTTTGGACGTTGAACCTTGAACTTGACCTTGGGTTGTGACTGTATTGAACTTGTGATTTTGACGCGTTGACATTATATGCAGCTACTGCTCCAACAAAATCTTGATTAATTCTTTCTTCTTTTTGTAGTTGTTCAGCCTGACGTTTTGACATTGCCATAGTTTTTGCAATTTCTATATTTTTAGAGAAATCTTTTTGATCTTCTTGGATTAGTTTTTGCTGAATGTATTGGTTTGACGAATTTAGACCACATATAAAGCAATCTTTTATAATTGACTCTCTTAATATATCAAACTCGCATGTTAGACTTAAATTAGTTAAGGACGTGACGAAATCTTCTAAACTTTCACTTTCTTTCTGACGGCGAGAGAAGAAATTATACCTTTCTAGCGTTATATTTGCTTTTGGCACAAAATGATTATCAAATAACTTCACGAGTTCATCAAATTTTATAGTATCTATGTCTTTGTTGAATGATTGAAATATATCCAATGCATCTGGACCTATGTGATGTAGTAACAAAGCAACTTTTCTTTGTTCGTCTTCTAAGTCTAGTTTATTAGCTCTTAGAAAAATGTTAAATGTTTTCCATTGTTTCCAGTTAGGATTATGAATATCAATTGGTTTAATGAAACAAGGTGCATTAGCTGCAGGTTTTTGTGTTGACATTGTTTTTGTTATATTTGAAGTAGGCTTCGACTTTTTAGTTTGACTTATATCTTCTGGAGGATCCGTTTCATCATCACACATTTTATATTTGTAGCATTTTATTTGACAATTATAGTAGTTTTTATTTTAAAATATGAAAAATTAAATTTGACATGTGGCCTTTCAATTTTTATCCACATTTATTTTTTGCATCTCTTTATATTTTTGACACTTTACTTTACACTTGACACCATGTTATGTTTTTGTATTTAATAAAATACAATATTTTAATTATTTAAATGTTTATTATAATTATTAATATATATAAATTCAAGATACATATATAAAGTATAAGACGAGTGACATGTTTCTTTTTCAACTACTAACTTATATATAAATTCCACCAGATGTCTCGTATGTATTTATAATTAATGAATGACGTTACAGCTATTACTTCCTTTTCGAATTGATTTGGAAATTTTACTACTTGGAAAAATTGAAGAACCTTCAACGTGGTTAAATTAGTAGTAGGTTTTGTGGTATGAGTTGAATTTAAATATAATTACTTTACAATGTAATCTTTTACCGTGGGAAAAATTTAAAGAAGCAGAAACATTCATAAAGTTTAATCTGAAAATGTTTAATTGTGAAAATATTTTCCAAATTAATTTCAGATTATTGAGAGATATGTATAAAGTATAAAAGTATTTCGAAATATTGCTGAAAACACTTTGGCGGCTAGTAAACAAATTTATAATTTAAATAACAAAAGAGTTGAAGGTTCTTCAATTTTTCCAAGTAGTTAAATTTCCAAATCAATTCAAAAAGGAAGTAATAGCAACGAAAAATGATATGTCATAAAGAAGTTTCACTTCTTACCTGCGTACTCTGGTACACACACACACACATTTTTTTTTAACACTGCTTTAAAATTTCTCTCATACGCCGATAAAGAAGTTTCACTTCAACAAGTTTTAAACATTATAACATACAAATAATTAATGCTAAAAACTGTAACAACAGTTGCTTTTGAAATTTTCAATTTTGTCATCAGCAAATGTTTGCAAATGTTAATCATTGAGTAATTTTATTTTTACAAAATTTAGGAAATCAAATCAACATACATTAAACAATATTAAGAAAACAATACAATGCAAAGTTAAACAATAAATTTACGAACATTATGATGAATTATTTTGATTGCAGGATCTAAATTTATTGCGTATTGGAACATCCTTGATTTTTTAATTAAAAATTGAATTGCACCTTTATTTTTTATTTCTAAGTTACCTTTTAAACAAAAAAATTTTCAATGTCATTTCCAAAACATTTAAAATAATAATTAAATTCAAATCGTTTTGTTTGTTATTATTCTGTTTAAATATTTTTTTAAGTTTTTTATTGTTAGATATTATTTAAAAATTATGATACACTTGATATCCCACAATTGGCGAAATATCGAACTAATTTAAAAATGATTAATTAAAGAAAAACAGGCTGAGAAAAGGTGCAACTCAATTTTTAATTAAAAACTCAAAGATTTATTTTGTACAGTATACCAGACAATTTACAAACAACTATAACATATATAATACTGTTTCCATGAAAACTAGTACTGTTATCTTTTATTTCCTAGGGAGAAAACCAAGCAATCCACTCCCGCATATAAGGGAGCGGAATTGAACTTTATATATACAACTCGTGGAAAAAACTTTTTTGCGAGAGTTGTATTGTTCAATTACGCTCCCTCATTTGCGGAAGCGGATTGCATTTTTCCTCCCGAGGGAGTAAAAAATAACAAACCACAACGATGATATTTTTCATGGAAACAAAAAATTTTTACGATAAATTCAAACAAATTTGTATAAAAGCCGCCCACTATGGTTTATGATGAACATTAAAAATTATAATTTGCGTTCTCTTTAAACGATTAGATTTAATTTTTAATATCATAATTATATTGTGGTCGTCCAAAAAATTGTATATACACCTCGGGAGAAAGTATGTAATCTCTAATAGTGATATGTAGTCCTCAGGCTTTGCCCTCGGGCTCCTCACGCACCTCGAGAGAAAAACATGTACTTCTCTCCCTTGGTGTATAATCTACTATTTGCAATAGGTACTTCATATGAAATCTATCTAAAATAATGTAAACCAAAATAATTTCTACCAATTTATATCAATCATTTTTCTCACAGTTAATAGAATTTAACAAAAATTTATGTGGGTTAGCACTTGGTTTATTTATTTACTTTCACCAGCGAAAACCCAAAATAAAAATTAAATAAAAATAAACACAAATTCTCATGCGGTTGGTACAATGAAAATTTAATCATTTTCCATCGAAAATAATGAAAAAATCAAAGGAAATCAGTTGTTCTCTTCGCATTTATGAATCATTTTATAAAATAAAAAATAAACAGAGATCGTCGGATAACTAATATCTGTTTTAACGTTGGTGGTAGCATCCCTGCCTTAGTAAATGTTTCGTGTTAGTTATGATAAATCATAAACTATCTTCTCTGCATATCCGAAGATACTATGCGCAAACTAAGGTACAAATAATATTTTTTTTTCCGGAACTCAAAATTGAATTTTGTTGTTTTTTGACTGACTACTCAACACATTCACGTAAACATAACATAAAAAACACTAATTTTACTTAAAAAAATATTTTTGGAGATTTACCAAATTTCGATGACGCACTTTCTTTAGTATTTTATTTTTGAAATTTTGAATTCTTTCGTTCTAGCTAATTTAATGAAACACCGGGTAGCACAAGTTTTTTTTTAACTCTGCTAGTTAAAACTTTTGGTTGTTTTGAATAGATTTCCGAAAAATGAGAAATTAAAACGATTTTCTTTATATTTTTTTTGTAAATTTATATGATATATGTAATGAAAACTAAAGAACAAAATTTCAGTAATTTGGAATGTTGCGACTTATCTAACGATTTTTTGGACCCCATTCTAAAATCATGCCATATGCTTTTGAGTCCTTAGTAAATGCACACTTTCTGTTTTCTATGATAAATATATTGTTAATCTCATTGTGTTTCTATAATATTTGGATTTCTTTTCGTATCCATTCTATATTTATACAAATGACTAATATAATCAACTTTAAAACTAAAATATTAAACAAAAAACATAAATAAAAATGTATAGACAATTTTTTTAATAATAATAAGAAAACTTGTAAACAGTTGTTCACAGGTTGTTTTGTTTTAAAGATGAAGTTCTTAATCATTGAAATATTTAAAGAAAATGCGCAATCTTGTCGTGTTAAAAAAATTTATGTGTATTTTATAAATTGAAAATGAAAAATCTTATTTAAAAAAAAAAAAAATACAAACAAAATAATAATGAATTTCGTATTAATGACTCAAGTTTGCAAGATTTTCTTTATTAACGGTTATGTGTTTTCTTTGTGGAAAATTTTTCATATGTGTATAGATATTCTGTTGTTTGTTCATTGTTGTTTCATTATTTCGTAGATCGTACACAACTGTGGAACGTCAATTCAAAGATTCTTCTTGGTTGTCTTGGTTGTGTTTTTGTAATAAAATACGTCTTTGAGGTTTTTGGTTCTAGTCAATTCAATTGCAATGCCAAAATACATAATAATTATATATCCATTATTCCACAAAAAACTTTATCATATTTTATAGTCTCTTTAACCCTTGCGAGACACTTTAAAAGTTTTAATAAAAAGTAAGTTCAGAAGCTAAAACCCGACTACTGAAAATTCACGCTCTAAAAATTATGAAACTAGAAGATATTCTCGTCTGAATTTGTGATGTACAAACTATTTTCTATTAAATAAACAACTTCCACTAAATAGTAGATTATACACCAAAGGAGAGAAATGCATGTTTTTCTCCCGGGGTGTGTTTCACTGAGGGAGATGACATGCTCTCTACCGAGGTGTATATACTATTTTTTGCACGACTACAATATAATTATGATATTAAAAACTAAATCTAAGGCTGTATTCTAAACGACGACTTATTTGAAACTTATTTATGTAGACTTACTTATTCACCGCCATTTTAAATAAGTATTTAAAAGCTATTCTAAATGATTTAGGATACTTAATTTGACAGCACATAAAAGCAAATTCGAAAATAAATTTAATTAGAACGATTTATTTAATTTGATCAATTAAAGAGTTTTGAAAACTATTTTCTTCATTTTAAATTATTATATTAATATTTTTACGGATCGAAAAAGAAGTTTTATTCCTTAAAATCATTTAGTAAACAAACATGACACTGCCAAATCAAATTAGATTTTTCTATGAAAAAAAATTTCAAATAAGTCACCTCTTTAGGTTACTTATTCAAATAAGTAAGTCTCCACAAATAAGTTTCAAATAAGTTTTGGTTTAGAAAACAGCCTAATCATTTAAGAGAACGAAAATTATAATTTTTAATGTTCATCATAGTAGGCGGTTTTTATACAAATTTGTTTGAATTTATCATAAAAAATTCTGTTTCCATGAAAACTTTCATGGTTGTCACCGTTTGTTATTTTTTACTCCCTAGGGAGTAAAAGATGCAATTCGCTCCGCAAATGAGGGAGTGGAATTGAACTTTATATATAACTCGTGTAAAAATATTTTTTGCACGAGTTGTATATAAAGTTCAATTCCGCTCCCTCATTGGCGGGGGCGGATTGCATCTTTTACTCCCTAGGGAATAAAAAATAACAAACCATGCAATGATAGTTTTCATGGAAACAGAAATATTTTCGATAAATTTAAACAAATTTGTATAAAAACTGCCTACTATGATGAACATGAAAATTTATAAATTTGTTTTTTTTTGTTTAATGATTAGATTTGGTTTTTAATATCATAATTATATTGTGGTCTTCCAAAAACTACTATATACCCATCGGGAGAGAGCATGTCATCCCTCACAGTCATGATATGTAGCCCTCAGGCTTCGCTCTCGTGCTCCAAACACACCTCGAGAGAAAACATGCACTTCTCTCCATTCGTGTATAATCTACTATTAATTAATTGTGATATTCAGAGGATATCTGTGGTCGTATATACCACTTAACATATATTTTCATACGGCAGCCTCTAGATCTGTAGCGTGATGCACTTTGCTCTCAAGCTTATGGTCGCTTACTACTGTTAGAATGTATTGTTGCGTTAGGTTAGGACGTAGGTGGTATTCGACCACGATCCTTTGAACGTCACTATGAATATGTATTAAATACATATATTAAAACTTAACGATTAAACATTTCCATAATAAGGAGTCTAATGATACTAGAGAAATTCAACTTAAGTAAAACTAAGTGAAGATAAAGCTTGAACATCAAAATAGCCATCGCTTCGGTGGTGTAATTGATAAAAGTTTCTACCGAAACAAGATTCGAATCACGGCAGTGATGATGAAAATTCGAATCCAGCTCGAAACACGAAAAACGAGAAGTGGAGTTTTTCTCTGAGAAAAAGTCAATCATACCTTCGAATTTAAAAAAATTCAAATTATTTTCCTTAGTTTCTTGAGTTTAATTTAATTGCTCAAAATCCCTAATAATATTAACATATATTATGTTGACGTTGTTTATTTAATAGACACTGTAAACATTGAATAGTTTATACATATCATTGAAATCATATTAGATGGAATGCTAATTCCATACAAAATTTTCAAAAAAACGGCAACAAATAGTATATTCTTGTATGAGCTAGAATGAAGGCAATTCTTCACGAGGATGAAGTTTCCCGGAACGAGCGTAGCGAGTGGAGGGAATCATCCGAGTGAAGAATTGCCTTCATCCTAAGCGAATACAAGATACTATTTTATCCACGACTACAAATAATTCAAATAATTTCATTCATGTTTTCCTGTACAAGTTTGTATCGCCATATTGAATGAAATGAAAAACAAAACCAAACATGTTTGTTTATTTTAGATTTTATATATGTATTGTTTGTGTTTTAACTGGTTTATATTACTATACTAACAAATCAAGTTTTTAATTTGTTAGGGGAATTTTGAATAAATAAAGCGTAATAAAAGAGATAAAAAAGAATTTGATATATAGAAAAGGAATGAATACAATTACAATGAAAGATATACGCATGGAAAGTATATATTCTTTAGTAGTCGTGGATAAAATATATTCCTCTCGTTCTACGTTCAATTTTCCACTACCAATATAAAGAATAGTATATTCTTGTATGAGCTAGAATGAAGGCAATTCTTTACGAGGATGAAGTTTCCCGGAACGAGCGTAGCGAGTGGAGGGAATCATCCGAGTGAAGAATTGCCTTCATTCTAAGCGAATACAAGATACTATTTTATCCACGACTACAAATAATTCAAATAACTTCATTCATGTTTTCCTGTACAAGTTTGTATCGCCATATTGAATGAAATGAAAAACAAAACCAAACATGTTTGTTTATTTTAGATTTTATATATGTATTGTTTTTGTTTTAACTGGTTTATATTACTATACCAACAAATCAAGTTTTTAATTTGTTAGGGGAATTTTGAATAAATAAAGCGTAATAAAAGAAATAAAAAAGAATTTGATATATAGAAAAGGAATAAATACAATTACAATGAAAGATATACGCATGGAAAGTATATATTCTTTAGTAGTCGTGGGTAAAATTTATTACATACGAAAGGTCGAAAAAATATAATATAAAACAAACGTCAAACGTCACATTGTTTAATTCTCAAAAGTTATATGTATATCTAAATTCTAACAATTATATTTTTTAAAAATTGAAATCAGACGTTTAGTGTTTACTACACTATTGATAATGATTGTCATATAATTTTAATTTATTTATATATATTAAAACTAAGAAAATTGTTGTACTTTGATAATATAAAAATATAAACAAACTTGACAGCTCGGAATGAAAATTAAATTAGCGGGAAAATATTTGTTTTCTTGCAGTTGGCCTCTCGAAAAAATAAAAGAAATGAAACAGAAAATGTTAAACTTTTATATATCTTAACTCCTCTACGACCGATCACAATGGTGTAGAAAAACCTTTTCATCATAACATTGTAATGTATGAAAATAAGAAAAACAACATGCGTGTGTTACTAATGTTAATTTTTGTTGAAAAATTTTCAATAGTTTTGATCATTTTTTGGTCATATTTATAGCAAAATAGAAAAATTTGATGATATTTTGAAAAATAATATTTTATAAACGACATCGAAAGTTTTTCAGCATCTGCAAAATTGAATGGTCTAAAACCAAATGTGTTGCTATTCTAGATAGCAATATTGGCCGTGGCCCATTTCTCAAAAATGCCGATGAAATTGAAATTTTGACGTTTCTCGCTGAAATATTAGTTTTTGTTTTGCTTTATTTTCTTCCACAAAAATTAAATTACGAAAAAATAATTATTGAAAAACAAATTTTACTTGAATTTCAACACAATCTGTCAAAATTTACTCAAGTAGGATAGCAGAGTAAATTGAAATTTTTTAGTCGATTTGCAGATTCAATTTCAATTTCAATTTCATCGAGAAATGGGCCACAGTCATTAGCCTTCCATAGTTTTAAGTTCGGTGGTCCATAGTTTTAAGTTCGATTTAACAATTTCAGATGAGAATATTTTTTCTCCATCCAAACGAAAAATGACAGTTTTTGCAATGGTATATTGTACAAAAAAGCGTATTATTTAGTTAGGAGCTAAAGTGCTACTCTTTGTGTTGAGTCTATAGTTTTGCGGCCGACCTTTGGGAGGCTAACAATTATAGACGAAACACAAAAAGTCACTGTAGCTCCGAACTCAATACACTATTTTTTCGGCAAAAGTTTAAACTTTTTATTAATATAATACTAATACATCAATTTTTTTTAAAAACAACATGTTGCTTTACTGTCGCCATTAGAATATAAAAAGAAAATGGCGATACTTTACTGCCGCCGTAAAAATATGAAAGTTACTTTACTGCCACCATAAAAAAAATGAAAAAATTCATTATTTTACAGCCGCTTTGATAAAAAACTAAAAAAGTAACTAACCTTCTCCTAGCGGCAGCAAAGTTAAATTTTACAGCCGTTTGTCGAAAATAGCATATTGTGACGATTATGGAAGACGATAGAACACAACAAAAATAGAACATCTTCAAGAAAATTCTCGTTAGAGAATCATCTTCAAGAAAATTCTCGTTACAAAAAAAATATACAAATCAATAAAACCAAATCAACGTATAGTCCAGTAACTTTATACATAGCAGTATGCGTCAAATCCGGTAGTTCTGATTTTTTGCAGACTTGTTTATGATGTTGGCCTAATGATTAATCCAAGTTTGTGACCTCGAGCGCCGAACGCAACTTCGTTAAAAATCGAAAAAACCGCGAAAAAATCGTTATTTTTTCAAATTTTGCCGATTATAACCCTAAAGGACTAGTTTTTTCTTTAACCTTTCCTAGAACGTTTTTAAAATAGACTAAATTTGCTACAATATGATAGGATAACTGTCTTTGTAGACCCAACAGCTTCCGAGATTAAGCCTTTCAAAATTTTAGTCCAGTAACTTTATACATCACAGTATGCGTCAAATCCTGTAGTTCTGATTTTTGCAGACTTGTTTATAATGTTGGCCTAAGGATAAATACAAATTTGTGACCTCGAGTGCCGAACGCAACTTCGTTAAAAATCGAAAAAACCGCGAAAAAATCGTTATTTATTCAAATTTTGGCGATTATAACCCTAAAGGACTAGTTTTTTCTTTAATCTTTCTTAGGACGTTAAAGTAGACTAAATTTGCTACAATATGATAGGAGAACTGTCTCTGTAGACCCAATAGTTTCCGAGATTAAGCCTTTCAAAGCTTATCATTTTTACGAACTTAGCAACTTTTTGCAATTCTTTCGTTCCAAATGAATTTTGACCCTGAATATACTTTCGAAGCCCTGTACTTTTATGATGGGATGTTAAAAAAGAAAATGAGAAGTGTGAACGATGATGTTTAATCTAAACTACGAATAATGAAGTAAAAAAGATAAGTACAGCAAAAGTTAGAAAGTTTATTTGTTAGGAAATTGAGTAATATTCAACATCAAAAAATTAAATTAATTTAGCCCTCTTGGAAGGTCCCGCTTGAGGTTCGTCCGTATCTGGATCGACGTATTGGGATAGCATATCCTCATCACGGGATGGTGATGAATCGTCGACATCTTGTGCCCACAAGTCATCCTCCATTTCGACATCGGAGAGATCGTCACCTTCTGGGATATCTGCTACTGCAACCACAAAAATGATCAGGTACAGTTACATAATCTTCTTTTCTCATCGGTCATCACACAGATATATTTATTAATACAATTATTAGGACAGGAATGTAGAAAACTCTACAAAGGTATATTGCAAACAATTGCGAAGTTGAAAAAAGTGATAAACTTTGAAAGGCTTAATCTCCGGAAACTATTGGGTCTACATAGTTAGTTTTAGTATCATATTGTAGCAAATTTAGTCTACTTTAAAAACGTCCTAAAAAGGGTTAAAGAAAAAACTAGTCCTTTAGGGTTAAAATCGCCAAAATTTGAAAAAATAACGATTTTTTCGCGGTTTTTTCGATTTTTAACGAAGTTGCGTTCGGCGCTCGAGGTCACAAACTTGGATTATTCATTAGGCCAACATCATAAACAAGTCTGCAAAAAATCAGAACTACCGGATTTGACGCATACTACCCCATACTCTCAGGCGATAAAGTTACTGGACTAGTAACCAAAGTAAACATAAAGTAAAGTAAATCTATTAGAGAATAGGTATAAATCATCAAATTAAAAGAAAGAGTAGATTTCACACCTAGGTGTCAATATTTGAAGATCGTCTTATTGTTGAAATAAAGGAAGGAACAAAAGGTGTGTTCATCTAGAATATTACAGTACCATCGAGGCTATTTCATGTAGTATATATAAGAGGTGTTCTTCGAGGATAGAGATAGTATAAAATTGTTAGCGATACAAAAAGTATAAAAGTATTAGCAGTGATATAGGCGAGTTAAAATTAACAGTGTTATATCAACGAACTGTTGCAAATCAACAGTAACCCAATAAATAGTTTTGCAGATGATAGTACACTGCACAAGTCATTCGTCCTACTATCTTCAAAGGGTAAAATGCATGAACGAATAAATCCCGTCCGGAGAGATGCTGCCATTAATGTAAACGAGGACCTAAAAAAAGTCGCCGATTGGGGTGACAAAAATTTGGTCAATTTTAATTCCACCAAAACACAGCTATTGATTGTTTCCAGATCAAAGACCGAGTTTCCCAACGATATTTCAATTAATATGTGTGACGACCAAATAGACGAATGTGAAAGCATTCGTTTATTGGGAGTCATAATATCCAATGACTTACTCTGGAACGATCATATAATGGCCATGGCAAAAAGTGCGTCAAGAAAACTCGGCTTGCTCAATAGATGTAAAAAATATTTTACTTCGCATCAATTACTCCACATTTATAAGTCCTATATTCGTCCCTGTATGGAGTATTGTTGTCAAGTTTGAGGCGCTGCATCTGTTACTATCCTGGCTCTTTTGGACTCTGTTCAAAAGCGGGCTATACGAATTGTTTGTGATCGAGATTTAACATTAGATCTTGATTCCCTGCAACATCGTCGCATTGTTGCTGATCTCGTTGTTTTTTATAAATATCGTCACCAGCAGTGCTCGGATGAAATCAGGTCCATAATGCCTCAGACATATGTTTTTCCTCGTTTTACTCGTCAATCGGTTTGTGCGGGCGGTCGGACTGTCGAGATTACTCACTGTCATAGTAATAGAATGTAAAGGGATTTCTTTGTGCGTACATCGTACACATGGAATGCTTTGCCCGAATCAATAGCCTTCAATCCACAAAGATTTAAAAAAAGCGTCCACCTATACCTCAAGACGCATGTTGTTGTGGGACCTACGTCTTAAAAGGTATCTATGTGTTGTTGTGACACATTTTGTAATTCCTACTACACAACACTTCTTATTAAAAAAAAAAAAAAAAGTAGAAAGTTATTGTAGTGATATTGTGGAAAATTGTAAAAGAATTATAAGTGGTGAAATATTGTTAGTACAAGAAGAACTAAAAGGGGAATAGTAATAGGAGAAACATTTTTATTGTAAAATCTTGAACGAATAAAATTATAACGTTTAGAAAATCCATTGTCTTTTAAATTTCTTGATTTAGTGATCGAACTAAATAATTGTAAATAATAAACACAAAGTAAAGTAAATCTATTAGAGAATAGGTATAAATCAACAAATTAAAAAAAAAAGTAGATTTCACACCTAGGTGTCAATATTTGAAGATCGTCTTATTGTCTAAATAAAGGAAGGAAAAAAAAAGGGTGTGTTCATCTAGAATATTACAGTACCATCGAGGCTATTTCATGTAGTATATATAAGAGGTGTTCTTCGAGGATAGAGATAGTATAAAATTGTTAGCGATACAAAAAGTATAAAAATATTAGCAGTGATATAGGCGAGTTAAAATTAACAGTGTTATAAGTAGAAAGTTATTGTAGTGATATTGTGGAAAATTGTAAAAGAATTATTGGTGAAATATTTTTAGTACAAGAAGAACTAAAAGGGGAATAGTAATAGGAGAAACATTTTTATTGTAAAATCTTGAACGAATAAAATTATAACGTTTAGAAAATCCATTGTGTTTTAAATTTCCTGATTTAGTGATCGAACTAAATAATTGTAACTTGGCTAAGAAACGTTACAATATTATAAAATTAGGAGTTAAAGTGCTACTTTTTGTGGTGAGCCTATAGTTTGGCGGCCGACCGCAGAGAGGCATGAAATTAATGGGTGAAAATATTTATAAATATTTTTTATTAACGTCATAGTTACGTCCAAAAAAGTAAAAAATATATAAAGTATATTAATTTGTTATATAAAAAATAAAATTTTTTATCAAAGCAACCTTTCAAATTATCAATTCAAAATTTCATATTTCAATTTGTTTGAAAAAATAACAAATATTTTGTCAAAGGTTACTTGCTTTGAACAAATTCATAATCTCATGTTATGTTACTTTTGCTGCTCCCGTCAAAATATGGAAAAAATTAGCGACATTTTTTCTGCCACCGTAAAAATATGAAATTTAGTTTACTGCCGCCGTAAAAAAGATATGGCATTACTTTACAGCCGCTTTGATTATGTGTCAAAAAAGTAAGACTTTAACCTTCTCCCAAGCGGCAGTAAAGCTAAACTTTACAGCCGATTGGCGAAAAAACATGTTATTTGTGTATTGTATTTGATTTTTATGTCCCAAATGAAATTTTAAATAATGAAATAATTTTTGTACTGTACAAAAAACAAATTTATTTATATTTCTATGCAAAAAACTCAAAGTTTGAGTGGTGATGTGATTATTTTTGGACAAAAAATTGAAATGGTTGAATTGAAAAATTAAGATGTAAATTAAATATAATTCAAATTTTGAGTATTATAAAATTTTATTAAATAATACATTAAATAATGGTTGGAGAAAAAATTTAATGTTTTGCTCGGACTAAAAATCTCGGATTTTGATACTAATTAAGCTCAAATTAAATATTGCAATTCACTTCAATTTTGCACTTCGATTCGATTATTATATAATATATACATATTTATTTTGGATAGGTTTGGAGAGAAAATATGTTTGGTTCACATATGAGGAGTGATTTTAATAATAATTTTCTTTAGTTCATGACTTTGCGTCCACTAAAGAGTAATGTGACATCACCTAAAACAAGCAGACCATGCAAAACGTATCGAACGATACCTCATTAGTCCAATTATGATAAGTAGCTTAGAAGTGATAAATGAACAGATGAACATACATATTTACATAGATACATAGATAGTAAAGTGTTCTTGAATGAAAATGAATTACAATATGTGTCTCAACAACACAAAAATACTTTTTAAGACCGAGAGCTAACAATATAACAAGTGTTAATAGACCCTTTTGCAAAAATCCTTGTGAATTGCAGTTGCCCTAGTCTATAGATGTCGCCAAATCATTCAATTTATATGCCGTTGGATATAAAAACAAGTCTCTCTACATCCTGTCTTTATGACAGCGTGCCTGTCAAAATCGCACAGTTTGACTGTTTTCACTATCCGACTGACTGAATAAAACGGAAATAAAAATATGATGAAAGCGTTATGCATCTGATTTGATTTGAGCAGTGTTGGTGACGTTATTTTCAAAAACAATGATCAACAACAATGCGACGGTGTTATAGAGAAACAAGTTTTGAAGTCAAGTTTATGTCATCCATTATTTTTCAAGGACAAGAGAGCCAAGACCAAAAGAGATGGAGATTTCCAATCTTCACAACAATATGACATACATGAACAAATACAGGACTTATAAATGTGGAATAATTAATATGAAGTGAAACATTTTTTTTGCATCTATTGAGGAGGTCAATAGTCAATACATCTATTGAGGAGAACTATATCGATTGATTATTTTAAACACTCTGCGTAATACTACTTATGTACATTTATATGATACACCACATAAAAAAGATACACCTTATAAAGAAACACCAGAATTAAAAATGCAAGCTAATCAGCAGTACATGTGAGTCTTGGGACGCTCATCTGAGAAGTTCATCGTGAGGTCAGACGGTATTTCCAGGGGGAAGTTATAATACAGGCTTGTTAAATTTCTCGCAAACTCATCAGTAATGTATTAATATTTGTTAGATAGCTCGATTTGTTAGATTCCTAGTTCGAAAGGTAGTGCAATCTGAAATTCTAAGTCTACGCCGTGACACCCGGATATAATGATGTCATGAATTACGTTGGTGTAGTGAGCAGAGTATTTACTACTTATACTCAATGATATTTCAGCCGGGCGAGTCATTGGCGCGTTTAACTCAATGCAACTCTCCATGTTAGGGGCGGCTTGGAGCGGGCGTTTAACTTGGATCAAGTGGCTTGCTATATAAACGTGTAAAAAGATTTATCTGAAAGTCTCAAGATCAGAACAGATCTATAACTTGGGTTGAGCGAAGGGCTTGGGTAGATGGTAACTTAGAACGTTCTACCACGAGATCTCCAAACACTTACTAACCTAGCCAATAGTTACACACTGGAGATGCTGGCATTACAACAGCTAAGCTGACCTGGTAGTAGGTATACATTGAGGTCATCAAAACGGAGGAGAATTTAGGGTTGCAGATACGCACATTTAGAATGCGCATTCAAAAATGTAATGCAGCGATCGTCAATGTTGAAGTACCTACTAAAGACGAAGCAGATAATATAAAGATCTGTTCTTCCTAGAACTAAAAGCCATAAATTACATCATGTGATCATGGAAAATTCGTGGGAAATTTGATATAGTTTTCGGCATAAAACTTTTATGAGGACATTGTTTTTAGTTTTGGTCTGCGATGTATATCAAACATAACTCTTTGTTAAAGTACATGTATTTTTTTATCTCTGTTTAGAAATTTATTACAAAACTAACACGAAACATCAATACGTTTCCGGAAAATCATAACAGATCATAAATTAACATAATTTAGTGAAAAGATGATACAATCAGCAAACTACACAAAAACCTCTCCATTTAGCGTTTCGAGAAAATATTACCAAATCACAAATTCATATTTCTTTCAAAATTCTAAAAATATTGTAAAAATTAAATAAAATCAAACTTTTTTCAAAATTCTAAAAATATTCCAAAAATTATTACAAAACCAAAGATAAAACTTTTTTCAAAAATTCGAAAAATATTGCAAAAGTTATAACAAAATCAAAAATTGAAACTTTTTTCAAAATTCCAAAAATTAGAATAAAATCAAATATTTAAACCTTTTCTAAATTCTAATAATATTCCAAAAATTCTTAAAAATTCAAACTTTTTCCATAATGCTAAAAATATTGCAAAAATCATAACAATATCAAACATTGAAACTCTAAATTTACCAAAATTTTAAAAATATTCCAAAAATTCTTACAAAATCAAAAATTGAAACTTTTTTCAAAATTCTAAAAATATACATATAAAATTCACAAATTCAAAAATTCTATTTTTTTTTTTAAATTCTAAAAATATTGCAAAACTTACAACAAAATCAAAAATTCAAACTTTTTTCAAAATTCTAAAAATAATGCAAATATTATTACAAAATCGAAAATACAAACTTTTTTCAAAATTCCAAAAATATTTCAAAAACTATAATAAATTCAAAAATTTCCATGTCACATTTACGTCATACAAACAGCTAAATTTTTTTTTCCAAAAAATTGGCTAAAAAATTAATGAAATAATTTTTTTGATATACTTGACAATATTTTTTTGACAAACTTATAAAATTCTCAATAATAATAATATCATGTTCATTACATTTCATTTAAAGCAAATAACTAATTTTATCCACGACTACTAAAGAATATATGCTTTCCATGCGTATTTCTTCCATTGTAATTGTATTCATTCCACAACTAGTGAATTTGATTAAAATTCTTTAACAGTTCTATAGTTTATTAAATATTCTCCTAACAAATTAAACAACAAACTTGTTTTGTTTTTCGCTATCTTTGATGTATTTATTTCAATATGGCGATACACATTTTTGCATGAAAGCTGGAAATTGAACGAAATATTTTACAGTCGTGGATAAAATAGCATCTTGTATTCGCTTAGGATGATGGCAATTCTTCACTCGGCTGATTCCCTCCACTCGCTACGCTCGTTTCGCAAAACTTCATCCTCGTGAAGAATCGTCTTCATTCTAAGCTCATACAAGAATCTACTATTATTATTTTCTAAAAAAAGAAACGAAAACCATTCTTTTGACACACTTGACATTATTTTTTTGAAAAACTTATAATGCCATAATTCTCTATAATAATAATAAAATTTCATGTCATACAAATCATTAATTTTATTTATTCCAAAAAAATTGGGTAAAAAATAAATAAAGTAAAACCTTTTTTTTGACACACTTGACAACATTTTTTGACAAACTTATAATGCCATAATTCTCAATAATAATAATAAAATTTCATGTCATACAAATAATTAATTTTATTTTTTTTCCATATAATTAACACTGTTTGCCGTTGGCATTTGGCGTAAGTTTTCAAATAACATAATGTCAATCTCTTGTTACTTTACGCAAATAACTTATGTAATAAGTTTAATAAAAAATTAAAGAAAACAAAGCTTTTTTTAATTTTACTGTTACTCTATATATATTTCAGCTTGTTAGGCCATCTTCTGGAGTAATGGGAGTAAATACATTTTTTTTTTGCTTTTTTAGAATCAGTAGGTCCTTAAACGTCGAGAAATGCCAAAAAAGTGAGGGTGAGAATTTCACTTTTGGCTCATGAATGCAATACTTAGGTTTTTTCAAAACCGAAGTAATTGGTAGAAGTGGAGAACTTAAAACGCGTATCATAATATCATACATAATAATATCACACAACAATTTTAATCAAATGACGACAGAACGGAAAGTTAAATCGATCATATCATTATCTGACAGACGGCGAAATTCCTCCATAAGATATGCACCCCATAGTGAAAAAAATGAGCTTGTTTGTAGAACGCTTACCTGCAAGAACTTTATTTGAAACCAAAAAAAAATTACCGAAAAACTTTTTAGACGGTTAAACATAAATAAACCAACTAGGAAATATTTTTATGCTTCACAATGATATAAAGTTGTTATAATGTCTTGGATACGCGATATATAAACACATTCATAAAAACCGGGGCGTTATGAGAGGGCATTATGAATTCATAACGCCCGCTATTAAGACGCTAAAAAATTAAATAAAATTATATTTGCTGTAGTTTTGTCTACAAAATGTAAATAATTCTTATTAAATTTAAGCTAGTAAAAGATTTTTACATTTGTTTAAAAATGTTTAGCAACATTTTAGTTATTAAATGTTCATATAGTTTTTCAAAAATATCAAATTATTTTAAACGTCATACAATGTTTTTGTCATACGCTACAAAATTTAGGAAAATTTGTTTATATAGCAACGTACAAACAACAAATATTTATTTTAAACTTCAAAATAGTTATTTTCTTGGCATACTATGCTCCATTTGTATATTTTTGCATATCAATATAGACTAACAAATTAAATTCTTTCTTAGTTTTTAGCTTATTAAGTGAAGCATAAAATCTTGTATGCACCACTGGCGTTACTGGGTATTACGCCCATCAAGCGACATCCATCCCTCGGGCCAGAGGCCCTCGGGCTAGATTACGTCGCTTTCCGGGCGCAATAACCTACATAACACCCTAGGTACATAAATAGCTATTGTGTCGTTTACGTTCCATAGAGAATTGCCAGCTATCAACAAATGTCCGTCGCCTGTGTTGATTTTACAATTCAATCAATGTTCTGGCCGAGTATTACCCGAAAACTTAATCGATTATTTTTTAAGCGGATAAACCCAAGACTGCTTTTCCAATTTATCAACCATATTAAATAACTAACTGTTAATTTGAAACCAGGTGTTGGTGGTTGCCATAGTTTTGATTAAAACAATAATAATGACAGTTGGAAAATATTAGGTTGTTGTAGATTAGATTTAAAGTTAAAGTTTTCTGAACTTTTGGAACAGTTGGGTTGGAAATTATTAGGTCGGTTCCTGTTAAATGTCGTTTTTTCCACAAAAGTAAAACTAAATGGAGAAGTTTTAGAAAAGCTTTGTAGAAGACAATTACTTCGGTCTGAAAGACCTAAGTATTACATTCTCGAGCCAAAAGTGAAATTCTTACCCCCAGTTTTTTGGCATTTCTCGACGTTTTAGGACCAAGTATTCTAAAAAAGCAAAAAAAAAATGTATGTCTGTCTGCCGGCCGGCCGTCACAACCGACGAAATCTAGAAAACCGCTGGAGGGATTTCAAAAATATTTTTCTAAAAATAGGTGTACTCAATAGGAAGAGCCGAAAGGACGATAACTGCACCAAAAGTGTGTCAAAAAAATCGTCAAGTGTGTCAAAACAAGGAAATTTGCTTAAAAAACGTTCATTTTAAGTGATTACGAATAGGAAAATTGAATTTGGGGAAATCTTGATGGTCGGGATTGGTATGTAAGACTGAACATGGAAATTTTTAAATGTGTTATAATTTTTAAAATATTTTTGGAATTTTGAAAAAGTTTGTATTTTTGTTTTTGTAAGAATTTTCAGTAAATTTTTAAAGTTTTGAAAAAGTTTAAATTTTTGATTTTATTATAATTTTTGGAATCTTGAAGAAAGTTTGTATTTTTGATTTTGTTGTAATTTTTGCTATTAGTTTTAGAATTTTGGAAAATGTGTTTTTTTTTGATTTGGAAAAAGTTTAAATTTTTGATTTTGTAATATTTTTAGAGTTCTGAAAAAAATTTGTATTTTAGATTTTTGAATTTGAAATATTTTTGGAATTGTAACAAAAGTTTGTATTTTTGATTTTATTATAATTTTTGCAATATTTTTTGAATTTTGGAAAAAGTTTGAATTTTTGAGTTTGTGAATTAAGAAATTTTGCAATAATTTTAGAATTTTGAAAAAAGTTTCAATTTTTGATTTTGTAAGAATTTTCGGAATATTTTTAGAGCTTTGAAAAAGTTTAAATTTTTGATTTTATTATAATTTTTGGAATATTTTTGGAATTTTGAAGAAAGTTTGTATTTTTGATTTTGTTATAATTTTTGCGATATTTTTAGAATCTTGGAAAAAGTTTTTTGAATTTTTGATTTCGAAAAAGTTTCAATTTTTGATTTTGTAATATTTTTTGAGTTTTGAAAAAAATTTGTATTTTTGATTTTGTTATAATTTTTGATATACTTTGGGAATTTTAAAAATAGTTTATAGTTTTGATTTTGTTATAATTTTTGCAATATTTTTAGAATTTTATAAAGTTTCAATTTTTGATTTTGTAAGAATTTTCGGAATATTTTTAGAATTTTGAAAAAGTTTAAATGTTTGATTTTATTATAATTTTTGGAATTTTGAAAAAGTTTGTACTTTGATTTTGTAACAAATTTTTGAATATTTTAAGAATTTTGAAAAAAGGTTAAATTTTTGAATTATGAATATTTGCAATATTATTAAAATCTTGAAAAAATTTATATTTTTGATTTTATTATAATTTTTTAATTTATTTAAATTACAAATTTTGAAAAAATTTGTGTTTTTGATTTTTTTATAATTTTTACAATTTTTTAAGAATATTGCAAAAAGTTTCAAATTTTGATTTTGTTATAATTTTTGCAATATTTTTAGAATTTTGAAAAAGGTTTCTATCTTTGATTTTGTAATAGTTTTTGGAATGTTTTTAGAATTTTAAAAAAAGTTTAAATTTTTGATTTATTTTAATTGTTAGAATATTTTTGAAATTTTGCAAGAAATCTGAATATTTGATTTTGTAATGTTTTCTTGAAACGCTAAATTGGGGAGGTTTTTGAGTAGTTTGCTGGGTGTATCATCTTTTCACTAAGTTATATTAATTTATGATCTGTTATAACTTTCTGGCAACGTATTAATATTTTGTGTTTGTTTTGTAATAAATTCCTTAAAAGAGATATAAAAAATACTTGTACTTTAATAAATAGTTTGATATACATACATTATACATCGCTGCCCAAAACTAAAAACAATGGCCTCATAGAAGTTTTTTGAGGAAAACTATATCAAAATCCTTAACCCAGACCGAAGTCTTGATATCTCAGAGCTGTGGGATTTGTATTATATTAAGTATTGTTTTTTAAAAAATTGTAATAATTCAAAAGAAGCATTTACTCTAAAGGGATATGTTTTCTGCTATGTTTTCTGCACCAAGGAGAAGTTAGGTTTGTAAATATCATGTTGTGTCATATTAAATGTCATTTTTTCTCAAAAATTATAATTTTTGAAAAAAATCTTTTGCACTATATAGAAAGATTTTTTGAAAAGAAAAGTTTAGAAATGTTTTCTTGGAAAATAAAAACAGTTAGGCTGGAAAATATCAAATTAAATGTTGTTTTTTAAAAAATTCGTAATTATATTTAAAAGTAGCCTTTTCACTGAATGAAGAGTAGGGTTTCTAAATATCCGACCTATTTGATTATCCGGATATCGAATACATAAACAATAAATTATCCGGATAATCCGGATATCCGGATAATTAAACAATAAATAAAATATGTTTTTTACTTTGCGGTATTAAAATCATTTATGTATATTTTTCGTGTATCTATATTAATTAATTTTTATACATAGTCACAAAATAACAAAAATAGTAACAAATCATAAATAATAATAATAAAAAAAATAAAATTATTGATAAATTTAATTAAATCAATGAAGTTCTTGATGCATTTATAAAATTAAATTATTATTAATTAATGAATTAATTAATTAATTATTACAATGTCTCGAAATTGAATGGAGTTCTAATTTTTGTCCTGATAAGACCAGCAATTGAAAATACCCGCTCCGTTGCAGTCGATGTAGGTTTTATTTGTAATAATATGCAATATAGAATATTAAAATTGCCCGTCCGTCTTTTATAATTATTTAAATAAATGAAATCTTTTTTCAGCAATATGGAACTTTCTTCATTCTGCTTCTCAACATGAGTAATTAAAGCAATAGCATTCTCAAGTACTTTCTGCAGTCACGATTTCTTATACAAACTTCACTACTTAGACTTTCTTCATCTTCACTTTCATTAGTAATTTCATTAGTGATTTCCCCAGAGTCATAATTTAGAAGTACAGCAGCCAAATTCTGTAACTGTGAAGCGGTGAAGTGTTAAAAATTTCTTCGTTTCTTTTCATTGAAAAACTTATCACTTTACCGCTTCACAGCTACAGAATTTGGCGGCAGCTCTCACAAACTTTAAAAAATAGGTAACACTTCAGATTTTATTGAAAGGGCCACAAGTTTATAGAACATTATTTTTTTAAAATTAATATAGCATTAAATAAATATTAGTAAAATATATTTACACTGCAGATTCACGAAGTGTTTCATAAAATATTCAATGAATTAAGTTTTCAAAACATTAAAGTTGTACATAAATTTTTACAACTTATAGTCACTTCACTGCAGTAACAAACTTTGCAACGCAAGTTAATATTTATTTGAACTTTTTAACGCAATTGGATTATTTTTTTACAAAATAAAGGGTTTTTTAATATTCGGATAGTTGCAAAAAAGTATCCGGATAATCAAATCGGTCGAATAATCCGGATAATTCGATATCCGGATATCCGGATTAGAAACCCTAATGAAGAGGTATTCGAAGAAGTTTTTTTTTCTACATGGTAATACATCATCGTTATAATCGCTGCTGTATAACATCAAATCGCTGCTGTATTGTAGTAAACTACTAAATCGCTCAATTTTAGTTTAAATTATGTAATGGTATTAAGTTAACAGACATTAATAAAAGCACAAATATCTTAACAATTATTTAGAAAAATAAAATTAGCACTTTAAGTACGCTTTAAGATCAATTTGATCGAAGTCTAGATAAATATATTCAAATTCAATAAAAACAGTAATTAATATTGATACGGTGTGTTATAAAAGTTTAAGTTATGTGAATACTGGTAAAGATCTAAATGGAAATATTTTGTTAAAAATGTTGTAATGTATTGTTAACGTTTTTCTCAACAGTAGTGAATTAAGGCCAATTAAAACAACTAATTTCACTAGAAATTGCTTTGTTTATACTAGAGCATTCAAATCCGAATATTCCAGTATTCGAATATCCGATTCATTTGGGTATATTTCAGGTATTCGTTATTCGAATATTTATACGCGAATATTCGAATAATTTTTATCTCCCAAAACATAATGGTTTTGAATCCCTTCATTTCTTTTTCAAACTTCGAAACTAAGAAATTTTAATATTTTAAGGAAAATAATTTTATTACAAAAAGTGCTTGACGTATAAACTCCGCTTAATATTGCAGTCAAAGAACTTAGCGAAAAAATTCAACACTTACGACAGCCGAAAGCATATGCAAATTCTTATTTACTTCTCTAACGGAACTGAACAGTGATTCAAGTAAAATCTTACTCCACGAAATCAGAAAACGAATGGATCAGAAAAGAAACAAAACAACCTTAACAACCCTATTTCTATATCGTGACACTGGAGTTATACCACAATCGAACGAATATTTTGATTACGCAAAGAAAACTGCTGTGAAAACTTTCCTTTCTCGCCTCCTCAGCCTTCAAAGATGTACCAGATCCTAGCGATGAAATCACTAATAACCATGGTTGCAGGTATCTGGTAATATAAATGACGCACTTGCCGTCAACAATCAAAGTAAAATTATATTGCAACAAAAGCTGCAACCAGCGAATAACTCAATTACTGATTCCACGACATGAGATATAGTAACAGTGGTAATGAAAATCGCGGGTAATACTTAATAGTTTAAAAAAACATTTTTATTATTATTTAAACTCGTTCAAAACAAGAACAGATAAATTAGAAAATTTGAATAATGTTCTATTGACTATCAGCCCAACTTCAACAAAAACTGAAAGGGGTTTCTCTACGGCGGGATATCTGAAATAAGAAGTAGTCTAAAATTTAAACATCTAAATGCACGCACTTCTCTTTTTTAAATGCATATTTCAAGAAAATAAATAAAATAAAATGCATAATATTGTAACGTTTCTTTAGCCGAGTTACAATTATTTAGTTCGATCACTAAATCAGGAAATTTAAAACACAATGGATTTTCTAAACGTTATAATTTTATTCGTTCGAGATTTTACAATAAAAATATTTCTCCTATTACTATTCCCCTTTTAATTCTTCTTGTACTAACAATATTTCACCACTTATAATTCTTTTATACTTGTTCACAATATCACTTTTAACTTTCTACTTATAACACTGTTAATTTTACTTCGCCTTTATCACTCATCAATTTTATACTTTTTGTATCGCTAACAATTTTTATATTGGTTGTATCCTCGAACAACACCTTTTATATATACTACATGAAATAGTCTTGAAACTGCTGTAATGTTCTAGATAGAACACACCCTTTTTTTTCCTTTATCAACAATAAGACGATCTTCAAATATTGACACCTAGGTGTGAAATCTATTCTTTTCAATTGTTTTATTTACCAATTTTTATTTCGTTAACCAATCCTTATTCGATAAAACAAATACTTCCTATTAAATGTTTACTTTGGTTGCATTGTTACCTTTTGTATCTTTTGATTTTTATATTTGTAGAACTAACGAGAATTTTCTTGAAAGTTCTATTGTTTTTGTGTTCTATCATCTTCCATAATCGTCACATTCTCCCCCACTTATTTCTGTTCGTCCCGAATAGAATCTAAATCTCCCCCTCTGTAGGGTGCTAATCTTTCTAGATGAACGACTTTTGGTTTCGCTCGTTGACCTTTCTTTATTCGATAAACGACATCGTTTAATTTTGTTATGATGCTATAAGGTCCTTCCCAAGATGTTTGTAGTTTTGGAGATAGTCCTTTTCTCCGCTGTGGATTGTGTAGCCACACTAGTTGTCCTTCCTCAAATCCTTTGTTGTTTGCGCGAATGTCATACCGAGCCTTCATTCGATCACTGGATATCTGTGCTTTCTGTCTGACAAACGTGTGTACCTCCTCAAGTTCTTTTTGAAGTTTATTAACATAATCTTGTACACATAATGTTGACGATGGAATAATCCCAAACTTCAGATCACCAGGTAGCCGTAAATCATTTCCAAAAATGGTTGTAGCAGGCGTCGTTTTGGTTGTATCATGCACTGCTGATCTATAAGCCATCAAGAATAACGGAATATGACGATCCCAATCACGTTGATTCTTGTTCACTACTTTTGCTAGATATTTCTCAAGAGTAGCATTAAATCTTTCAACCATGCCATCTGATTGGGGATGTGAAGCAGTTGTTCTAGTTTTATTAATTCCAAGCATCTGACAGATTTCTTGAAATATGGTAGACTCAAAATTTCTTCCTTGATCTGTGTGAATTTCCATCGGTACTCCGTAGCGACTTATCCAATTGCTAACTACTGCTTCAGCGATCGTTGTTGCTTCTTGGTTTGGTATTGCACACACTTCTGGCCACTTGCTAAAATAATCCATTATGACTAGCACATATTTGTTGTTGTTATCAGAAGTCGGAAATGGTCCAGCTACATCCATCGCAATTCTCTCGAATGGTGCTCCTACATTATACTGCCTCATGTTACCACGGCTTCTTCTTGCAGGTCCCTTTGCAGCCGCACATTGATCGCATGCTTGACACCATTCCACTACCGATTGACGTGCTCCTGACCAATAAAATCTACGCCGTACTTTAGCAAGGGTTTTGTTAATACCCAGGTGACCGCCACTGGTTCCTTCATGATATTCCTTTAATACTTGAGGTATTCTTATTTTGGGAACTACTATCATTGATTCTTTAACTGATCCGTCAGGACTTTCCCAAATTCTTTTCAAGCATCCATCTTCAATACAGAGGCTGTCCCATTGTGCCCAATATGCCTTTAATGTTTGACTATTATCGGCAATCTCACTCCATGTAGGTTTTTCTCCCTTTTCCTTGCACTTTATTATTGGTGCCAAGCTCGGATCTTGCAGTTGCTCCTTCCTTACCACTTCATGCGTCCAGTCTTCACTAGGAAGCACTTGCAGAAGCCTGACATCAATAATGTTTTCCTTACTTTCCGCCCGATTACAGTGCTTGCATTCCACCTGGCATGGCCTTCTTGATAATGCATCAGCATTTCCATGTGCACTTCCCCTTCGATGTTCAATGTCGAAATCATAAGCTTGTAAGCGTTCAATCCATCGTGCTACTTGTCCTTCCGGGTTCTTAAATTGCAGTAGCCACCTCAATGCTCCATGATCAGTTCTCAAATGGAATTTTTGGCCGTACAAATACTTGTGAAAATGTTTTACACATTCCACTATAGCCATCAATTCTTTACGGGTTACACAATAATTCCTTTCTGGCTTGGACAGTATTTTTGAGTAATAAGCTATTACTTTTTCTTGTCCATCAATTTCTTGAGATAACACTCCTCCTATACCATCATTGCTGGCATCAGTGTCTAATATGAATTTAAAATTTGGTATAGGGTAAGCCAGAACTGGTGCTGTGCACAATCTTTTCCGAAGCTCCACAAAAGCATCTTCTTGCTTTTCGGTCCATTCAAAAGCTTTATCCTTCCTCGTGAGCTCATGTAGACTCTTAGCAACATTCGCAAATCCTGGTACAAAACGTCGGTAGTAAGTGCACAATCCCAGAAAACTGCGAAGTTCATGTAAATTCTTAGGTCTTGGCCATTCTTTTACTGCTGTGATCTTATCAGCATCTGTGTGTATTCCATTCGTTGTTACTTTGTGCCCCAAGTATTTTACTTCTTCTCTGAATAGTGTACATTTCTTTGGACTCAATTTTAGTCCTGCTGCTTGGATTCTCTTGAAGACTTCTTCTAAATTCTTCAAATGATCGTCGAAATCCTTGCCCATTACAATGATGTCGTCTAAGTACACAAGGCACGTTCTCCAATGTAATCCTTTCAGCACAGGTTCCATTAAACGTTCAAATGTTGCGGGAGCATTACATAGTCCGAATGGCATAACGTTAAACTGCCATAGCCCACTACCCACACTAAACGCTGTCTTTTCTCGATCCTCTTCTTGGACTTCTACCTGCCAATAACCACTTTGCAGATCTAATGTTGAGAATAATTTGGCACCTGATATTGTGTCCAAGGTATCATCAATTCGAGGTAATGGGTAGCTATCTTTCTTTGTTACTGCATTCAGTTTTCTATAGTCGACGCAGAATCTCATAGTTCCATCCTTCTTTCCAACTAAAACCACAGGTGAACTCCATGGACTATCTGATTGCTCGATAACACCAGCCATTTTCATATCCTTTACCATTCTATCAGCTTCTTCCCGTTTTGCTAATGGTAATCTTCTTGGTGCTTGGCGAATCGGCATCTCTGCTCCCGTGTCAATTTTATGTTTAACCAGATTAGTTCTTCCGTTGTCTGCTGATGTGCTGCAGAAGATGGACGAATAACGTTCGAGCAACTGCTCTGCTTCTTTCTTTTGTTCTTTTGTAAGTTCTGTTGTCCATTTCTGTAGTAGATTTTGTATTTCTTTCTTCTGCGTTTGATTTTTGATTTTCCTTTCTGTGTGCTGTTGTTCACATTTCACAATGGTAGTTACTTCTTCACATTTACCGACAATTGTTCCTTTCTTGAGGGTTTTTGTTTCGTCTGACAGATTTAGTGTTCTTATCGGTATTCTTAAGTTTTCATCTGGTACAACTAATGTTTTCCCTATAATGATCTCTTGATGTTGTAGACCATTTTCATTGGCTTCCACAACCCACAACCTTGGTGACCCAGAATCTCCCTCCAATCTTCCCCAGACGATTGTTTCGGTATTAGGTGGCAGCTTTTCGCGATGTTCCAATATTATTCGTCTCATACTTGATTCTGCACCATTCATCTGAAGAACCAACTCTACGTTACCATACTTGAGTACTCCATTTCCAGCGTCTATTACAAATCCATTCGGCCTCATGAAGTCCATACCCAAAATTACTTCATCAACGATGTCTGCCACTAGAACTTCATGCTGAAAGTGCGTATTTCCAATTTTTATATCGGCAATTTTGCTTCCCCTGATAGTTGCACTTTCCCCTGTTGCTGTTTGTATTCGATATTTTTCTGCTGGTTGTAATTCCCCTTTTAGTAAATCTGTACGGACTATTGTGCGAGATGCTCCAGTATCTAGCGTAATGATACAGTTGTTGTCATCAATTTTAGCTCCAATCGTTAAACTGTCACCATTCCTTGCGATTCTTGAAATAGGGATGGAGATTATGGGGCATTCGGTTGTGGGAGCCAGCTTACGCCCCTTAAAGCTGACTCGTTTTAGTTTAACCCTTCCGCTGCTATTTGACCATCCTCTCCCGCTTGAGCCTTTTCTTCAGATGATCTCCGTCTGATTGGCGATGTTGATCTTCCCCGTTTTCGTCTAGCCTCTCTGCATTCTCGAGATATGTGACCAAGTTTGTCACATACCCAACATCTTATTCTACTGTTAAATTCTCCAGATCTTCTTTGGGGCCTAAAACTATCCTCTTCTTCCATTTCTACACGGCGTACTTTGATTGTTGGTTTGACAATTGCTTGTGCCGTCTCACTAGTCAATGCACAAGCTATTGTTTCAGCAAATGTAGCTTTAGGTGTCATCACAGCTGACTTTCGCGTCTCTGGATCTCTTATGCCGTCGATGAACGCATCTATCTTCATTCTTTCCATATAGTCTGGTGATGTATTTCCATGTGCCATATGTACCAGACGTTCGATCGCAGACGAAAACTCTTGCAGACTTTCTCCTATTCGCTGGTAGCGACCCTTCAACTCAAGTATATCTCCCGTTTGTGGTCACTACCATATTTGCGATCTAAAGCCTTCATGATCTCATTGTAGCTCCTTCGATCTTGTTCTGGAACTGATTGTATTGTTTCTGCTGCTTCACCCTTCAGAGCCACTATTAAAGCTGCCACACGATGTGTTTCGTTCCAACTGTTCTGATCAGCTGCTGTTTCAAATTGGAATTTGAAAATTCCAAACGATGATGTACCATCGTATGTGGGCGGTTTTAACTTCATGCTTTGTGTTTGTTGAACCGTGTGAATTGTTTTACCTTTAATTTCAACATCTTGAAGCCTTCTTTCTACTTCTACTTTAAAGTCATCTACTTTCGATTGTACTTTCTGTTCCAGAACTTCAACTTCTTTTTGCACTTTCTCGACTTTTTCATCCACAATTTTCTCTACTTCGATGCGTAGATTCGCTGCCATATGTAGAAGTTTCTCGTCGATGTGTGTTTTAACCAAGCTAATTTCTTCTCGACTTGAAGCGATGTTGGCATCTAACTTTTTCATTTCATTACTCATGCTGTTACTTTGCAAATCTAACTTTTTGTTCATAACCTCCATGTTTGCCTTTACATCTGCTCTCATGTTGAAACTCATATGCTCCATCATAGCCATTAACTGTGCAAAGTCGTTGTTTGCTGGTACGACTTGCCTCGTTGCTTCAACAGCACCATCTTTAGCTTCACTATTTCCTGCATCTGGATTTTCATCTGCTTCTTCTTGCCCAAAACGATATTTTTCTGGATCCAATTCAGCTGCTTCCATAGCTTTTATTAATCGCTCTTTCAACTCATTCTTAGTTCCCGTTGTTGAAAGATTCCTTTTTTCCAATTCGCTCTTCAGATCTTGAACTTTTAATCCATTCAAATCCATCTTATTTCCCAATTTCACTTCTGACACCAGTTGTAACGTTTCTTTAGCCGAGTTACAATTATTTAGTTCGATCACTAAATCAGGAAATTTAAAACACAATGGATTTTCTAAACGTTATAATTTTATTCGTTCGAGATTTTACAATAAAAATATTTCTCCTATTACTATTCCCCTTTTAATTCTTCTTGTACTAACAATATTTCACCACTTATAATTCTTTTATACTTGTTCACAATATCACTTTTAACTTTCTACTTATAACACTGTTAATTTTACTTCGCCTTTATCACTCATCAATTTTATACTTTTTGTATCGCTAACAATTTTTATATTGGTTGTATCCTCGAACAACACCTTTTATATATACTACATGAAATAGCCTTGAAACTGCTGTAATGTTCTAGATAGAACACACCCTTTTTTTTCCTTTATCAACAATAAGACGATCTTCAAATATTGACACCTAGGTGTGAAATCTATTCTTTTCAATTGTTTTATTTACCAATTTTTATTTCGTTAACCAATCCTTATTCGATAAAACAAATACTTCCTATTAAATGTTTACTTTGGTTGCATTGTTACCTTTTGTATCTTTTGATTTTTATATTTGTAGAACTAACGAGAATTTTCTTGAAAGTTCTATTGTTTTTGTGTTCTATCATCTTCCATAATCGTCACAATATGTTAAACCTGTTTGATTTTATTCATAGTTCTGAGTATTTCTTTTACTATTAGAATACTAACCGAATATTCGGATATTTAAAGAAAAAATTATTCGGTATTCGGATAACTCAAAATGTCGAATAACTGTGTGACGAAGGGAATTTTGGACTCATTACTTCTAAGCTAAAAACTTTTTATCTTCCCTTCGTCGCAAGCTTTCTAATTCCAGAAAATATTTTACTTTTCCAATTTTATCTTATTATCACATCATATTAATTTTCTAACACAATTTCCCATGTTTCGTCTTTATAAACTATGCAAAAACATCATTAAATTAAAATTTTTATTAAATTTCGTTTGAGTCTGAGATTCAGTTTTCTGAAATCAGATATTTTATTTTCTGGAATTCAACGTTTTTGTCCACGAATGGCTTTTAAACCGTGGGATTTTGTTTTTCTTTCTTTTTTGAGATCAACGTTTGAAAAAAACAAACGAAGATCTAGGCAGTCGGATAATAACTCCAGACCAGGATGGTCAGGAGCTTTTGCACTTGTAAAACGTGCTTTTGCGCGTGTAAAAATGATTTATCTTTGAATAGTAATGATATTTGTAACAGAATTAATAATGATAGTGTTTTATTTAAGTGTTGACCGATATTAAAAAAATAATGAATTAAAATCTCGTTAAAAATGTTTTTAGAAATTAATTTTATAAAATATATTTATAAAAATAAGAAGAATTGTGTTAAAGAAAAAAAATAATTTTTGTTCACGGTTTTTTTTATATATTTGTTTGGTTCATATTTGATAATAATACAAATGATGTGTTATAAGTATGGACAGAGATTCAAAAAAAAAAAAAAAAAATAGAATTAACTTGATTTTATATAATGAAAATAAAAATAAAAATAAAATATGAAATAAAAATAAAAAGAATAGTGTTAAAGAAAAAAAAAATAATTTTGGCTCACTGTTTTTATTTATATTTGTTTGGTGATTTGGATGATTTGACCATTTGGATTATATGTACGCGAATGGTATTGTTGCAGCTGGATTTAATAAAACTAGGATTATCACATTGGGGATCAGCAGATGGAGTAGGACCAGAAAAACCAGTGAGTAAGATCTTTCATGATTTGTTTAAGGATGTATAGATAGTCAAATCGCGTAGGTCATAAAATTTCAAACAAATTATTATGCAAAATTTTGAATTTTTGGAATATTATTAGAAATTATGGAAAGGTTTTAATATTTGATTTGTTCTAATTTTTGGAATGTTTTTGGGAGTTTTGAAAGAAATTTCAATTTTTTTTTATTATTTTGTTTTATATTTTGTAATATTTTTTTTTGAATTTTTGAAAAAAGTTTAAATCTTTGATTTTGTAATAATTTTTTTTGGAATATTTTGTTTTTTGGAATTTTGAAAAAAGTTTGATTTATTGAATTTTTGCAATAGTTTTGGAATTTTGAAAAAAATATGAATTTGTGGTGTTGCAATATTTTCTCGAAACTCTAAATGGAGGTTTTGTTAGTAGTTTGCTAATAGTATCATCGTGAGGACATGGTTCACAGGATTTTCAGGTAGGTAGCGCTGGTGATCTATCTCGTCTTTATGTTATTTTTGTTTATTCATATCGCTCACCATCTAGGACACTCTGACTGCCGAACAACCCCACGGCCCCAAATGACTGAGCGAAGTCGATTGAGCGATTTCGGAGTTCAGTCAGAGTGACAATTCTTTAACGTTGGCCAGGGCAATCTTTACTCCTTTTTGGGGGCACAGGTTGCACTGACTGTACGTTACAGTGGCGCCCAAATTAAAGCTTATTAGTTCATGAGCCGAACAATAGTTAGGTTTGTGTTTAAACCCCTAGGTCTATTAACCGTTTTATTTAGAAACATGCATGTTCTGCATGTAAATTATTGGGAGTGTTCCTGGTTGTGGTCTAGATAAATCAGCTGATCACTGGTCTGGCCGGATCACACCTAGGAGCCCTTTTTTCATATGTTTTCGGTGTTTGTGTTCCAGTGCTGGATAAGTTCCAAAGTGTTTTATCGCGGGTAGATCCAGTGTTTGTTTTTGTTTTTTGGTTTAGTTTTAAGTATGCAGTTGAATTATCTAAACTGTTAGTTTTCTGAATCATTCTATCCAACTTTTTAATAAGTTGAAAGAATGTTTTAGCGCGGTTGATATCCAGTTTTTTTGTGTTTATTGTTTAGTACTAAGTTTTATTTTCTGTTGATTATCGTACCTGTTAGTTATCTAAATCATTCTGTAAAACTTCTTTAGAAGTACAAAATGTTTTAGCGCAGGGATATCCAGTTTTGTTGTGTTATAGTTTAGTTTTAGGTTTGTTGCTGTAGAATTGCCTGTAAGATTGTAAAACATTTTGGAACAAAAGCTGTGATTGGAATTATCAACACCGAGGATTTATTTGTTAGTTGTTGCCTTTATCGTTTTCATTTAATTTTGTATATTGATTATTGAATTAAAATTCCTTCATTTTTTTTTTACTTTCAAATTTAAATTCACAGTTCTGGACTAGCAATTAAATTTGCTTACAGACCTATATCTATCCCGTTGGTCCAGAAAATCTATCGTCTTTGACACCTGTCCCTGCTTGTCTGCCTAACCTGTAGCCATGTTCTCTCAACTTACATTTTGTTTAGTTTTTTTTTAAAGTAAGTTACGTCTTATTTTGGTTGTAGATTTAAATATTTAGTTTTGGGAATATGTGAATGTTTTTTTTGTCGAATATTATTAATAAATTTTAAATTTTCTTTTAGAAAGATAACATCTTTAAAATTCTTAGTTTCTTAGAATTAATAAATTGATAAATTTTATAATTTTGCTTTATATTTTATTACTTTAGTTTTTGTTAAGATTTGGAAATTTGTTGTTATAAAATGTCATTTCAATAAAAGTAATTCACTAAGTTTCGTCATATAAATGTTGATTGATTTTCTCAAAAATTAATATAGTATCGTAGCATAGGTTAATTTTTTTTGATTAAAGATGTAGTATTTTAATAATTTTTATTAGTAAATAAGTATTATTAAGTTTTATTTTTGGTTGACATATTTTGTCAAAATATTAACAAAACTTTAATTTTTTTCTGTTTATTGAGAAGTAACTTCATTGAAAACGTTGGCGATTTTTTTTTAGATCTACGTATTGATAAATAAATAAAAAAATTAAATAAATTTTCAGTTGTGTAGAAGAATAAGATAATTTAGAAAAAAAATGTTATCTCTAAATATTGAGTAGATTTTCTTCTTGTTGTTTTTTTTGAATTTCTTATTTGTTTGGCTTATGTTTAATTTTTCTTTTGCAAGTAATTGTTTTAAGTGGTAATATGATAATAAAAGTTAAAAAAAATAAATGATAATAAATTATGCTATTATGTATTAATCTATACAGCTTTAAATAGTTAGTAAATTGAAAAGGAAATTAATGTATTAATGCAAATTAGAAATTAGATCTTCTTTAATAATTTTGTTTTTATATAAATATGATTAAGTTTCATTGGAATTGGTTTATATTTTGGTCATTTTTAGGTTGATCTAATTAGGTTTTTTGTTGATATTGTAAAGAAGGTTTGGAAAAATTGGACACATTGTGTTATCTATTATTAAGAGTTATAAACTGGGTTTTTCTCGATAATACTTTTATTGGATGAAATTAGCTCCTAAAATTTATTAAAAATAAAACGATATTTTAATTTGGATTGCTTTAAATAATCCTATAATTATGTAAATTTACAATGAATAATTCTGTTTTGATAATGGCATATCATAATTTGAAATTTAAATAACCAATTTTATATTTGTTTTGATTTTCAATAAAAATTTTATAAAATTACATAAATTTGGTATTAGTAATACATAATTAAACCCAGATACATTTCAAAATAAGTTCTGTTTGTAATATTTAGTATAAGTACATTTTATTAGGTAACATGAATTTTGTCATCAATAGTGTTCGCCAACATTCTTATTATTTGTAACCAATATGTAGATATTTTATGATAACATAATTCAGCTTGGTCATTATCATATTAATTTTAATTATAATTTAAGTATTTGTGGCAAATTTATTACAGCCTTTGAAAGAAAATTGTACACTAATGGAATTACTATAAGTCAATTTTGACGATAATAATCTTTGCTAAATGAAAAGGAACAAAAATTTTATTGGAAAGCATCAGGATTTCAATATAGTTAAAACCAATATAAAGAGACACATATCATTTGTATATAATTCCTATTAAGTATGATCATATGATTAATCACTATTGGCAATATCATTGTTATTAAAATCTCTAATTCCATTTTTTTTTCTCTTCGAGTTTTCTTTTAAATTTTTGTTTTAAGTTTTACTATCCTAACGTAGTTATTTGTATGCAATTCTTCTCTTATCTAAAGAGGAATTATATTACCATCCAATCTTTCTGTTTTAATTTTTTTTTGTCATTTTTACTGTGGACGATTATGTCACAAACTTTGTTTACGTTATGTTTCTTGTAATATAGGTTAATAATGTTGATAGTAGTTAAATTGCATTTTCTTGTAATGATGATCCGTTTGAAATTTTTCAATGTCGTTTGATTTCTTTCATATGTTATACGACTTGTTTTGTTTTTGATCAACTGGATTTTACCATGTTATCTCTTTAATTTATTAACGAAGTTATTAATAAAGTGCTAAATGCATGAACCTTAAAATAATTGTGGTCACTCAATTACCCGGGCGTGAATTTCACTCTCTAACTTTGTGCCCGTATGATTAATAGGTGGGAATATATCAGTGTATTGCATTAAGCGTTACATTAATTTGAGCATTAATGATCCAAATTGGGTTAGTTGGAAGTTGTTACTGAAATGAGAAAAGCTTTTATAACTATGAGCTCATACTTATAAAAACAACCTTAATGTTGACCTTTATCATTCCTAAGTCCCAGACTCTTCACTCAGGGATTGATTTAAGCTAATATTTTGATTTGCAACCCGCACTAGTTCTTGACATCATAATCTATCAAGTGTTGGGTAGTTTTTTGGAAGGTTAAAATCAAAACAACCACTGCTCTTTTACGCGTTATTTTCTATTCATGACAATAAATCTAAATGTCGTCGTTTTGGGACAATTCCTATGTAGTCATAGACAAATATGAAATTCGTTGTTTACCGCACCTGCGAATAATACACAACTCCAAAAAACAGTAAACTTCACGGATAATTACTCAATTTTAACTGCGCTAGCTGCGCAGCTAGCGCGCAAAATGCATATCCAGTATCATTGCGCTACCACCATCTCTCCTTAGCCTGCGCATCGCGTATCAAAATAATGACTACTAGCTAAGACATTATTGAATGCCTCACTCTTCACTCCACCTTTTCGATCTGAGCTTTCTGTCTCAGCGCCGCAGCAAGCACCAACTCACTTAATATACTTACTCGGTTGAACTATGTTATTTATTTCTTTTTCTCTCAATGGATGCCAACTGGTTCCAACTCAGTGCAACCTTGCTGTCCCCTTATTTCAGTAGTAGTCCCGGCTTGAGAGGTTCTCAGGGTGTGGGACGTCCCCACGATTTGTGACGAAGGGAATTTTGGACTCATTACTTCTAAGCTAAAAACTTTTTATCTTCCCTTCGTCGCAAGCTTTCTAATTCCAGAAAATATTTTACTTTTCCAATTTTATCTTATTATCACATCATATTAATTTTCTAACACAATTTCCCATGTTTCGTCTTTATAAAGTATGCAAAAACATCATTAAATTAAAATTTTTATTAAATTTCGTTTGAGTCTGAGATTCAGTTTTCTGAAATCAGATATTTTATTTTCTGGAATTCAACGTTTTTGTCCACGAATGGCTTTTAAACCGTGGGATTTTGTTTTTCTTTCTTTTTTGAGATCAACGTTTGAAAAAAACAAACGAAGATCTAGGCAGTCGGATAATAACTCCAGACCAGGATGGTCAGGAGCTTTTGCACTTGTAAAACGTGCTTTTGCACGTGTAAAAATGATTTATCTTTGAGTAGTAATGATATTTGTAACAGAATTAATAATGATAGTGTTTTATTTAAGTGTTGACCGATATTAAAAAAATAATGAATTAAAATCTCGTTGAAAATGTTTTTAGAAATTAATTTTATAAAATATATTTATAAAAATAAGAAGAATTGTGTTAAAGAAAAAAAATAATTTTTGTTCACGGTTTTTTTTATATATTTGTTTGGTTCATATTTGATAATAATACAAATGATGTGTTATAAGTATGGACAGAGATTCAAAAAAAAAAAAAAAAAAATAGAATTAACTTGATTTTATATAATGAAAATAAAAATAAAAATAAAATATGAAATAAAAATAAAAAGAATAGTGTTAAAGAAAAAAAAAATAATTTTGGCTCACTGTTTTTATTTATATTTGTTTGGTGATTTGGATGATTTGACCATTTGGATTATATGTACGCGAATGGTATTGTTGCAGCTGGATTTAATAAAACTAGGATTATCACATTGGGGATCAGCAGATGGAGTAGGACCAGAAAAACCAGTGAGTAAGATCTTTCATGATTTGTTTAAGGATGTATAGATAGTCAAATCGCGTAGGTCATAAAATTTCAAACAAATTATTATGCAAAATTTTGAATTTTTGGAATATTATTAGAAATTATGGAAAGGTTTTAATATTTGATTTGTTCTAATTTTTGGAATGTTTTTGGGAGTTTTGAAAGAAATTTCAATTTTTTTTTATTATTTTGTTTTATATTTTGTAATATTTTTTTTTGAATTTTTGAAAAAAGTTTAAATCTTTGATTTTGTAATAATTTTTTTTGGAATATTTTGTTTTTTGGAATTTTGAAAAAAGTTTGATTTATTGAATTTTTGCAATAGTTTTGGAATTTTGAAAAAAATATGAATTTGTGGTGTTGCAATATTTTCTCGAAACTCTAAATGGAGGTTTTGTTAGTAGTTTGCTAATAGTATCATCGTGAGGACATGGTTCACAGGATTTTCAGGTAGGTAGCGCTGGTGATCTATCTCGTCTTTATGTTATTTTTGTTTATTCATATCGCTCACCATCTAGGACACTCTGACTGCCGAACAACCCTACGGCCCCAAATGACTGAGCGAAGTCGATTGAGCGATTTCGGAGTTCAGTCAGAGTGACAATTCTTCAACGTTGGCCAGGGCAATCTTTACTCCTTTTTGGGGGCACAGGTTGCACTGACTGTACGTTACAACTGAATGCTCTAGTTTATACGTAATTCGGACAATTGCATTGCATCCATATGACAACGTGATATCTTCTCAGTTTGATTGTTGGCACTAATCCACTTATGACTAAAGTCGGGATAAGAATAGGTTGGTAATGCGTTGGTAACGATATTCATAAAGAAAAACGAGGTCAGTGAAAATGTGACAGTATTAGTTGTTGTTTAATTTTGATCACCCATATAGGTATAGCATGATTTTGGACAGTTATAAATTGTCAGGATGGAGACAGGTACACTGTATCTAACTTTAAAACAATGCTCAATCCAGTTACGAATAAGACATATAAGTGCAGAGAAATTAATATGAAATAAAGAACTTTTAAGGACTCAACCTCTACGTTTCAATTCAACCCATATCGTCTCGCCATAGGCTCATATTGTAAATATTTTGAGATATTTGTTAATGTAAGGGCTGTAAATTTTAGATAAAATCGGTAGTGAAGATATTGGACTTTAATTTTAGGTATCAAAATTTATTCCTGTTTTGTACGGTGCAAAGTTAGCATTAGTTAATATTAATAAACGAAAAAATTTTATTATTGAACCAAACAAATTGATCAAAAGGTGGAACAAATTTTTTAGATCTGCTAAATAACAAACAAAAATGTTTGCAAACAAAATTTTGGACCGTAAATACGAAATAGTCGTAAAATCTGCTTTCAATTGAATTTACTTTTATTACTTTAAGTTTAGTATCTTTAGTTTAGTTATTAAATTCTTATGACATAAACTGATTGTTGATTGATTTTTTGATATAATTATCAAGTTTTTTTTTAATAAAAAGTGTTGTGTAATATGGATTACAATATGTGTAACAACAACAATATTTATACCTTTTAAGACCCAGGTCCTACAACAACATAGGCAGGGTTCAGAGGTGTTGGTGGACGGTTTTTTTAAAATGCTTGTGTATTGAATTCACTGGATTAATGTACTATTGATTCGGACAAAGCATTCCATTTGTACGATGTACGGACAAAGAAATCTCTCTGCATTTTGTCACTATGACAGTGAGTGATCTCAACAGTTTGACTGTTTGCACTAACCAATTGATGAGTAAAATGTGGAAAAGAATACGTTTGAGGCATGATGGATCTGATTTCGTCAGAGCACTGCTGGTAAAGATATTTAAAAAACAACGAGATCAGCAACAGTGCAACGATGTTGTAGGTAATCAAGATGTGATGTTTAATTTCGATCACCAACAATTCGTTTTTGAACAGTGCCCAAAAGAGCCAGAATGTTCAGGCTTCTAACGATCATGGCTAACTATATAAAACTACATAGACTACCTAATTTTATAAAACAACCTAGAACGACTACCTATTTGTTGTAGATTTTTTTGGTACACCAGCGAATTAGTGGACACGTACATTACGTATATCACTTAACTTGATGCACAAATACACTGTTAAAATTAAACAAAATCGAACTTTTAAACCAAATTTTTTTTTTCTAGATGAATTTTTCCTTTTCCAGGGAAATCGACGAATCGTCTTTGTTCGAAAATAAGGAATATCATCACAATAAAAAAAAATATATAAGATTATTGCAAATAGTAATAAATAATTTTTCTTACATTTTTGTGTAATGTTTTAAAAAATTTTCACTTTAATAATCCTTTGTGTTGTTTCTATAATCCTTTTACGTTAAAACCCAACAACTATATTAATTTTTTCATTTATTTTTTTTTTAGAATAATAATTTTCATAAATTAAAATTTTTTTTGGTAAACAGATCAACACATATTCTTTTTAAAATAAAAATTTTTGTATTTTAATTTTCTAAAAATTTTCTTATTTTTCCTTACTTTGCAAAATAAAATCACACGATCATGATAAAAACGCATAACAACATAAACGGTAAATTTTTGAAATTATTTTTAGTTTAGTTAATTGAGTTAAGTAAGATCACTTTAGATTTAATTTGAAAATATTTAAAATAACGTTTTTAAGAAAATTAATGATCTTTTCACGAGGAAAGATTACGTAGAACTAAGAAAATTTTTTTTAACCTCCTAATACAAAAGTAAATTTTTTAAGATTTACTCAAAAGAAAAATCATAATCAATCCTTTGGCATGTGTGTTTTCTTTTTTTATAATTTTAGTTTTCATCTGTAAATTTTTTTTAAAATATATTCTTCTACTTTAGTTTTAATTTAAAAAATTAAATTTCACTTGTAGAGTTTAAAAGAATTAAAACAAAAAAATCGAAAAGCGTATATACTCGCATGTATATATAAACAAAAAAGTAGTTTCGTAGTGGTTTTTTAGTATAATTAAACATACAAAACGTATACGAACCAACCGAACCGTTGTGATCTATTTTTAACAACAAAAAATAATAATTATAATCCTACGAACAACGCCAAACACTCAATAAGTTGTATCACATATGCATGTTTGTTTCGGGGAGGAAGGAAAAAAATTAAATTAAATTTTCAAAGTTGAAAAGAAAATCTAAGAAATTTTGTAAGTATATGGAAATTTGTAGTATTTATGATCGATCAAAGAATTATTATTTTATTATTTATAGAACAGAGATACATTTTTCAGTTATATTGTTTATATTGCTTTGAAAAGCAACAACTCTATTACAACTTTACAATTCCTGGATCATTTAATTAATTTATTCAACAATATAACTTTGACATAACATTATTTTTACACTTGTTGTTTAATTATATGTATGAGGCTATCTTTTGTTTGACCAAAGCCTCTTTTCCAAGTAGTGACAGACCTACGTTGAAACAAATTGGAATATAAAGATTGTGCCCCAGACAACACTAGTCTTTTATTTTCAGCAATGGGAAGCCGGTAAATTTAATCGGAAACTTGAAACAAAAATGGCCTTTGGACGTTTGAAAAATATAAGATATAATATGAGCCGCCACTATTATATTTTTAAATGAGCTATTAAAATAAAGTCAAACGCAAAAAGAGAGCCTATCTATAGGCTATGTTTAAACAAAAATAAAAACTAACTAATTAGTTTTAATTTGTTTTCCATGTATGCGGTCTAAAAATCAATACATACTTTAATGATGTTCCTAACTTAAGGCTTCAAAACACATACTACAACAGAAACAGAAACAGAATTCCATACAAATTTTACAGAAACCGAATTTTTATCTGTCAAGTTTGTATGTAATTCGGTTTCTGTTTCTGCTTCTGTTGTATGTGAATGACCGGCTTAAGCAAGGTCAATTTATTATAAATACAAATTTAATGATTTGTCTTTTAGACAAAATCAAAATTGCTTTTACGCTGGCTGGACGCCGCAGTACAATCGATAAATAACATTGGAACAATGACGAATTTATCTTTCAGATATTAATGAAAACTTTAGTCGCTATTTAAAACAATTAACCTAACTATCTCCATAACATCCTTCCTTTCCAACTAATTTATAAAAAACGTTAATTATTTTCATAAGAATTGATACATTGGAGCAGATTCCAATGAGGACCATACTTTTACTTATATATTTTTTAATATTATTTTTCGATATTATTTAATCAATCCCTCTGTATATATGGTTTGTAAGCCTGTCGGCATATATTCCAAATAACTGCAATATTCAAATCTGTTAACCGTAGTGATATATCAAGTAACCGCGGTGTATTGTTACTTTCTTTAAAGTTCAATTCAAATAATTATATTATAAACTAGCAGGAACCGGCGTGCTTTCCTACGCTTATAAATAAAGTTTTTGCGCAGACATTTTGTTGACGTAGAAGCAATGATTTCAAAAAATGGTAATGAGAAATGCTAGCACATAATTTTTAATTTTTCTTTTTAAATATATGAATGAAAAATAATCAGAACTCTAGCTGATCAGTTCGGATATGTACATGAAAAATTAGCGATCAAATAAGGTTTCAAGTAAGCAATAAAAAAATTTAAATGACTTGTTGAATTAGTAGAGGTAAAAAAAAATTGATTTTTTAAAACCGTTATAACGGCCGTTTGGGTACTAATATTTTAAAAAATTAACGAATTTAGAATTTTTAGAATCCTTTTTATCAATTTGTTTTAAAAATAGACCTCTGCTAAGACCTTTTAAGAAAATAGACCTGTTAGAGGTTCCTGAGTGAGCGGCTCCAACAAAAAAGTTTGCAAAAAAAAATTTTTTTTTGAAACAACCGGCACTCTCACGGTCGCATTTGTAAAGCCAGATCAAAAAACCTTTTCTAAAAATGTGCGTTTTATTAATATCTTGGACAAGTTCGTAAATCAGCCAAATCCGACACATGGTTAAGAAACTAAAGGCTTCATACTAGAAAAAAACTATGTTTTTTAGATCCGTTATAACGGCCGTTTGGATTCTAATATTTTTAAAAACTTCATAAATTTGGAATCTTTAAAACCTTTTTAATCAGTTTCTTTTAAAAAAAGACCTCTGCAGTTGGAGGTTTCTGAGTGAGCGGCTCCAACAAAAAAGCTTGTAAAACACTAAATGCGTTTGAATCAACCGGCACTCTCACGGTCGCATTTGTGAAGTCAGATCAAAAAACCTTCCGTAAACATGTGTGTTTTATTAATATCTTGGACAAGTTCGTAAATCAGAAAAATCTGACACACGGTTAAATAACTAGGGGCTTTATACTAGAAAAAAAATCGTTTTTTTAATTCGTTATAACGGCCGTTTGGATACTAATATTTTTAAAAACTTCATAAATTTAGAATCTGTGAAAACATTTTAATCCGTTTCTTATAAATATAAACCTCTGCAGTTCGAGGTTTTTGACTTGTTGGCTTCAACAAAAAAGTTTGCAACAATCCATAAGTACAATTTCCAAAAACCTTATAACAGTCAACGAAAAAAAAATAAAAAGGTTTGAATAAAAGAAATTAATTTTTTTTCTTAGAAATAAACTATTTTGATATTTTGCAGTAATTGGACGACATATGATATAGCGTAGGCTTGTGTCATAAATTGTCACACACATGTTCTGTGGTAGATTTGATATTTTTTTGTTGCAAAATTGGATAGATATAGTTTTGCTTATATGTAGCTATTTTTCTTTTTAAAATTTGTTCGATATCTGTTTTAAATTAGTTTGTGTTGTTTAAACTAATCTGATACATCAGATTCTACTGGCACACAAAACTGTCTGATCTCGAAATCTACCTATTTCTAGCGGATATACGTGCCGCTTGGACTTTTTTTTAATTGAGACTTTCACATACATACATCTACTCAAAAATTTAATTATTAATTATTTTTTGTAACATTTTTAAAGAATATTGGCAATTTTTTGAGTCATTTTTTGCCACTTCTGAAATTTTCAATTTCCTTAGTCAACATGATGAATAGGGTTGTATAATTATTAGTTTCTATATTAATTTTATTTGACTCGCTTCTGCGACCTTGCAGACCTTCGATCAAATCTAGCACCCACCACCCGCGCTCCTCCCCTCTTTGTTATTCCCCTGCTAACATTTTCAATTTCCTTCCTTAGTCAAAATTATGAATAGGGTTCTTAGTCGAGTAAAATTAGGCTTTTACTTCTAAGTCCTCAGGGACAGCTCCGATTTTGATGATTTTTTTTTTTAAATGTGTGTTTTTATATATTATTTGAAATCAGAAACATTACACTGTGCGCAATTAAATATTTATACAGTAGTCCCTCCGACTGCGCGGTAGTTCCGTTCCAGAAAAACAGCGCGCAATACAAAACCGCGCAATGTGAACCCTATTTTGCATGAAAATGGGAGGTTCGGTTCCAAATTTTGAAAAAAATTCCAAAAAAAAAATAATTTAAAGTTATAATTAAACAAAAATGAATATATTTAGCCTGAAATACATGTATTACTTCGACAACTCTTAAAAAGAACACACTTCATAAGTTAACAGATAAATTAACATAAATAACATTTCAAAAAACAACTCAAATTTTAAAAAATAATATCAATAATATAAATTTGTTTAGAATATTCTACCTTTCTTTACTGGCTTGAAATTGAATTTGATCTATATTGAATGTTCCAGCCACACAGTTAAAAATAAACTGAATTTGTAATGCAAATTGCTACATATATGGGTCATTCTTTTACAAACAGAACACATTTTTGATTTGGCTGAAATTTGTTTCAGAACTTTTATAAAGGAAAATTCCCAAATTCCCATTTCCCAAGAGAAAAAGATATACGTGCTCGAGAATTTTTTTTTTCGAAAATAGAACGGTTCTAAATTTCGAGGATTTCGTGATTATTGACTGGAAGACTTATTTTATAAGATTCATAACTTCGGTTCTGGTAGTGATGGAATTTTTTTTCTGTTTTATTTTAAAGCTAAAAGATAAACTTTAAAAAAAATCGTTATCTACAAAAATTATTAACAAATTCCTATGTGTAAACAGTTTAGCAATAAGTCAGACACTTTCTCTCTGACACCTGCAATTTTGCTCTCTCGTGCAAGAGTAGCATTAGAAATAAATTAATTTATCGAGCACGGAAAGACAAAATATTCCATAAATTTTTGTTGTCCCGCGCTGGATAAATTAATTTATTTCTAACAGTAAAACTAATTTCTCCCTTAATAAAAAATCCATTTTTCTTGAAAATTGAACGTAGAATATGGTTATGTCAAATACTCTTTATCTTTGTATAGCAATCACTAAATATCGATTTTAACATTTTATTTGTTTATAACAAAAGGAATTCGCTAATAATAGTTATTGAATATATTTTTTTATTAAAATTCCATCTCTTAACTTTAAGATAAAATAAAACAAAAGCTTCTATCATTAATAGAACCGAAGTTATGAATTTTTGAAAATAAGCCGTCAAGCCAAAAATCACGAAATTCTCGAAATTTAGATCGCTTCTACTTTCCAAAAAAAAATCCTCGAACACGTATATTTCTTTCGATATCATACCCATAAAAAATTTTTTAAGCCAAATCACAAATGCGTCCGGTCAGATTTTGTTCAAATCTGTTCGATTTGTAAAAGAATGACCCATATGGCAAATTTAATTTTTTTTTCATTTTAATTTTACGAAATTCACCTACATATTCTAAAAAAAGTTTTTAAACGTCGCGCAGTGTGAAATTTTAATCGCGCAGTGCGAAAATTAGTATTAAAAACTCATCTCGCGCAGTGGAAATCGCACAGTTAGAACCCGCGCAGTCGGAGGGATTACTGTATTGTTTAAATAATAAAAACATAATTTATGGAGATAAAAATTTTGTCACGGTATTTATTAACTTTTAAATAGTATAAATTAAAAAATTTGTTTTTTTTCTCTTTTAATTTTTAAAAGCTTTAAATTATACGAATATTGTAAGACAAAAATTGTAAACAATTATAAATGATTTTGTAATTATTTTACATTTAAATATGATATATAATTCTAAATTCAGGAAATTTGATAATTTTAATTCGAGTGTGCAAAGTGCAAAGAAGTCCCCATATAATGAATAAGCATTTCCATAATCCCACAAAAAAAAATAAAGTCCTATTTTCATCTAATTTAAATTATATGAGTTGAACATGTACGATTCATAGTAACATAACTCTCTCAATTTTAAGGTTACAACTTCCATTAAAAACTCGATTTATAGGTACTTTCAAGGCTATAAGATGATATATATTTCAACATGCCTAAACCCTTCACCTTCAAATTGTTAACGACTCGAAAGGAGTGATCCGTGCACGATAATGCAAACTTGAAACAGTTATATCTTTGGTATTTTTTATCCCACAGAAAACAAAATAAAACCAATTTTTGGTTAAGAAAAAACCTACGTTTTTGTCTGGAGTAGTTTTTTACGTATATTTGTTAGTTTTAGAGTTATTTTGAACAGAAGCTACTTTCTTAGGAAATTGGAAAATTCATTTTTCATTATTATCAAACTTTTTTCGGAAAATACGTATTCTAATCTAACAAAACTTCTGGATCACATAGGTAACACTAAAATACAGCTAGTTGTAAAGGGGCTATAGTCAATATAAATTCTATTGAGAGATTTGAGAGATTGAGAGATTTTAACGCTGAGTTTCTATTTTGAATTCGAGATGCCCGCATCGTAACTTGGTTTTTTTAATGCAAACGACTTGAACTAGTGCCTATTTTAAAGGTCTGTCCAATCATTACAAAAAAGTATGACAGTTTTATCCGAAAAATGCATTGCTTTTCCGTTATTTAATGTTGAATTCTTCGAACCAAGTCGTTAAAAAAATGTCTGGTCATCCAGCCATAACTTGCTTCATTTTGGACCTACAACCCTAATAAAAACAACAATCTCTTCGTTTTTTTAAGTTTCATTTTTTTTTATTACCAAATTTTTGATAGATCGCTAAGTTTAAGAGTTATTTTCGAAAAACTATCAAAAACCATGCATTTTTCAACGAACAATATAAGTTTTCAATCGTGAATAACTCGAAAAATATTGACCTATCGAAAAAACCTTATACAACATTTTATACTTAAAATGTGTCCTTTTATCTATTTTTGGGGTTACTTTGAGTGAAAAATATTCCGCCCTCGAGAAGGGTTGGAATCCACCCCAGGATAAAAGGGCACATCAGCGCTATGCCACTTTCGTTCCTTGAGCCATTCCTAAGCTAGTCACCAAATTTCATGTTAATCGGACAAGGTTCAAAGAATTCGGAGCGGAAAACGTGTCTGTTCGTAAAACTCAGCAACGTCTCTATATTAATGACAAATGTATACAGAAGTTGGACATAGCGTGTATTTATTTTGCTACTCTTATAATACCATATTTTTATGTTATTATTAAATGAAATTTTCTATAAATTTGAACTTAACAATTCTTTTATTGCATAAATTTTGTTAAAAAAATAATTTGTTCATAAATTTTGGTTTATATTGTTTAAACAATATGAATATTTAATTGTAATGTTTCTGATTTCAAATAATATATAAAAACACACATTTAAAAGAAAAATCATCAAAATCGGAGCTGTCCCTGAGGACTTAGAAGTTTTACCGATTTTGAAGCTAGTTTTACTCGACTATCTATAATTCTTAGTTTTTATATTAATTTTATTGAATAGGGTTATATAATTCTTAGTTTCTATATTCATTTTATTTGACTCGCTTCTGCGACCTTGCAGACCTTCGATCAAAGATAGCCCGGGTTGTGGGCTATCTTCTTTGAAACCAAATAGAATTAAAAGCATATAAATTGGGGCGTTTGGCGGTGAAAGTGAAAGTGGGATTCTTGTTCTTGGGATTCTTGTTTCTGGGGATTTTGTTGCCGGGCCTTATGTCCTCAGGGGATTTTGTCGACGGGCCTTATGTCCTCAGGGGATTTTGTCACCGGGCCTTATGTCCTCAAGGGATTTTGTCACCGGGGGTTTTGTAGGCGGGCATTTTGTCGCTGGGGATTTTGCGCCGGGCCTTTTGTCGGTAACCCATTAAATTCATTGGTATTAATGCATTGTTACCGTTTGCAAATCACTATTGCAAACGTGTTGCCGGCTAAGTGCCACCATTTTTAATTAGTTTGTTCATCATGATTGCCATCCGTGTTTGGTTATACATAAGCTATACTTCTTTGTATAGTGTTGGTGCGAATTCCATTTCGTAACTTTGAGCTTTAAATCGATATAATCGATATTATAAACTATCTTCACTTAGTTTTAGAAACATGTATTACATACAATTGCAAACCAACAACATATTTGGTGTAGATGAAAAAAATTTTAAGCTCATGATGTGTTAAATTCCAATATATGTATATAATTTTGATATATAAATGCAATTGTTTGTCAGATTATACTTTCATTTTTTAATTTCATAAAACTATGTTCAATGTAAAAAACATTGATCAAAGCAACCTAAGTGTATAAAACGATATTTAAATAAAAACCCAATTAAAATAATTATCAGCATTTAGGCAAAACCCCTTAAGATAATTATAAGGACCCTGGTGTTCCGTTTTTAAAAAAATTTGCCAGTTACCTTTTCGCTAGTGTACAAACTTCCCAAAGTTTCATGACGATCGGATGAATGGTGTATTAATGCATAAAGAACAAACAGACCTACTTTCAATTTTATATATAAGATGAATAATCGAATCAAGAGGCTGATAAAATAATAAATTTAAGCCCGACCATTTCCAATGTTTTTGAAACTTGGGTAAACGTTAGTATAATAAAAAAATTAATCTCTGTGTTTTACTTTTTCACCAGTTTTGACAAAATTAGTTAGGATTTAGTGACAAGCAAAGATTAAAGTTAAATTATGGACAAACGGGTTAACCGATTTAAATATTTTTTTCTTGTTTGAAAGGTACTTAAAGGAAAAATAAAATGAAAAAATAGTAAAATAAATTAAAAAATAGTGAAATAAAAATGTGTTTACAAAATAAGAGCTGTTCTCTACTGCTCGTCCTCTGTATATGTCCTAGCCTGCTTTCTAAGCGTAGCCTTATTTTCAGTGCAGAGTTTTCAACCGTTTTTCAAAGAGCTTTTATCAGTCTAGCGGCTATACGAATGGCAGCGATAATATTACAAAAGGTTCTGAAACTACCTCTCTCAGACCGCCTGATTTCCTTATAGCTAGTTAGCACCCGCGTATAATTATCCCAGTTGCCGGATTTAGGTATTCTGAAGGACACCCGTACTTCTGTTCTTAATTTATAATTATGACACCTCTTTACCAGATTCACTTTTATACTACATTTAAAAAACTAAAAGTAAATTTTACAATTCTTTTATATATATACAAGTTATAAAATTTTTGTAAGGTTACCAAAAATATTGTAAATTACAAACACAATTATTTGATTTACATATCATTTTTGGATTTTGTTTGTTGTATATTTATAAAATAAACTATAAAAGTTTTCTTTATTTGTTTGAGTGTACAACTTGTACAAGTAGGTTATAGTGTATATCCCTGCTTAAACTATCCTATTGAAAAACAAAGTTTTAATGGGAAAATTGCATAGGAAATTTCCTATAAAATCCTATTAAACAATTTGTTTCCTTTTGAGATCGATTGAATCCTATTCAATTGTCCTATATAGTCTTCGAATTTCATATGGAATACAAGAGAATCCTTTTCGATTCTTAAATGGGATTGACTATCTTTTAATGGGAATTTCTAAGGTCTTCCAATTTCCTATTAAATAGTAATCAATTAAAATAAAATAGAAAATAAAAATGGAAAAAATTAAAACATATACAACCTCAATTAGTATTATTATAGTCTTTCAGCCGAGAAGCGATACCTAAAACATACATAAAACGATTTGAACTATAAATTTCTAAAATGGATAATACTTTAGTGAATTTTAACCAGACATAAAAATTTCAAAGTCTTATTTTCCTGTAAAAATTATTGAAACTATCTCAATGTCACCTATTAAACTATAAAAAATCCTATTAAAACTACTGCAGTGGATATTTTAAAGTCGCATTTTCCTTTAGAAATTATACATTTCCTATTGAAACTCTCTCAATGTCTTCCTATAAAACTATTAATCCTATTGGGAAATCTTGTCGTAAGAAAACAATTTCCTAAGTTTTATTTTCCTTTACAAATATCCATTTCCCGTTGAAACTATTTCAATGTCTTCCTTTAAAAAAACTATAAAGAATCCTATTAAGGAATATTTTCGTAAGAAAAAAATTGTTTAAGGTTTATTTTACTTTTCAAATACGTTCATTTCTATAAAAATGAATCAATAGGAACAGTCTAATATTTAGAGGATTATGAGCTTAATTCCGTTTTCTCATTGAATATGAGTCTTTCCTACCCAACATTTTTATAAAGTAAAGAGTTCTCGATTGATCCCATTAAAATCATCCTTTTCCTAGCCATTTTTCATCAATAGTCTATAGGATTCAGTGCCGTCTTATTACTTTGTGGTGCCCTTAGGCAAAATATATTTTCTTTTCAAAATGGTGCCCTTGATATATTTATATATACATATTATATATTTATAATATAAATACAAATAATAATATAAATAAAAATAAATATATTTATAATATAAATACATTATAAATATAGATCTAAATTTTAATCCAAATTTATAACAAATAAAATTAGTATGCGAGGCTTGTATTGCATGCGCTCTGCGTGTATTTGAATACATCGGCTAATTTGTCATTAAACGTAATGCGCATGTATCGCACCATCCACATTCCATTGTTTTTTTTAGTTCTTTGCAACTGTCGCGTCTGACGTTTCTAAACGTTTAGAATTGGTTATTGATTGTGTTTTGTATGTATCACACAAGAGATGCAATTTTTTACATTTTTTTGTGATCTACGTATTGTGTATCGAGAAAACATAAAAAATGGATCGCGTTCAAACTAGTGATGCTCAAAAAAGAAAGACAGCTGAAGAAAGAAAACAAAAACAGGCCGAATCGCTTGCAAAAATACCAAAAATAACAAACTTGTTTTGTGCCGGCTCCAGTGGCTCGTTCGGACTGGGGTCAAATGCATCAGAAGATACAAACGACACCGAAACTGGATCTACTCGTAAAAACGATGAATCGATTAACAGTGTTCCAGATGACGACTCATTATCGTCAGACGTTATTGTCAGACGTTGTTAACATGCTCATCAGACGCTGCGTTATGGAATATGGATGGTGAGCTCAAATTCCTTCAATCATTCTGGTCCAAAAAAGGTTTGATTTAATTAATTTTTTATATGTGCATTTAAGTCCCAGAAAAATGCCAAAACTTTCATTTGAACTTCAAAGAGATGCGCACGAATGACCAGAGACACTTTTCTATGAATTATATCAAGCGCTAGCAAATGGAACTCTTGTTGACCGAGATTGGGTCCTTTTTTCGCCCTCATTACAATCTGTTCTTTGTTTTTCCTGCAAATTATTTGGAACAGCTGATCAAAATATTGAATTGTTCAGGACTTCTGGTTTTAATGACTGGAAGAAATGTAGTTATCGTTTTGGCCTGCATGAAACTAGCAAAAATCATGCCAATAACCATTTGGCGTATCGTACCAGAGCGAAACAAACAAATGCACTAGATGCGAAATTTCTAAAACAAGAGCGGATTGAAATGAATTATTGGTGAGAAGTCCTGCGCAGAATTGTTTCGGTCATAAAATTTTTGGCATCAAGAGGTCTTTCGTTCCGTGGTAATGAATCGGCTCAAGCCCCAACGGCAATTATTTGGGCATACTGGAACTTATTTGCGAGTATGACCCCTTTCAGGCGACACATATTGCCAATCACGGCAATAAAGGCAAAGGTATTGTAACGACTCTTCGTTTATTCTTTTAGATTATTGAGCAAACACGACAGTAAAAAGACAGATCTTTAGTTAACAAAATCTCAAACTTTATTTATCAACCAGTTACAGCAACTTCCGATTTTAATTACAATGAATTCCAGGGTCTCCAATTTATGCACGATGAACTTCACTGCTTTTCCACAATTTGAATCAATAATACTCGGAATCGTAAAATCTGTATTTACTATTCCACTAAGTTCAAATTCTTTTACTATTAGTACCCAGACTCAAGTACCACCGATTATTCCTTATACTTTCGAATATTTGTAAAACACTTTTAATTGCAAAATCAAAACTGACTATCTGATATTTTTGTTCGCTTATTTATATCGAAAAATAAATAAATCGAAACTTCTATAATCCACTAGAAATCAATACTACGTAGTCCGTACATCTTGAATAGGCCACACCTGTTTTCATTCATACTTGCATTTGTATTAGCGAACTCAAATTTAATTTATGCAAAATGTATTTGTTAAAGGGAGTTAACTTTTGATTTGCCATAGAATGTAGAAAACATTTAGGCGGAACGTATTGGTTATTTATGATTAAATTAAATTAACCCATTCTGGACGAAGTTTATTACACTGCCCTCCATTTAGTTTTGTTCGTCCCGAACAATATCAGCTATCGCATTGGTGCTGTTACCTTGGTACGGTGCCAACCTTTGCAGATGTATCACTTTCATCTTGGTACGGGGTCCCTTTTGTATGCGGTAGATAACATCATTAATTCGTTTGATTATTTTATATGGGCCTTCCCAATCTGGCTGCAGCTTGGGTGATCTTCCCTTAGTTCTTCTGGGGTTGTATAGCCATACCAATTCTCCTTCTTGAAAACCGCCACTATTTGCATTTATGTCGTACCTGGTTTTCATTTTGTCACTGGCAATCTTAATGTGGTCTCGAACCTGCTGATGGATTTTATTCATCTTCTCCCTTAGTTGTCCCACATAATCTGTTTTCGTGGATACCAGACCTCCAGGGATGCCAAACTCGATGTCACTAGGAAGATGTAGTTCTCTTCCGAACATGATATTCGCTGGCGTTTCACTTGTCGTATCGTGCACTGCGCTACGATAGGCCATCAAGAATAACGGAAGATCCTTGTCCCAATTTCTTTGGTTGGCTTCTACTACCTTTGACAAATGTTCTTCCATGGTTCGGTTGAATCGTTCTACCATGCCATCCGACTGCGGGTTCATAGGTGTAGTTCGTGTTTTTCTAATGTCGAGTGTTCTGCACAGCTCTTCCATCAGTTGAGATTCGAAATTCCTTCCCTGGTCGGTATGCAACTCGAGCGGTGTTCCATATCTGCAAACCCATTCATTGACTAATGTTTCCGCGACCGTAACTGCTTCCTGGTTCGGTATTGCATAAGCTTCCGGCCATTTTGTAAAGTAATCAATGACCACCATGATGTATTTGTTACCTTTTGTCGTTTCCGGAAATGGCCCCGCGATGTCTATAGCAATTCTCTCCATTGGGGCACCCACATTGTACTGCTGTATCTCTCCTCGAGTTCTAGTTTTTGGTCCTTTGCTCGCCGCACAAGTATCACATCGCCGACACCATTGCTCTACGTCGGTTCGATACCTTACCCAATAAAACCTCTCCCTTACTTTAGCCAGGGTTTTATTGACTCCCAGGTGTCCTCCAGAAATACTTCCATGCAGCTTTCCCAGTACCTCTTCTACTCGACTTGATGGCAACACCAGTTGCTCTAACACTTTCTTTCCATCAGCGGACTCCCATTTTCTTTTTAGTATCCCGTTATCCATCAATAGTGAGTCCCATTGCGCCCAGTAGCATTTCACCTCCGTACTTAAAGGTGCGACCTCTTTCCACTCCGGTCGCCTTCCCTCAGTTTTCCATTTCAATATTGGAGCCATAGCTGGATCTTCTAGCTGCTCTCTTTCAATTGCCTCGGTACACCAATCTTCAGGAGTTTGGAACTTGATTTGGTTCACTTTCATTGCCTCATTTCCCTCAGTTCTGCTACATGACTTGCACTCCTCTATACAGGGTCTTCTAGACAAGGCATCAGCGTTACCATGGATCTTTCCCTTGCGGTGTTCAATTTTAAAGTCGTAGTTCTGCAGGATCTCTATCCATCTTGCTGCTTGTCCTTCAGGAAATTTGAATTGTAATAACCATTTTAGAGCAGCATGGTCCGTGCGAATCAGGAATGGTTGTCCACACAAATACTTGTGGAAATGTTTTACAGCCTTGATGATAGCTAACAGCTCCTTCCTCGTGACACAGTAATACCGCTCCGGCTTTGACAGAACTTTACTGAAGTATGCCACCACTTTCTCATCGTCTCCAATTTTCTGTGACAAAACAGCTCCAGTTCCTACATTGCTTGCGTCTGTGTCCAGAATGAACATCTTTCCGGATTCTGGATAGGCTAGTATAGGGGTGTTGCATAGTTTTTCTTTTAAACTGCAGAAGGCCTCATTACATTCGGTTGTCCACAGAAACTTGGTATTTGCTTCTGTCAATTTATGTAGACTCTTGGCGATATTTGCAAAATTCTCCACGAATCTTCGATAATAGGTGCATAAGCCAAGGAAACTGCGTAGCTCATGAACATTCTTCGGTACTGGCCAATTTTTCACAGCATCAATCTTCTCGGGATCGGTTCTGACTCCATGTTCTGTAATGATGTGTCCAAGGTACTTCACTTCTTTGTGGAAGAGATTGCACTTTACCGGATTCAACTTCATGTTGGCATTACTTATTCTTCTGAGTACTTCTTCGAGGTTCATTAGATGCTCTTCGAAGTTGCGACCCATTATAATGATGTCATCAAGATAAACTAGGCAGGCCTTCCAGGTTAAACCATGCAACACGCATTCCATTAGACGTTCAAATGTTGCTGGGGCATTGCATAGACCAAACGGCATCACATTGAACTCCCACAACCCATTGCCAGTAGAAAATGCTGTCTTTCGTCGATCTTCTGGATGCATTTCAACTTGCCAGTAGCCACTCTTCAGATCTAATGTGCTGTACCATTTGGCCCCTGATAGTGTATCCAGTGTGTCATCAATTCGTGGCAGTGGATAGCTGTCCTTAATGGTTACCTCATTCAGCTTTCGATAGTCTACACAAAAACGAGCTGACCCATCTTTTTTTCTAACTAGCACCACTGGTGAGCTCTATGGACTCTTAGATGGCCTGATGACTCCATCACTTTTCATTTTGTCTAGCATTCCTTGCACTTCCTCGTGTTTAGCTAGTGGTAGTCTTCTAGGAGGCTGTCTGATAGGATGAGCGTTTCCAGTGTTGATCCTATGTCGCACGATGTTTGTTCTTCCAACATCTTCATCTCCAGTAGAGAAAACGCTGCTCATCTTCGGTAATACTCTCTTGATTTCTTTGAATTCAGCTGGATTCATTCTTTTACTAAGATCTTGAAGTATTGCCACTAATGCGGGGTTGTTTCTCTGCATGAAAACCTTTTGCTCTTCTTGACAGCTGATTATCTCTTTTATGGTGCTGCATCTGGCAATTTCTTCTCCATGATTGATAGTCACTTGTTTATTTGAGAAGTTAATTAGTTGCACTGGAACTACCCCCTCTTTTGCTGCTACTAGCGTTTGGCCAATCATAATGTTTCCCCCAAAGTCGTTTTTAGCTGGCTCAATCATCACGGGTGAATTTTGGTCACTTTTATCTAGTAACTTAGTCCATATGATTTTCTCAGATTTTGCCGGGATCTCAGTTGGTCCGTCACTAATAACACGGACCTCAGCATTGTCGTTGGCGGCGTGTAGCACTATTTCTGTGTTCCCATATCTCAGTACGTGGCTCCCCAGATCTAATATAACATTGTATTCTTTCATGAAGTCAAGCCCAATTATGCACTCATCTTCTATATCTGCTACAATAAATCGGTGCCTAAATGAATTTCCTCCAAGGTGAACTTCTTGGTCGCTTTCTCCATGAACTAGAACTGTTTCACCTGTAGCTGTTTTTAGGGTAAACCGTCTTGCTGTATCGATCTGACTATAATGAACCACATCTGGACGCACTATCGATCTTGAAGCACCTGTGTCCAAAGTCAACATGCACGATTTGTTTCCAACGGTTGCCTCTAGGACTAAACTACTATTTTCTCTTTTGACTTGTGATACCACCAATGTAGGGCATTGTAATTGAGCCAGCTTTCGCCCTTCAAAACTGGCACAATCTAGTTTCCCGAATCCGGAACGCGGCCTCTGTCTTCCGGGTGTGGCTCCCATTTACATTCTCTTCGGATGTGCCCCAACTTCCCACAGTTCCAGCATCTCACTCTGCTAGACCTACTTCGTTGATTTCGCTCGGGCTTATCTCCCAGACTTTTGACACGCATGATCACTTCCTCAAGCGCTGCTTTCAGAGGTTCTTCAGCAACTTCGATCTGACGTACCCTATCTGAGCCATACGCTCTTTTTCCAGCTTTCATTTGTAGAGCCAACGCTAAGACTTCCGCAGGTAGTTTCTTCCCGCTTAGATACAGCTGATTTCTCATTCGCACATCTCGAAGAGCATTGATAAATGTATCAGCTGCCAGTTCGTCTCGATGTTCAGCGTTATAATTCGGATATGATAGATTAACCAGTCTCACAATGTCAGCCTCTAATTCTTGCAAAGTTTCGCTGACTCCTTGTTTTCGTGTCTTGAGCTGTATGCGATGGAGAGCTTGCATATGACTTTCCCCATATCTTACTTCTAAGGCCTCCATTAGCTTGTTGTAATCACGCTCTGTCACTGATAGTGTCTGCAAAATTTCAGCAGCAGGTCCCTTCAATGCCAATATAAGCGCATTTGCTTTTTGCTGGTGATCGAACCCAGTTGTTGCTATCTCAAATTGCATCTTAAATATCTGGTACGATGTAGATCCATCAAATACGGGTGTTTTCACTCTAGCTGGAGCTGAAGTAGTTGATGGATTGATTATGTTACCAGACTTCACTTGTGCTATTTCTTGGTGGAATTCGCTCGAAAGTTTGCATAATTTCTCTTGTTCTTCGGTAACTGTCCGCAGCTCCCTTTCCATGTTGTTGATTTTAACCTCTGCACTGGATATACGTGACTCGATTACTTCACGTAGTTGTTGTTGATCTAATTTTTGTTCCGCTGCCAGTTTCTCTTGTCGAGCCATCATATCAGCAAGATGTTGTTGTTGCTCTACTTTTTGTTGTTCTGCCAGAACTTTTTGTTCTGCTGCCTGTTTCTCTTGTCGGGCCATCAGATCAGCAAGTTGTTGTTGTTGATCTACTTTTTGTTCGGCTGCCAGTTTCTCTTGTTTGGCCATCATGTCAGCAAGTTGTTGTTGCTGCTGTGCCATCATTTCTTTCATCAACACCATCATCGGATCAATTGTTGGGGCATTCTGAACTGGAGTTTCTTCCGACTCTACTTCTATGACCTCTGTGTTTTGGCCTGCTTCTTCTAAAACTTTACGCAGCCGGAATGCAAGTTCTGCCTTCGTTCCATGGATTGGAGCATTCCTTTTCTTCAACTCATCCTTCAGCTGGGTCTGGCTGAGATCACTAGTATTTACTGTCTTGACCATTGTTCCAATAATCCCACTTCTGACACCACTGTAACGACTCTTCGTTGGTTCTTTTAGATTATTGAGCAAACACGACGGTAAAAAGACAGATCTTTAGTTAACAAAATCTCAAACTTTATTTATCAACCAGTTACAGCAACTTCCGATTTTAATTACAATGAATTCCAGGGTCTCCAATTTATGCACGATGAACTTCACTGCTTTTCCACAATTTGAATCAATAATACTCGGAATCGTAAAATCTGTATTTACTATTCCACTAAGTTCAAATTCTTTTACTATTAGTACCCAGGCTCAAGTACCACCGATTATTCCTTATACTTTCGAATATTTGTAAAACACTTTTAATTGCAAAATCAAAACTGACTATCTGATATTTTTGTTCGCTTATTTATATCGAAAAATAAATAAATCGAAACTTCTATAATCCACTAGAAATCAATACTACGTAGTCCGTACATCTTGAATAGGCCACACCTGTTTTCATTCATACTTGCATTTGTATTAGCGAACTCAAATTTAATTTATGCAAAATGTATTTGTTAAAGGGAGTTAACTTTTGATTTGCCATAGAATGTAGAAAACATTTAGGCGGAACGTATTGGTTATTTATGATTAAATTAAATTAACCCATTCTGGACGAAGTTTATTACAGTATTATTATCTTAAGAATAATATTAATCGTGGTTCAAGATATTGTATAAATTCAACCTAGTGAATGCCAAATTGCAAGCGATGGGTTTAGATTTATCTTCTACCGTAAAACACTTCACTTCCTTAGTTCTTTTTTTAGAAACGTTAAAAACAGAATTTGATGGATTTTTCAATGATTGTGAGATATATTTTAATGAACATGGTCTCCCTGACAACTCTTTGAGAGAAATTTTACAGGATAGTGCGCGAACCCGTTCAGGTAACACTTTCACGATTGCAAACAAGGAGGCATTTCGTGACAGCATTATTTTACCAATTATAACAAATTTATTGACAGAGTTGAAAATAAGGAAACAAATATACAGTGATTTTTATGAAAATTGTCATTTTTTAGTAATGCTAAATAGCTTAAATATTGATCAAATAACGGCTGCCTGCAAAAGATATGTGCTATTTATCAAGCGGATGTTTCTGAGTCCGATCTAATCAATGAATGCGAATTAGCAAAGCACAACCTATTTTTAGACGAAGGCATGAATAATATATCTGGTCAAACGCATGCGTCCTTCTACACAACTATCATAAAAGACGGGTTAACCGCAACGTTTCCTAACATTGAAATCCTTCTCCGAATTTATTTTTGTTTCTTTGTAACCAATGTATGTAGCTGACGAACGATCGTTTTCAAAATTAAAGTATATTAAAAACTATTTAAGACCGATGACCGATGACAAATTGAATGCATTATCTCTAATTTGCATTGAACGACGCGTATTAGACGCGATTAGTTTCGATGAAGTTATTGATACTTTTATTGCAGCCAAAATTAGACGTAAGAACATAGAGAAATCAGAAAATAATTGATTTTGTATTATACATTATAGCAGAAAACCATTTTTAAAAGGTCGATAGTTCGAAATAACACAGAAGTATGTGTTTTTTTTTAGCTTTTCTTAACCAGATCAGATCGTGATCTACCCTAAATCGTGGTGCCCCCCAAATCGTGGTGCCCTTAGGCATTGCCTATATCGCCTTGGGGCTAAGACGGCGCTGATAGGATTGTACCTTTTCTAATGGGACAGTTTAAGCAAGGTAACAACGGGCAGGTCATTATGGACGGCTTTATTGTCATGTACTAATAGTAAATTTATATTTTCGATGACAGAGTGCATTGCATGGTTAATATCATGATCATTGTAGAAAATTAGGCGCTTCCAGCCATAATGGCAAATGTATTTATCATTTAAACGAAGAAGAGACGCATGTTACATGTTCATCTTCTAGCACCTCTAAGATATCACATTGGCCAGGGATATCTCACTGATATTGCCAGTGGTATGTTATATCTTACTCGTATGTCAATAGTAGTGACTAAAGTACGCGGAGTTGTCACACCCGTAGATCGCAAATAAAAAAATATGAAGGGGCTGAAATCTCAAGGCTCTGAGATATCAAGACTTCGGTCTGGGTTAAGGATTTTGATATAGTTTTTCTAAAAACACTTTTATGAGGACATTGTTTTTAGTTTTGGGCAGCGATGTAGATCAAACATAAAACTCTATGTTCAAGAACATATATTTTTTATCTCTGTTTAGAATTTTATTACAAAACTAACACGAAATATCAATACGTTGCCGGAAAATTATAACAGATCATAAATTAATATAACTTAGTGAAAAGATGATACAATCAGCAAACTACTCAAAAACCTCCCATTTAGCGTTTCGAGAAAATATTACAAAATCAAAACGAAGTAAAAATCCATATTTCTTTCAAAACTCCAAAAATATTGTAAAAATTAAGGGTTTATTTCTCCAGCCTGACATATGTGCCAGGCTGGTTTTCTGAATGGTGCCTCTAGATGAACTCGCGACGCTGATTCGAAATCTGCTGTCAGGCTGTGTCAGGCTGCCATTTTAAACGTAGTTTCGGTGTCAGGCTGCCGAAACACATTTCTCCGGCCTGATACCATTTCTCCAGCCTGACATCGTGTTTTCACTCTAAAACGCATTATTTTTTATTGGCAACACGGTTTTTGTACAAATTTACAAATAACATGTTAGCCTGACATGTGCCTGACACAGCCTGACAATCTTAAAAAAATTAAAATTTTAAACTTCTAAACGATTTTCTATCATTACATACAGGCACGTTTACACTCATTTGAAAAATACATGCAAAGGCAAGCATCAAAACATAAACTTAACAGTCCGTACAAACGCAAATCGCTGATTGTTGAGTTACATTTACAAAACTAATGGTAACTGACGACATATATGTGACACGTCCTTTTTTTTAATATTAATTTTTCTTTTAGGATAAATCAAAACCTGAAAATTTATCAGGAACTTTTTTTAATCTATTGGAACGTCTAACGTGGACTGTTTCTTCTTCAGCTGGTGACTCTGTATCTATTTGTGGCATTGAAGTTCCTTGCTGTTGATCATCATTATTATACGAGAGCTCTGGTGCTGGTGGATGTTGAATTTCGTCATTGTTTAATTCTTCGCAAATGGAGTGAAAAGAGAAATCACTTCCATCTGATTCTTTAATGTTGATTACAGATGATGGAAATTTCGGATAATAGTCCTCAATAGAGGGACTTACATTTTCATTGTTGTTTTGAAGTATTGAATCGTTTTGTCTTATGTACACTCGATTTCTTATATTACTGCTTACCCGATTCGGAACCTATGGTGTAGGATCGAGATTTGTTATTAGCAGCGATTATTTGATCCTTCTTCCAGTAAGACTGAGGTTCTTGTTGAAACCAGATATTATCACATTCATGACAATCTGGCAACGGCTTTGCATGACGATCATAATAGTATTTTTGTGTCGATTGATTCAGCTTAAGCTGTTGAGTTACATGTTCTATTGGGTAGTTTGGTTTTAATAGTTCTGGATGTATAATGTTCTTTCCTTTAATCTTTCTACCAAGCTAGGACAGGTGACGGCAAGTTGTTATGAGGAGTTGAATTATGATTTAGTATTACGTCGTACATGTCATTACCGCATTCAAATGTTTTCTGCATAGAAAGTTTATGCTTTGTACTGTTCTTTCTGCTTGTCCATTTGATTTCGGGTATCTCGGTGATGATGGATTATGGTGAATGTCGTAGCTTTTCATAATTTCAGCAAATTTGTATGAATTGAAAGGTGGACCTTGATCTGATATCAATTCATCTGGGAAACCGTGTCTACAGAAACTTTTCCTCATTTTTCCATGAACAAAATCAAATGCTGTTGAGTATTTCATTTCTTCTAACTCCACATACTTACTAAAGTAGTCAATGATTAGAAGAAAATTCTTTCCTTTTAAGTGAAAGAAATCTATGCCCAAATTTTGCCATGGTCTTGTTGCTAGCACCAGTTCGTGCAAATTTTTGGCAAATTTCACATTGAGTTATGAAGTTAACAATTTCCTCATCCATTCCAATCCAAAAGAAATTTTCCCTTGCTTTTGTCTTAGTCGCGGGTATCTTGTCATGATCATCATGCAAGGTTTTGAGTATTTGCTGTTTTGATAGTTTAGGAATAACAATCTGCTTACCCTTACAAATGATCCCTTCAGATATGTATAATCTGCCACGATGATGCCAAAATGGTTTTGCAGCAGTTCTTACGTCTTTGATGTTTGCATGCCATCCCTTTGATATGCACGAGGACACTTCCTGAAGCACTTGGTCATTTTCAGTGTCATACTTGAGCGAACTCCAACAACGACTTGATGCAGTAGCAAGAACACATACGTCAAGAGTGTTTGAATCATCAGCACAGTCGAAGTTATCATTCACAGGAGATCTGGATAAAGTGGCAGCAGCAACTAAATCTTTACCAGGGATATATTGAAGAGCAACGTGGCGAAACAGAATAAAGTGGTTTTTCTTTGAGACCAATTAAAGGTTTATGGTCCGTCTCAATAATCACTCGGCGTCCAAAAGTAAAAAAAGTAAAGAAGTTGAAATATTTTTTTTTTAATCGTATGGTTTATTCAACATCAAAATACATTAAATTTTATTTTTCAGTCCATGTATCCAATCAATAAATTGATCAGATAAACAAAAAGCCTCTTCAAAACATCCATTGAATTTAGTTAAATTACATTCTTGAGATATGTGATTGACTGTCTGAAATTCTTTACCACATTCACATGATGGACTATCAACCAGACCCCATTTATGTAATGTATCGTTCGATCTACCATAGCCTGTTCTTATACGATTTAATTTCACCCAATCATTTATTTTTAGCTCAAAACCATTTAATTTCATTTGATGCGTCAACTGACAGAACAAGTTGTTTTTTACTGTCAAATATCTGAAGTATTGGCGCTTTTAGCAGATATTCCTTAAGTAATTTGAAATGTTTATCAGCATTTTCATCCCAAAGCCAACAAGAATTCTGTTTAAGCAGTTGTCGCAGTGTATGTGTCTTGTGTGATGAATTTTCGATGTGCTTACTATGATATTTATACATAGCAAGGAATCTGTTGAGTTGATCGACGTTGCTCGGTGTCGGGTATTCAGCTATATTGCTTTGACCTTGCTGTGCTGTGGTAGTTGTTACTTCTTCTGATGTTATTTTCTGACCAAGGTAAACAATTTGTGTTTTAGCAAAACTCTGTTTTCTCTTTGCTAAATTTTAAGTTATTAGTACGAGCGGTTTGTAATACTTTTTCAACCAAAACCAAAGGTTCTTCTTTTGTCTTTGACCCAATGACGATATTATCGAAGTATGGTGTTATCTCCGGAATATCTTTGAATATTTCTGTCCTTGTTAGTTGAAAAGCCTCCGGCGCATTCACTTAACCATAAGGAACTTTTAGAAAACGAAACCTCCAAAAGGAGAAGCGAATGTTGTCAGAAGAGAACTCTTCTCATCTAAAGACTGTTGCGAGAAAGCGGATTTTGCAGCGAAAACAGTGAAGAATTTACAACCACTAAATTTACTTAGTAGCTCATCAGCAGTGGGAATTGGAAAATGAGGATGCTTGATGTATATGCTTAAAGGTCTTGGATCCAATACTATGCGTATTTTTTCTTTTTTAGAAATTACGTGCATGTTGCTTACCCAGTCAATAGGTTCGGTGACTTTTGTGATTATGTTTCCTTGACACATCCTTTCTAATTCCTTCTAGACAGGTTCGTACAATGCCAATGGTATTTTTGTAGGAGCGGCGATATGAGGTTCTGCGTTGTCAGCCAAAGTAATTGACACAGTTTTTAAACACCTGTTTCCTTCAAAAATATCTTCATATTTCTGATGATCTTGTGATGCTATTGTAAAGATGTCTTTGATCAGATCGAATCCCTTACAAGCCGCAAAGCCGATGATAGTTTTTGTATCAGCTGTAGAGATAAAGAAACATAAACTCTGTAGTTTACCATTTAATTTGACATCCAAATAACATATTCCGGAAACATCTATTTTGTTGGGTAGATCTTAGGTTGACAGATTTTTATCTTACTGAGGCGTTGCTGCGAAATGACATTTGTTTGAGCGCCAGTGTCAAGTTTACGGTTGACCGTGTAGATGTTATTGAACAATGCATTCGCGAACCAACCATTTTCCGATGCTCTTCTGGAATCCACCACTAACTCCGAAATGAATAAGTGATCTTCATGCTATTGTTGAAATTGCTGTTGAATTGGCTGCTGAACAATTTCGTGTATTGTTTTATGTTGATTCTTTCTACATACTTGTTTCCAATGATTCATTCTTCGACATGAATAATACTTATGACCAAATGCGGGACACTTTCTTATCGGATGTGTTGTTCCACAATTGTTACAATGCATTTCCTTTGGTTTAGCTCCGGTTGCTTTCAAAACATCAATTTGTGGCTCCTGTTTCAACCCAGGAGTTGCTATGCATAAAAATCTTGTGTGCGACTTTTCACTAATTCTGCATTGCTCTACAACTTCTTGTTCAGTTACGGTTTTTTCCCTTAAGAACCTTTCTCTCAAAACACCATTTTCTATTCCTATGATTATCTTGTCTCTTATATTTCTCGAAAGCGATGTTCCGAAGTTGCATTCTACGGCTGCTTGTTGTACTTTTCTATAAAATTCGTCAAAAAGCTCTCCCTCGTGTTGTTTTAACGAAATATTCCAGAATTGGTAGCCAGCAAATATTTCGTTCGCATTTTTAGCAAAATCTTCATCGTACATTTTGAAAACATCTTTGATTGTGAGTTTGTCACTCGCAGTATAACCAAATTCTTCGTAAGTGTCTTTTAAATCCTTTCCACAAACAATTTGGAATATTGCGATTTTCCTTTTGTCATTTGCTTCGCCGAGGTCATTAGCTAATAAGAAGTTTTCGAAATCACCTTTCAATTTGTTCCATTTGTTTGTATTGTTATTTTTTTCTTTAACAAATGGTTCTATGCGGAACGATGATGCAATTTTGTTTTTCTGATGAAATATTTTTGGTGAAAATATCCAACTATTCTAATTTTTCTTTGGTTCTAAACTTCTGACACCATGGATTAATGTATCGTTGTTTGTTATATTGTATTTGTTTAAACTATTTATTATTGTATGAATAAATAAGACATTGATTTAAACAACTTATAAGTTTTATTGTGTTCACTTTGAAGTTTACAAGTTCGAATAAATCTGAAGTTAGTTACATTTACAAAGCTAAGGGTAAGTGACGACATCTATGTGACAAAATGTACATTTTGATGCTTGCCTTTGCATGCATTTTTCAAATGAGTGTAAACGTGCCCGTATGTAATGATAGAAAATCGTTCAAAGTTTAAAATTTTAATTTTTTTAAGATTGTCAGGCTAACATGTTTTTTGTAAATTTGTACAAAAAACGTGTTGCCAATAAAATATAATGCATTTTAGAGTGAAAACACGATATCAGGCTGGAGAAATGGTGTCAGGCCGGCGAAATATGTTTCGGCAGCCTGACACCGAAACTACGTTAAAAAGGACACGACCTGACAGCAGATTTCAAATCAGCATCGCGAGTTCATCTAGAGGCACCATTCAAATAAGCGGCCTGGCACGTCTGTCAGGCTGGAGAAATAGACACAAAATTTAATAAAACCAAAAATTAAAACTTTTTTCAAAATTTTCAAAATACTCCAAAAATTGTTACAAAATCAAAGATTAAAACTTTTTTCAAAAATATTGCAAAAATTATAACAAAATCAAAAATTGAAATTTTTTCAAAAATTCCTAAAATATTGTAAAGATTATAACAAAATCAAAAATACAAACTTTTTCAAAATTCTAAAATATTCAAAAATTCAAACTTTTACTGAAATTCTAATAATATTCCAAGAATTATAATGAAATCAAAAATTAAAAATTTTTCAAAAATTCTAAAAATATTGCAAAAATTATTACAAAATCAAGTATACAAACTTTTTTCAATATTTCAAAAACAAATTCAAAAATTTCCATGTCCAAGTTCATGTTCAATTACATTTACGTCATACAAATAACTAAATTTTTTTTCCAAAAAATTGGCCAAAATTATAAATGAAATCATTTCTGACACACAATCATTCATTTTTGACACACTTGACAATATTTTTTTGACAAACTTGTAATGCAATAAAATTCTCAATAATAATAATTTCATGTTCAATTACATTTCATTTCATACAAATAACTAATTTTATTTTTTTCAAAAAATTGGGTAAAAAAATAAATAAAAATCTTTCTTTTGACACACTTGATAACATCATCAAGATTTTTCCACATTCATTATTACAGATTACTACTCATTATCACTTAAAATGAACGTTTTTTAAGCAAAAAATATGTATATTTCCTTGTTTTGACACACTTCCGGTACAGTTATCGAACACATTGTTTTTTCGGCTCTTACCATTGAGTATACCTATTTTTAAAAACAAAAATTTTTCAAATCCCTTCAGCCGTTTTCTAGATTTCATCGGTTATGACTTCCGGCAGACAGACATATATTTTTTTTTGCTTTTTTGGAATTGTTATGACCTACAACGTCGAGAAATGCCAAAAAAGTGGGGATAAGAATTTCACTTCTGGCTCATTAATCTAATACTTAGGTTTTTCAAACCGAAGTAAAATTACAAATAAACCAAAACTGATCCCTTCATGCGGGAATAATTGGCTAGATTTGATTAAATATTTAAAAGATGGGTTCAGAGTGTTAAATAAGGTAACTGGTATAGTTAAACTTTAAATAATTTATAAGCTTGTCGTGTGGAAGCTTGCACATTTTATTCTAAGCTTCTATATTAATCAATTCCAATAAATAAAATTATTATTTAATATGATATTCATTTTTTTTAAGTGAAAACTTCTATAGCCGCGTTATGAATTTTGTATGAGGTAAAATTTATATATTCGCGTTACCATGTTTTATATGAAATTTTGAAGAACAAAAAAATATTATTTTCTATTAGGTAAAATTTATATATTCGCGTTACCATGTTTTATATGAAATTTTGAAGAACAAAAAAATATTTGATCAAAAAATATTTGAACAAAAAAATACGAAGTAGAATGGTGATCACGGTGTTCACGGTGGTCATAGTGGTTATGGTGGTAATGGTGGTCATGGTGGTCATGGTGTTCATGGTGGTCATGGTGGTCATAGTGGTCATGGTGGTTATGGTGGTCATGGTGGTCATGGTGGTCATGATGGTTATGGTGGTCAAGGTGGTCATGGTGGTCATAGTGGTCATGTTGTTCATTGTGGTCATGGTGATCATGGTGGTCAACATGGTCATGGTGGTCATAGTGGTCATGGTGGTTATGGTGGTCACGGTGGTCATGGTGGTCACGGTGGTCATGGTGGTCATGGTGTTCACGGTAGTCATGATGGTCATGTTGGTCATGGCGCTCATGGTGGTCATGTTGGTCCAGATGGTCATGGTGATCATGGTGGTCATGGTGGTCATGGTGGTCATGGTGGTCATGGCGGTCATGGTGGTCATAGTGGTTATGGTGGTCATGGTGGTAATTGTGGTCATGGTGGTCATGGTGTTCACGGTGGTCGTGGTGGTCATGGTGGTCATAGTGGTCATGGTGGTTATGGTGGTCACGATGATCATGGTGGTCATGGTGGTCATGGTGGTCATGGTGGTTATGGTGGTCACAGTGGTCATGGTGTCCACGGTGGTCACGGTGGTCATGGTGGTCATGGTGGTCATGATGGTCATGGTGTTCACGGTGGTCATGATGGTCATGTTGGTTATGGCGGTCATGGTGGTTAAGGTGGTCTTGCTGGTTATGGTGGTAATGGTGGTCACGGTGGTCGCGTGGTCATGGTGGTCATGGTGTTCACGGTGGTCACAATGGTCATGATGGTCATGGTGGTGTCACGGTGGTCACGGTGGTCATGGCGTTCACGGTGGTTACGGTGGTCATGGTGGTCATAGTGGTCATGGTGGTTATGGTGGTCACGTTGGTCATGGTGGTCACGGTGGTCATGGTGGTCATGGTGGTCCTGATGGTCCTGATGGTCATGGTAGTCATAGTGGTCATGGTGGTTATGATGGTCACGGTGGTCATGGTGGTCACGGTGGTCATGGTGGACATGGTGTTCATGGTGGTCATGATGGTCATGGTGTTCACGGTGGTCATGATGGTCATGTTGGTTATGACGGTCATGGTGGTCATGGTGGTCAAGGTGGTCTTGGTGGTCATGGTGGTAATGGTGGTCACGGTGGTCGCGGTGGTCATGGTGGTCATGGTGTTCACGGTGGTCATGATGGTCATGGTGGTGTCACGGTGGCTACGGTGTTTAGAGTTTGCATCCTGGGCTTTCCAGGGCGGGAAATAATATTTGTGTTGATTAAATTTGTTTTGTTAAATAGCAAAATGAGTGAAATGTGTAAAATCTGTTTGGTAGTAGAAACTACAAGGTGTGTCACAACAACACATAAAAAACTTTTAAGAACAAGGTCCCACAACAACATGCTTTCTAAGGTGTTGATAGACGCAAATTTTTATATGATATGTTTTGATTATTTTAAATATAAAAATGTATATAATAGTTGCTTGGAATGCTGATAGATGTGAAACCCAGAATAATTTTAATGATTTTAATTTAAACATTCTGAAATTTTAATTTGCGATGCTACAATAATTGGAAGATACCAAAAAAACACAGCTATTTCACAGATATAAGTTTTCACTTCTGTGGGCAGTCCTTAACACTGCCTTCTTTTTTTTTTATTTCATTTCATTTCATTTCATCGACAGGTATTTTCGTACAATTGAAATTGATATAGTACGAAAATGCCTGTCGACGAAATTTTGAATTTCGAAACATGTAGTAAAGATTATTTTAAATAAAATTAATTTATTAAAAATATTTTGAGTGAATTTCGATTTGACAATTAAAAATAAAAAAAAAAATATTATGTTTCACACAAGTCGCTCCGGAGAAAGTTTTATTTTAATGATATTCATTATACACCTATCCCCCGTTTTACACGGTAGATACGTACCTGATAAAAACATGTTAATCGAATATATAAATTTTGTATGGAAAACCGTGTTAAACGAAAAATGTGGGTTTTCGGTCATTTCTTGGGCGACAAACAGATTCGGTAAAACATAAAAGTACTAGTTTAATCACATAAGATATCGAGATAACAGTTAAATTTATTTTCAAAAAGAAACATGCAACATAACCAATAAGAAATTCACAGAAAAATAAAAAGCAATTATGCATGCACATACTAGCATGTTGACCTAAATCAAACCTAACCTAACTTGATTCAGTTCGGTGCGACTTGGAAGTTAAATCTGTAATTAATAATTGTGCTTTCTTTTTAGCTAAATCTTGCAAACATCTTCATATTGAATTAAAAATTCGTTGACAGTTCGCAGAAATCGGAGAGCTAGCTCACTATTCGGATCATGTTGTTGAAAGTCGTTGCATTATATATTATCTTCTGGTATAATGGTTGCAATACAGAAGTTTTAAATTTGGGTAGAAATACAATTGATCCATTTGTAAGCTACAAATCTTGAGGGTGGCATGGAGCATTGTCCAGTAAAAGAAGAACCTTAAATATTATTTTCATTAAATACTATTTTACTTCTGGTACGAAAGAGTTATCTATAAAACAAATCAATGAACAATGTGGCTGTAACCCAAGCTTTTGTATTGGGATTTCAATGAATGGAAAGATTTGTTTATTTCTTTTTACCTGGACGCTTTGCCACCTAAGCCTAATCACTCTTTAGTATTGAAAACCTGATCAGCAGCCAAATTCTGTAATTGTAAAGTGATAAGTTTTTGAATGAACAGAAACGATGGATTTTTTAACGCTTCACGGCTTCACAGTTACAGAATTTGGCTGCAGGACAGTAAAATGTACCGGAATTAATTACAGTTAATTTTAGTGAGTTAAGTCAATTTTAGTACATACAGTTGTGCTGTATTTAAATCAGTATGTGCGCTTTTTAATTTTAAATTTTTGCAAAAAATGCCCGTTTTTAAATATTTCGAACCAACCATGACTTGCAATAAAACTTAAAAAGCATTTTATTTAAGTAGATGGCAACTGTTTCACATTCAAAAACTTATAAAGTCTTACTAGTTATGATATTGGTACCAATTGGAATACGTCTTTGATATTGGTCTTCAAGCCATATCATTAATTTATTTTCCATTGTTTTTATTTTTTTTAAATAAAATGTGCTGTGTAGTAGGAGTTACAATATGTGTCAAAACAACAAATAAAAACTTTTAACATCACGGTCACCGCAACAACATGCGTTAAACGATGTTGATGGACGCTAATTTTTATTGTTTGTGTTCTTTAAATTTTTTTGAATTGATATAACTAAACAATAAATCCAATCATTTAATAAAATATGACAGACCTCAATATTTCATTATAGGATAGAATAAGATCTCACTGCTATTGCCAGTGTTATATAATATTTCACGTTAACTCGTATGTCAACAGATAGAATTATTTACTTACAAATTAACTATGACCATTGATACACCTACGCATTTTGTATCTAGCTAATAACGATCTATTGCTTAAAATCAACTGAATAACATAGAGAATCTCTTACATCCCTTTGCTACAAAATTTTGCTTTTTGTTTTCTTGTTTTAATTTCAACCTGCATGTATATGATCATAAGTGGTATACCAGAAGGTTTAATTAAAATAAAGTAGATATAAGTGCGTGTAATTGTAATACCAACATTTTTTTTTTTACTTTTTTTTTTGGAAATTTTGATTTCAAAAACCGTGTAAAGTCGAAAACGTGTTAAATGAGTGCCGTGTAAAGCGGGGGATAGGTGTACACAAATAAATTAAATTAAGTCGCCTTATCAGTCGGACTCTCAACCCCATTTCCCATTGTCCAACCATGTTACATCTTGAATTTAATTGTGTTTTTTGTTGAGCAGTCTCAACAAAATTTGAATATTTTGTAATCAGACGAAAAGTGTTTGTTAGGCAATCGGTTTCTTTTTATTGTGTTTTCAGAAAACCATTCGTAGCCTAACGAAAACCTAACGTTTTGATGTAACAAGGTTTGGTAAAAAACTATGTTTTTTATCAATTTCACCTATATTTACTAAAAACTGCTTGTCAATTATCTTTTATAAATCAAGTTAAAATTTAACTAATTACGCTTCCTTTTTGGCAATCGTTAGTAATGCTCCACCTGTTTAATTTTAATTTTAAAAAATTTAGCCGTCTTCATAATACTCAAATAAATTAAAATTATGGTTAGTGTCGACCACATTTTGATGATCGTCATTTCAAAAACAGATTAAATTAAAAAAAAGGCAAATGGTGTGTGTTTTGTTGTTACACTTTTAATGAAAATGTTCGATGTTGCTACTAATATTATTGAAAACATTAAATGAGTTAAGTATATATTAATGTTAATAAGTATAGTTTAGTTTGGTGGTATAAAATTATTTATATTTTTTCAAAGTTCAAATATATATTTGTCAATATCCACGCATAGGTATCTAAAATCTGACGTTTGATCTCTTAAAGTATCGATGATACTAAGATTGTTCACAATCTACTAGCCAGCGAGTTTACTAGCAGCTAGTAAACTCGCATAGTATAATCATGTTCACTATCTAACTAGCAGTTCTACCGAAAAAGTTGTTTGGTTACTTTACAATCTACTCGCCAGCTTTTAAACTCGCCAATCAGCAGCTTTTTTTTTTTTTTTTTTTAATAAAATGTGTTGTGTAATAGGGTTTAGAATATGTGTCACAACAACACATAAATACCTTTTAAGACCTAGGTCTAGACCTGGGTCCCACAACAGCTGGCGTTCTGAGGTGTAGATTAACGCTTTTTTTAAACATCTGTGGGTTGAAGCCACCTGAGACTAAGTGTTCCGGCAAACTATTCCATTTGTACGCAGTTCGGACAAAGAAGTCTCTCTGCGATCTGCCAGTATGACAGCGCGGGATCTTTACCGTTTCAGTGGTTGCGGCAGCCGATTGCCGAGTGGAACGGGGGTAAGAATAAGTTTGAGGCATGATGCCGCTGATTTCATCTGAGCACTGCTGATGACGATATTTGTAAAAAACAACGAGGCCAGCAACAGTGCGACGATGTTGTAGGGAATCAAGTTTTGATGTCAAAGTTCGATCACCTACAATTCGTATAGCTCGCTTTTGAACAGAGTCCAAGAGGGCCAAGATGGAAACAGAGGCAGCACCCCAAACTTGACAGCAGTACTCCATACAGGGACGAATATAGGACTTATAAACATGGAGCAATTGGTATGGAGTGAAAAATTTTTTGCATCTATTTAGGAGGCCGAGTTTTTTAGACGCGCTTTTTGCCATCGCCATTACATGATCGTTCCAGAGTAGGTCATTTGAAACTGTGACACCCAATAAACGAATGTTTTTACATTCACCTATTGGTTCATCACACATACTAAATAAAATATCTTTGGGGAACTCGATCTTTAATCTGGAAACAATCAACAGCTGTGTTTTGGTGGAGTTGAAATTGACAAGGTTTTGGTCACCCCAGTCGGCGACTTTATTCAGGTCTTTGTTCACATTTATGGCAGCGTCTCTCCGGGCAGGATTAATTCGTTCGTGCATTTTACCTTTTGAAGGAAGGGGCTCGAACGACTTGTGCAGAGTACTATCATCTGCAAAACTATTTATTGGGTTACTGGTGATTTTCAACAATTCGTTGATATAAATCAAAAATAGGGTTGGGGACAATACTGAGCCTTGGGGTACACCAGCGTTAATTAGTTTGGACTCAGAAGAAAATCCGTCTAAGGTTACCGAAATGTATCGGTTGGATAGAAAATTTTGAATCAGCTTCACAACATTGGGATGAAAACCGTACGCAACGAGCTTGTTGATTAAGTTGGCATGCCAGACTCGATCGAATGCCTTGGAGATGTCTAAAGCGATAACGTATGTTTCACCACCTTTATCAAGTATGCTGTTCCAACAATGCGCTACATAGTTTAATAGATCGGTGGAATATTGTCCATTCCTGATGCTTTGTTGATGTTTAACCCCTTTAAAAGTTTGGCGACTATTTTGGGTTTGAAGTGAAGTTCATTCATATTAACTCCTGAAGACTGGATTTGGGGTATTTCTTTAGGAGTTTCCAAAACAGTGGAGTTCAGAGCAAAGCGTTCAGCGAACAAGTTAGCTTTTCTTGCGGGATCATTGACGATTAAATCACCATCAATAATAGGGGAATAGAAAATTTTGTACCAGAATTTAAAGAATTAATGGCACTGTAGAAACTCTTGTCAGAAACAGACATAGACGTAAGTTTTGAGGCTTTCGCTCTGTCAATTTCGGACTTTTCGTTTGAGATAATCTGATTAGATATTTTGTTGGCCTTTAGATATTGGGATCGATTAGTGGGAGTTTTGTTATGAATCCAAATATTAAATGATCTACGTTTGTTTCTAAGTGCCGTTTTGGCAGCTTTCGAATACAAGTATTTTTGTTTGGGTTTTACTATGGAGAAAGGGACAAATTTATTGATAGCAAATTGGATGGTTTCTGTAAAGTTTTGAGCAGAAACATTTACATTGTCAGTGTAAAAACAATGACGGTCGAAAGGGAAACCATGGAAAAAATTTTGAAGACCACTCTTATCCATTTTTGAGTAGTGAAATATTTTACGGGGTTTGGGAGCTGTAGTTTTAAGTAAATCAGTTTTGATAACTGATGAGATTAAATAATGATCAGAATTTCCAATACTACCTTTCGCGACATCGACACTCGTAATATCTGGCATTGTGGTAAGATAGAGATCTAAAAGAAAACTATTATCACCGCCATTACGGGGAGTGAAAGTCGGGCTTTTAACAATTTGGAATAGGCCCTGAGACGCGGCAAAAATTTCTGCCAGTTTTCCACTATTGTCAACATCGTCGGTCGATTTGGAGAATTCCAACCATGATTTGTTGTGGACGTTGAAGTCACCGGTAACGATAACTTCACAATTAGGAGACTTTGCTCTAATCTCGTCCATAATTTTTGTCAGTATATTAAAAAAGTTTGGGTTACGTTTGTTGGGGGACCGGTATAAAGCTATTGTAAAAAAAGTCATTTCTGGAAGACAAATCTTTAAAACCATTGTATTGAAGCCGTCACCGTGTAGTTCAAAATTTGGAAAGCGCGTGTACGCAACACTCTCATGAATGAATGCGCATACGCCCTGATGGAGTTTGAAAGCTGATTTGAGCCTATATTTGGAATTAAGCGATTCTATAAAGAGAAAATTTTCAGAAACTTGTGTTTCTGTAAGGAATAGAATGTTCGGTTTGTCGTGCTTAAGATGATGTTGCACGTGGTCATGGTTAGCGTTCAATCCGCAGATGTTTTGAACATGTATTTTAAAATTTTTTATTGATTCATATATGTTTTGTCCCTGCAAATTCCGTGGACATGCCGCTTTATGGGCGGGTGGATTGCGCAAATTTGCTTTACCACTTGCAGACTTATTTTTTTTCGGTTGTACTGCCATATATATATATCAACAGTTTATTTTATTTTTTTATGTTTTATTTTAAAATGCATAACTAAGTAAAAAATCCTATCATACTACAAAATATGACATATGCCAATATTTCATGATAAGATGAAGAAACAATAACAAAATAATAAGTGAAAAACAAATTGTGGGAAATTTGCAGAAAACAAAACAAAACTAAATGCCAATAATCCAGCTGATGCAGCGCACCCCAGACGCACCGCCCACCACCTCAATCGAGGTACAAAGCCCACACATAACTACGTGTTGGTCCGATTCCTCGGAAGAGCTAATGAGCGGTACCGCTACGGAACGCTGCCCAGCTAAGACTGGAAGTGCTGCCGTTGACTAATTAAAGTTCGTCCGCCAGCACCCTAAGATATCATCTTGGCTAATGACATCTCCTGCCATTGCCAGTGGTATGTGATATCTCACGCTAACTCATATGTCAATGGCAGGGACTGGAGTACGCAGGGTAGTCAGACCCGTAGATCAACATTGATCATAATCGATCAAAATCGATCCCTCCTGCGGAGGAGCTTGTAAACGTTCTTAGTGTCATCGATACTTAATAGTCACAAGACCCTCGCCCATTTCATTAATGACTACTACATATTTTATACTTCGGGAGGCGCTTGTCCTTGACGAGTCCGAAAGCTTTTGTATTTGCCGATTCGGCCACTTTTTCGTTCGGCAAACTCCCAAAAATGCCGATTGCCCGCGATCTTGTAAATTTACTACCATAATTTTGTTTTATGGAAACTTGTTTTAGAAAACGAGGGTAGCCTTGTCCGACAAAAATTGGTCTGCTATTGTCGAGTCCGACAATTGACATTTTGGCATGTTCGGTTACCCTCGTTTTCTAAAACAAATTTTAAACCCCCATAATTAAAAAACAAATTTTTTAGTAAATTTACAAGATCTTGGGCAATCGGAATTTTTCGAAGTTTGTAGAACGAAAAAGCGGCCGAATCGAGGAAAATAGCAGATACAAAAGTTGTCGTACTCGTCATGGATAGGCCCTCACGAAGTATAAAATTTGTTGTAATCATCAAGTTGATTTAGCTAATAAAAATGCTCTGTGCGAATCCACAAATATTTGACAGAACCAAAATTTTGGTGAAGATGAAATTCGTGAAAACAAAATTTTGACATTAGGTGGAGAACTTTTTAATTTTGATGTTTGCTGTTAATGTTAATCAACATCCTAAGTTACGAGTGTAGAGTCATAATTGATGTACTTAAGCTTAATTGCTCACAAAAAAACCCATCCAAATTAAACTTCCACTAATGTTGTCTATATTTCCTAGCCAAAATATAGCAATAAATTGTCCTTGCATCAGATATTAGTTCCACATTGGTTGACAACAATCAATAATGACACTCGTGACTTAGGATGTATGATTAAAATTTTGACTTAAGATGTTGACGAAATATTCTCTCATCCTATGAATTCATACATCGTAATGTCTAGAAATTTGATACAAAAAATCCTAAAGAATTGTAAAATATCTTCCCTATCATCAATAGTACAAACCAAATTGTTTTACATTTCTAAGATCCAAAATTAATTTTCTTCTGTTCTGTACAGTTCAGTGACTGATTCAGTATAGTTCATTTAACCTAAGAGTTAAACTAACGTATTGTTAGTTTTCATCAGTTGAAACTTTTATCTCTATCTCCTTTGTTGTACGAGTATGAGTATGTAGTGTATATGTTCAATGTAACGTCTTAGTTCTTAGGAGTATTTTTACGAATATTTTTTTTGCAAAACTCAAGGAAATAGTCCCTGGGCCCACGCCGATTTCATGCGATGATTACCACATATTTTATACTTCGTGAGGGGAGCCTGTCCTTGACAAGCCTGAAAACTTTTGTTCTGAGATTTTTCTCAAATCGACCGCTTTTTCGTTCGGCAATCTCCGAGAAATGCCCATTTCCCGGGATATTGCAAATTTGGTAATCATCACATGAAATCGGCATGGGCCCGGGGACTAAATCTGATGGTCTGATTTGACGTTTACATTTTTCCCTTCGGTGTTGGGTTTTACTGAAATTTTAGGATGTAGCTTTCAAATAATTTAAAAAAAAACAATATATTACATAAACTTCGAAATCTTAGATAAGCACGAAACATAATCATCATCCCACTGAAATGGAAAGTGGGATGATGATTATGTTGACATTTTTTCGACGAAGTGAAATATACCTATAAACGACCACTTTTTTAATTGTTTGCTTATGCACTTTATAAAACTATTTAAAAATTTCATGTTCATAAGATAGGTGTGTTTACTTAGAGTTGGTCTTCGGAAATTTCCGCCATTCTCGAGATCTTCCACCATAGAATTTCTCAAGATTTCTCAAGCTTTTTTTTTTTAATTTTTGTATTAAATATTAATTGTCGGACAAGTAAGTGCCAATATAACTCGCCCGTCGAGGGTTCCGGGTATATAATATTCTACGAGAATGGTTCTTCTCAAAAACACAATTTTAGAAATAAATCAAAAACGGTGCCTTCGCAAATTACAAAAAAAATTGTTTTGGAGTGGAAAAAATATTTCATATGACACTCGTCAAGGTCAAAAATAATTCTTTTTCAAAATTTTCATTCTCCCAATAACATTTCAACTGATGAGCCGCTATAGTTTTCATTCAATCTTTATTTTATCTTTTTTTATTCCTTCTTTTCTTTTGTAACGTTTGTTAACGTTTCTCTTGTTTTTGGTAATAACTCAAAAACTAAGCAGTCGATAATTTATTATTTAAAATTATTTATTATTATTTATTTATTTAAAAATTTTCACATTTTTGAAAAAGGACGATAGCGGTGCTTTCAAAAATGAATTCATATGACACCCTACTCATTAATGTCAAAAATAATATTTTTTCAAAATATCCTCAACCCCCTCCAAATAACATTTTAAATGATGAGTCGACCGCTATAGTTTTATTTCAATCTTTACAACATTTCCTATAACCGTGAATTTTTTCAAATTATTTCTTTTGTAACGTATTGTTATAACAAAATCATAACGAAAAACAAAGTAGAACTCATTTCAATTCAACGTAATTGAAACACCCTATAACAGTGATTCTTAACAAGGGGCCGCGAAAAGCATTTGTAGGGCCACAAAAATATTACCAGATTTTTTTATTTTGATTTTAAACATTTTTTTAAATCTAGGTGCACGAATGTGTGTATGCGATTCATTATTTATTTTTATTTTTCAGTAAATACTCTAATTACTGACCGTAATGCGTTTCATTTTTGGATCACTATGCAACAAATACAAAGTGACATAGCGGCAGTTAGGATGCAGAAAAACAATTGTTAGCGAGACACGCTTCTCCATCGTTTTATCTAATTTTGTCCAAACACATAGAAATCTTTTTAAAGATGTTTTTTCATAATATAAAAATTGAACACGGAACTAAAATTTATTAGTGCCAAACAGAATTTAAATTTTGAACTATTAGAAAATTTCGTCTTCGTCAAGTAAAATTATATTCATTTTTCATATAAATATGGACATGGCATGAATTGAATTTATACCCTAAGACACATCTAAACAGAACTATAACAAGGTTAACTCTACTGTTCATTTCAACATTTGAGCGACATCAACTTTAAAAAAGAAAATTAGCTACATAAAAGCAAAACTACATCTATGCAATTTTGCAATAAACAAATATCAAATCTACCACGGAACATATGTGTGACAATGTATGGCAATATATGAAAAACACACGGCAAACCTACTCTATATCATATGTCGTGCAATTACTGCAAAATATCAAAAAAAAAAAAAAAAAAAAAATATATATATATATATATATATATATATATATATATATATATATATATATATATATATATATATATATATATATATATATCTGTAGGTGGGAGGTAAACTACACCAAGTCACATTTTAAAAATTTTACAGGAAAGCCAAAAAACTGTTTGAAAATGGACTATGGACTATGGACTTGGTGTCATTTAAAATTGTTCTATCTCGAAAACTACACTAGTTAGGACTCAGTGCTATTAACCTCTCGGTAGAGAACAAAATCCTGATTCTAACAGTATAAAAAAACGTATTTTGAAAAATTGGACTTGGTGTAGTTTACCTCCCACCTACAGATATATATATAAATATATATATATATATATATATATATATATATATATATATATATATATATATATATATATATATATATATATATATATATATATATATATATATATATATATATATATATATATATATATATATATATATATATATATATATATATATATATATATATATATATATATATATATATATATATATATATATATATATATATATATATATATATATATATATATTATGTATATATATATATATATATATATATATATATATATATATATATATATATATATATATATATATATATATATATATATATATATATATATATATATATATATATAATCACTTCACTTCAAACCCAAAATAGTCGCTAAACTTTTAAAGGGGTTAAACATCAACAAAGCATCAGGAATGGACAATATTCCACCCATTATTTTAAAAACCTTTTCCAAAGAACTTGCACCAACTTTAACTAAAATATCTTTTTTGATTGTTTAGCACCATAAAATTTTATAATTTAAGTTTTTTGTAAAATTTTTTGTGCTTTAGTCCTTCAGTTTTAATATCTTTTTGGTTTTTATCTTTTGGCAATAGTGGTCAACCTTCACCGCAAGCTCGGATAATAGACTAAAATTTTTCATTTAATTAAAAATCAAGATTTCAAAACTATCATTTTTATTTTCTTAATTTTCAAACCGTTATAATTTTTCGAGAGACGTTTCGGTGATTGTATGTCACCTTTTTCAATCTCCATATATTTTCTATTGTTAAACTAACTTGTTATTACTAACTTTCCAACCATTAACTGAATTGGTTAATGGTTGGAAAGTTAGTAATAACAAGTTAGTTTAACAATAGAAAATATATGGAGATTGAAAAAGATGACATACAATCACCGAAACGTCTCTCGAAAAAATTATAACGGTTTGAAAATTAAGAAAATAAAAATGATAGTTTTGAAATCTTGATTTTTAATTAAATGAAAAAATTTTAGTCTATTATCTGAGCTTGCGGCGAAGGTTGACCACTATTGCCAAAAGATAAAAACCAAAAAGATATTTAACTAAAATATTCTACCAATCCTACAAATCTGGTATATTTCCCTCGTGCTGGAAGTTGGCAAATGTCCAGCCCGTCCCCAAAAAGGGATCAAAATCCGATATCTCAAATTATAGGCCAATAGCTTTACTATCGGTCCTATCCAAAGTCTATGAGCATTATATTAATACACATATTTCAAAATTTCTGGAAGAAAATCATTTAATATCCGACAGCCAATACGGTTTTCGAAACAAAAGATCAACTACCGATCTATTAAACTATGTAGCGCATTGCTGGAACAGCATACTTGATAAAGGTGGTGAAACATACGTTATCGCTTTAGACATCTCCTAGGCATTCGATCGAGTCTGGCATGCCAACTTAATCAACAAGCTCGTTGCGTACGGTTTTCATCCCAATGTTGTGAAGCTGATTCAAAATTTTCTATCCAACCGATACATTTCGGTAACATTAGACGGATTTTCTTCTGAGTCTAAACTAATTAACGCTGGTGTACCCCAAGGCTCAGTATTGTCCCCAACCCTATTTTTGATTTATATCAACGAATTGTTGAAAATCACCAGTAACCCAATAAATAGTTTTGCAGATGACAGTACTCTGCACAAGTCGTTCGAGCCCCTTCCTTCAAAAGGTAAAATGCACGAACGAATTAATCCTGCCCGGAGAGACGCTGCCATAAACGTGAACAAAGACCTGAATAAAGTCGCCGACTGGGGTGACCAAATCCTTGTCAATTTCAACTCCACCAAAACACAGCTGTTGATTGTTTCCAGATTAAAGATCGAGTTCCCAAAGATATTTTATTTAGTATGTGTGATGAACCAATAGGTGAATGTAAAAACATTCGTTTATTGGGTGTCACAGTTTCAAATGACCTACTCTGGAACGATCATGTAATGGCGATGGCAAAAAGCGCGTCTAAAAAACTCGGCCTCCTAAATAGATGCAAAAAATTTTTCACTCCATACCAATTGCTCCATGTTTATAAGTCTTATATTCGTCCCTGTATGGAGTACTGCTGTCAAGTTTGGGGTGCTGCCTCTGTTTCCATCTTGGCCCTCTTGGACTCTGTTCAAAAGCGAGCTATACGAATTGTAGGTGATCGAACTTTGACATCAAAACTTGATTCCCTACAACATCGTCGCACTGTTGCTGACCTCGTTGTTTTTACAAATATCGTCATCAGCAGTGCTCAGATGAAATCAGCGGCATCATGCCTCAAACTTATTCTTACCCCCGTTCCACTCGGCAGTCGGCTGCCGCAACCAGTGAAACGGTAAAGATCCCGCGCTGTCATACTGGCAGATCGCAGAGAGACTTCTTTGTCCGAACTGCGTACAAATGGAATAGTTTGCCGGAACACTTAGTCTCAGGTGGCTTCAACCCACAGATGTTTAAAAAAGCGTTAATCTACACCTCAGAACGCCTGTTGTTGTGGGACCCAGGTCTAGACCTAGGTCTTAAAAGGTATTTATGTGTTGTTGTGACACATATTCTAAACCCTATTACACAACACATTTTATTAAAAAAAAAAAAATATATATATATGTATATATATATATATATTAGGCTGTTCCTTAACTATATGCGGAAAAAAAAATTATGATATATTTTTGGTCTCATCCAATAAATCGGTGTG
>OY856186.1:225288068-225312924 GCA_963693315.1 Diogma glabrata
CAGCTTGATTCACTCCAGCACAGAAGAAATGTGGCTGAATTGTCAAACTACTATAAATATAACTTTAGCGAATTCTCCTCTAAAGAAATTCAAAATATCCTTCCATCGTGTGTGCAGTATAATCGACAAACAAGAGCTGCCGAGTTATCCCATCCATTTGTTGTACAAATACCTCGTTGTAGAACTGTGTCCTTACAGAACGACTATTTTAATAGAGTGGCCAAATTGTGGAACTCAATGCCTCCCTCTGTATTTCCCGATGAATTTTCCCCTCAGGCATTTAAAGAAAATGTCCATAATCATTTAAAACAATTAGTATAGTTATCCCTATATCCCTATTCCTTCCATTTTCCTCATCTCCTTCCTTTATAGTTGACATGGTATCTTCGGATATTCAAAGAGTCTAAATAATGAATATTTTATGTTTAGTGTGCTAAACATGTCTAACTAATTAATAAAAATAACTAATATATATATATATATATATATATATATATATATATATATATATATATATATATATATATATATATATATATATATATATATATATATATATATATATATATATACATATATATATATATATATATATATATATTATATATATATATATATATATATATATATATATATATATATATATATATATATATATATATATATATATATATATATATATATAATATATATATATATATATATATATATATATATATATATATATATATATATATATATATATGAGACTGGTCGTTAAAAACTAAATTTTCCGAGACGCCACCCAGAAAAATTCTTTGTGGTCAAAAAACCATAACGGCTTTATTTTTTTTTTTTAAGTGAAAAGAACACGTGCCGCAAAATCATCGAAGTTTATTTTTTGATAAATTTGTTAATATCTCATAAAATATGCAGATGTCAAAAAAAATCTCTTAATCATTTTTGCAGGAAATTTATTTCTCTACAAAAAAGGTCAAAGTCATTTTTTTCCTATATTTCTGATGATATTTTGAAATAAAACTTGAAATTCTTCGAAACTCGTAAAACCAAATGAAAATTTCGACGAAAAAGTACTAATTTTGATTTTTTTTGTCACGATTATTTTTTTATACATTTCATTCTATAGCATAAGAAGAAAATTAGGAGATTTTCGTCATCTTTATTTTTTATGTTTTTTAAAAATTACGAAAACTTACAAGTTCATTTTCAAAATATCATGAGAACTATACGTTTTCGGGAAAAAATGACATGCACCTTTTTTGTAGAGAATTAAATTTCCTACAAAAATGGTTATGTGATTTTTTTTGACATCTGCATATTTTATTAGATATTTGAAAAAATCTACGAATTTTTCAAAAAATCAACTTCAAAGATTTTGCGGCACGTGTTCTTTTGATTTAAAAAAAAAAAATAATGCCGTTGTGGTTTTTTGACCCCAAAGAATTTTTTTTTCTAGGGGGCGTCTCGGAAAATTTAGTTTTTAACGACCAGTCTAATATATATATATATATATATATATATATATATATATATATATATATATATATATATATATATATATATATATATATATATATATATATATATATATATATATATATATATATATATATATATATATATATATATATATATATATATATATATATATATATATATATATATATATATATATATATATATATATATATATATATATATATATATATATATATATATATATATATATATATATGTAGTATTTATTGAGGTTACTGTTGGCACTTGGCGAAACATTATTAATAATAAATTTATTTTAATAAATGAAACACTTGTTTGTATTCCGCAAATTAATTTTTGTTTCTAACTTTATTTATTTTGAAAATAAAATTAAAATTAAAAACAGCTCGACCGGTTTCGGTTTTTACACCATTTTCAAGAGCTTCAAAATTGTTACAAAGAAAAAATAATACAACATGTCATTTATATACAAATAAAATTAAATTAAAAATGAAACTAGATCAAAAATGAATACAAAACAATTTTTAAAATTTAAATGATAGTAAATTCAAAGAGCTGACATTTTTAAAAACTATTGTTTATCCATTAAATATTAAAATTAATATATGAAATAATGACTGCATCTTGGTATATAACAAAAGGAAATCACAACACAATTTAGAATTTTCTGAAAACAAGTAAAATTTTGTGTTAAAGAAACAGATCTGGGTTAGTTAAAGCCGAATAAATGACATCTGTTTGTAAATTTAATAAACTTTTATTTAAATAAAGAGCTTTACGAATTTCAAACGATTCAAGAATATCAAGTTTGGGACCTTTAGTTTCAACATGATGAATTTTTAGATTTTCGTTATTAAGAAAACAGCTATTATGGTTTTCGTTAATTAAATGGTTAGAAAAAGTTGAACTTGTGTGTCCCAATCTTAATGCCCTAAAATGTTCTGAACATCGCTGCTTGAAATTACGACCAGTTTGACCTATATATATAGCATTACAATCTTCACAACTAAGTTGGTAGACACCAGATTTCAAAATTAAATTTTGTTTAGGTTTGTTGTTAACTAATAAATTATGTAAGTTGAAATTATTGTAAAATGCACAGCTTAAATTTGTATATTTAAATAATGTATTACCTAGTCTCTGACTTAAATTACCCGAATAATGAATTTTGCGCCAATGTTTAGTATCTTGTAATGAATTTGGATAAATCAAATTGTAAGCAATACGTTTTAACTTTCGTTGAAGGATTTTGTGAACTAATTTTGATTCGAAACCGTTGTTTTTAGCAATTAATAAAATTAAATTTAGTTCTTTTTGAAAATTTTGGTCAGAAAGTGGTGTTTTAACAAGTCTCTCGACGAGTGAAAAGATTGCGGCATTTTTTGCATTAAAAGAATGATTTGATGAAGAATGTATTAAAATATCAGTACATGTAGGCTTACGATATATGTCAAATTCAAAATTAGTTGTAATATGTTTAATTTGAATATCTAGAAAATTTAAAGTTTTATCAATTTCCTTTTCAAAAGTAAATTTTATTGAAGGATGTTTTCCATTAAGTAAAATAAGAAAATTGTCTAACTGTCTTTCTGTACCGGTCCAAAGGCAAAGAATATCGTCTACGTATCTATACCAAAATAAAATATTACTAGCTTCTTGTAAGTTAGCATCTAGGAATTGATGTTCAAACCAATCCATAAAAATTTCGGAAAGTAAGGGTGATAAAGGCGAACCCATAGGGAGTCCGTCAGTGAATTTAAAAAATTGGTTTTCGAAAGTGAAATAATTTTGTTCCACGCAAGTCCTATATATAAGGATTAACTCATCTCTAATATCGGCAGATAATACTGGTTGATAAAAAACTGGTTTTGTTTCCAAATATTCAGTTAAAAATTCTTTAGATCTCATTAATAAAATTAAAAATGTTGTAGTTCCTCTAAATTCTAAATTAATATCGTTTGACGTATCAAGTTTGTTTACTTCTATTCCATTAAATATACTAAATGATATTGTAATTCAAATTATAAACGTAAATGTATTATCTGCCGATATTAGAGATGAGTTAATCCTTATATATAGGACTTGCGTGGAACAAAATTATTTCACTTTCGAAAACCAATTTTTTAAATTCACTGACGGACTCCCTATGGGTTCGCCTTTATCACCCTTACTTTCCGAAATTTTTATGGATTGGTTTGAACATGAATTCCTAGATGCTAACTTACAAGAAGCTAGTAATATTTTATTTTGGTATAGATACGTTGACGATATTCTTTGCCTTTGGACCGGTACAGAAAGACAGTTAGACAATTTTCTTATTTTACTTAATGGAAAACATCCTTCAATAAAATTTACTTTTGAAAAGGAAATTGATAAAACTTTAAATTTTCTAGATATTCAAATTAAACATATTACAACTAATTTTGAATTTGACATATATCGTAAGCCTACATGTACTGATATTTTAATACATTCTTCATCAAATCATTCTTTTAATGCAAAAAATGCCGCAATCTTTTCACTCGTCGAGAGACTTGTTAAAACACCACTTTCTGACCAAAATTTTCAAAAAGAACTAAATTTAATTTTATTAATTGCTAAAAACAACGGTTTCGAATCAAAATTAGTTCACAAAATCCTTCAACGAAAGTTAAAACGTATTGCTTACAATTTGATTTATCCAAATTCATTACAAGATACTAAACACTGGCGCAAAATTCATTATTCGGGTAATTTAAGTCAGAGACTAGGTAATACATTATCTAAATATACAAATTTAAGCTGTGCATTTTACAATAATTTCAACTTACATAATTTATTAGTTAACAACAAACCTAAACAAAATTTAATTTTGAAATCTGGTGTCTACCAACTTAGTTGTGAAGATTGTAATGCTATATATATAGGTCAAACTGGTCGTAATTTCAAGCAGCGATGTTCAGAACATTTTAGGGCATTAAGATTGGGACACACAAGTTCAACTTTTTCTAACCATTTAATTAACGAAAACCATAATAGCTGTTTTCTTAATAACGAAAATCTAAAAATTCATCATGTTGAAACTAAAGGTCCCAAACTTGATATTCTTGAATCGTTTGAAATTCGTAAAGCTCTTTATTTAAATAAAAGTTTATTAAATTTACAAACAGATGTCATTTATTCGGCTTTAACTAACCCAGATCTGTTTCTTTAACACAAAATTTTACTTGTTTTCAGAAAATTCTAAATTGTGTTGTGATTTCCTTTTGTTATATACCAAGATGCAGTCATTATTTCATATATTAATTTTAATATTTAATGGATAAACAATAGTTTTTAAAAATGTCAGCTCTTTGAATTTACTATCATTTAAATTTTAAAAATTGTTTTGTATTCATTTTTGATCTAGTTTCATTTTTAATTTAATTTTATTTGTATATAAATGACATGTTGTATTATTTTTTCTTTGTAACAATTTTGAAGCTCTTGAAAATGGTGTAAAAACCGAAACCGGTCGAGCTGTTTTTAATTTTAATTTTATTTTCAAAATAAATAAAGTTAGAAACAAAAATTAATTTGCGGAATACAAACAAGTGTTTCATTTATTAAAATAAATTTATTATATATATATGTATATATATATATATATTTATATATATATATATATATATATATATATATATATATATATATATATATATATATATATATATATATATATATATATATATATATATATATATATATATATATATATATATATATATATATATAAATATAGCTATAAAAACATTGCATCAGTTAGTGATATATGTTTACTATGTAACATATGCATACAATTATAAATAAAATATTACATTTTCATATGAAAAAACTAAAGTTTCACGAATTCAATTTTGCATACATTTTATGCCTAATGCAGGTGGATGCAAACATTTTATTTAAACTAAATTAGCGATCTGTACACAAAGCCACATGCGTCACATGTTCTTATACTTTAGTTTAAAAATAAAACGGTGGGGAAATTAGAACTTACATTTCCTTGTAAGTTAAAGAATCATTAAAAAGCAAGATGGCACGCGTCTACATATATGTTTTATCATGAAAAAACATTTTTTATGTTGATTTTTTTTATTTATGTTCTTTATGAAATTAGTATGTTTAATGGTCTTACTTAAGAATACAAAAAAAAATTAGGTTATTATTATAATATGTACTAAGAATACTGTGCATTAAGTTGGAGTGTTCAGAAAGTACAAATAATTTGATAAAATCTTTAATCTGAAATAGAAATTTAGTGGTGCTGAAGATTGTCCGATTTATGAAAACTGTCATTAGGGATTAGGGAAGATACATTTGCAATGTGCATGTTTTTACAATTCAAGAAAACAATTCGTTTGAAACTTTTCGTTTCCAAAATATATATTAGTTTATCGGATATTTTATCAACATTACATTATCTATTAACAATAATACAGATAATATTTTTTAAATTATAAATCAACTTAAAGTTGTTCATCGGACATTAAAAAATTTTCTTTTACACATATTTATTTTTGTCACACTTTATTATATAAATTTTATCTCCATGCTTGGTTTTTTTAATAATTGCTGATATTCTGTATAACTAACATCTTATAGAATGTGTATGTGGATATGTATCAATTTCACCAAATTGCAGTAAAATCCAAATTTAAAACATTTTAAATAAAGAGGAGGCAAAAAAGAAATTAAAACAAATAAATCAAATAAATTTTCAAATTCTTTCATTCAACATTCATCCATCCAGAATTGTTTTGTTTTCGTAACATTTTTGGCACGCGAATTTCTGCATCTTAGTTTTTTATTTTTTGTTTATTTTTGTGCTATAAAACTGAAACCACTTAAATTATATTGTCACATATGGGAATTCTATTTAGTCAACAAAAAAATTGTAGCAGAAAAACATAACATAATAATAACAAGTAAATCACTTTCGTATTCGTTTATTTTTATTTTTAAACAGATTTCATTACCTAACTTAAATATTTAAATCAAGTGAGCATATTTAACATTGAATATTGTCATTTGATTCAAAGGAACTATCTTACTGTGCAATACAAATAAATACATTTTAAGACAACATGCATACTGAGATTTCTAACATTTGTGGAGCAAGCCATCTGCGAGTATTACCTTCTGGCAAATCATTTCCTTTTTATGCATTCCGGCATAATAGTCCTTCTGTATTTCATCGAAATATGGGATCTCGACAGTTTGGTCTTAAAACTTACCGAATGTCGAGTAAAACGTGGATAAGAATATGATTGTACCATAACATGCAACCGTTTTTACGAACAACGAGATTCAATGTCAAATTTTGATTACCTACAAAAGTAAGTATTTCTGTACATTAAGAGAGATCATTTTTGATAATTGGTAAATTTGTTGCAAATTTTGGATCTGCGGGTGTTACAACTCGACGTAATCCAGTCCCTGCTATTAACTTACGAGCTAATGTGAGATATCACGCATACCATTGACAATAGCTGTGAGATATCACTGCAACTCTGTACTCTCGAATGCACTCTATTCAACGCACGAAAGCTCTTTCTGTTTTAGTTATGGAATGAAGAAGTTAACTTCCATATAACTTTATGTGTGCGGGCTTTAATCATCGAAGAAGCAACTATAATTGGTTATTCTTTAGCAGTAGTTTATTCTATAGCAACTATAATTTGTTATTCTTTTTACACTAGTGGAAAAGTGGAAAAAGAACCCATTTTCACAGGGCATTAAGCGTGATGAAAATAGACTTTTCATATGCTATCATAGAAATAGCTATTTATGTACCAAGGGCGTTATGTAGGTTATTGCGTCCGGAAAGCGACGTAATCTAGACCGAGCGCCTCTGGCCCCAGGGATGGATGTCGCTTGATGGGCGTCAGTGGTGCATACAAGATTTTATGCTTCACTTAATAAGCTTAAAACTAAGAAAGAATTTAATTTGTTAGTCTATATTGGTATGCAAAAAAAATACAAATGTATTTTAAGTATGTCAAGAAAATAACTATTTTGAAGTTTAAAATAATTATTTGTTGTTTGTACGTTGCTATATGTAAACAAATTTTCCTAAATTTTGTAGCGTATGACAAAAACATTGTATGACGTTTAAAATAATTTGATAATTTTGGAAAACTATGTGAACATTTAATAACTAAAATGCTAAACATTTTTAAACAAATGTAAAAATCTTTTACTAGCTTAAATTGAATAAGAATAATTTACATTTTGTAGACAAGACTACAGTAAAAATAATTTTATTTAGTTTTTTAGCGTCTTAATAGCGGGCGTTATGAATTCATAATGCCCTCTCATAACGCCCCCGTTTTTATGAATGTGTTTATATATAGCGTATCCTAGAGTGCGTTCGAGAACTTAATGAGATCTCATTTTCATTAAATATTTAATGAACCAATCAAAAAACAAATTTCAAATTTGAAAAATTTTGACACTTCTATGAATAAATAAACGAAATGTTGGATTATAAAAGTTATAATCAATTTAAAATCTTAAAATCTAATGCATTATTTTTCAATTACTTCCGTCGTAATTAAATTTATTTTAAAAATTTTCAAAAACAAATTCAATTTTAAGATTGTAACTCGAAAACTTTAAGGAATCTGCAGTTTGAGACTGGTGATTGAATTGATTGCAAAAACTTATTAATTAATTTTATTTTCAATCGTTAAATGTAATTGGTAATTGGAGCTGTTGGTTATATCTCTCACTAATTTCTAAATTCCCTTGTAAAAAATAATGATAGAAAACGATAGAAACGGTCTATCGTTTTCTATCGTTTCCTATGCGGTTTTTGAATGAGAATTAATGGGTTGGAATCGTTTTTTCCCATAGAAACGGATGCGGACTCTTACGTTTTGCCTTTTGTGGCGGATGCAATTTCTATCGTTTTTGGGTGTTTCTTATCGTTATTTTCTGATAAAAATAAAAATTTAGTGAAAAAATAGAACCGTTCTCTATCGTTTCCTATGCGGTTTTTGAATGAAAATGAATGGGACTGTATCGTTTTTTTCCGATAGATTGTTTGTATCGCTTTAATCGTTTCCTATCGTTTTTTGGTAGATTATCTGAATCGTTTTCAATAAGATATTTCACATTATTTTATTTTCTGTTAATTCCTATCCGTTTTGATCGTTTCTTATCGTAAAAGCCGAATTTTAGTGCAATATCCTATCATTTTGAATCGTTTTCAATGGGTTTTTTCACATAATTTGTTTTGGTTTATTCCCATCCGTTTTAATCGTTTCTTTTCGTAAAAGCCGAGTTTTAGGGCAATATCCTATCGTTTTGAATCGTTTTCAATGTTTTTTTTCACATTATTTTTTTTGGTTTATTCCTATCCGTTTTAATCGTTTCTTATCGTAAAAGCCGAATTTTAGTGCAATATCCTATCGTTTTGAATCGTTTTCAATGGGTTTTTTCACATAATTTTTTTTGGTTTATTCCTATCCATTTTAATCGTTTCTTTTCGTAAAAGCCGAGTTTTACCGCAATATCCTATCGTTATGAATCGTTTTCAATGGGTTTTTTCACATTATTTTTTTTCTGTTAATTCCTATCTGTTTTAATCGTTTCTTATCGTAAAAGCCGAATTTTAGTGCAATATCCTATCGTTTTGAATCGATTTCAATGGGTTTTTTCACATTATTTTTTTTCTGTTTAGAAATTTATTACAAAACTAACACGAAACATCAATACGTTGCCGGAAAATCATAACAGATCATAAATTTATATAATTTAGTGAAAAGATGATGGGTAGCGGAATCCGAAATTCGACGTGCACGCCGTGCCACCTGGGTAGTGAGTGGGTAATGCTGACAGAATTAAGTTGGTGTATTGGAGACAAGCAGAGTAAAAACTGCTTAGTCTATGACGCTACATTACGGCAAATTGGCGCCTTAAGACCAATGCGACTCAAGCGTCTGTTCTCCATGTCAGGGGCGGCTTGGAGCGGGCGTCTGTCTTGGATCAAGCAGCTCGCTATATAAACATGTAAAAAGGTTGTTTCTGGTAACCTTAAGATGCAGAACGAACCCATTCACGACAATTTGGGTTGGGCCTAAGGTTACACCCTAACCCCGGAAAAAAAAACTTTGTTAAATTTGGAAATCAGAAAGAGAATAACAGACCTGGATTTCAAAATAGAATTTTACCTGGACGTGAAAAAGGACTAGACTACCGAATCGGAACGTGGAACGTGCGCAGCCTGAGCGCTCCTGATGCTCTTATAAGTCTAGAAACATAGGCTGAGAGGTATAGGATCGATATCATTGTTCTGCAAGAAATTAGACAGCCGATAATCGGAAAACAAGATTTGGATAGTCACTCTCTATACTGTAGTGGTCATCCTTCTCGAAGGGAATTTGGAACTGGCTTTCGTGTTGGTGACCGCATACAAGAAGCCGTGACGAAATTCATCCCGGTCAGTGAGAGGATCTACTACCTACGTGTGCGTGGTACATATAACAATATTTCTCTTATTGCCGTGCATGCACCTACTGAAGCTAAGGCCGTTGACGAGAATGATACTTTATACATAGCACTGGAAGAGGTTATGAAACAAACACCAACACGCGACTTCATTATGGTTTTTGGTGACTTTAATGGGCAGGTTGGAAGAGATATCTCTTATGGAAATGTGGTGGGTCCCAACAGCCTGCATTTGAATTCGAATGATAATGGTGATAGAATGACTGAGTTTGCATTATCAAATAATTTGAGAATTGCTAGTACGTTCTTTCTGCATCGATCGATTCATAAGCAGACTTGGGTCTCACCGAATGGAAACACTCAAAATCAAATTCATCACGTGCTAATAACAGCACGTTTCTTTTCGAGCATTCTGGATGTGCAATCCTTTAGAGGTGCATACATTGGAAGTGGCCATTTCCTTGTATGTGCTACGATAAGGTTCCACTTTCCAAATCCAGGCATTCCAAAATTCAATCAACGAAAAAGTTTTAACATCTCATCATTAAAGAATGCTGAAACTGAAGAGAGATATCAAATCCATATTGCCGAAACATTGGATAAATCAGCAACCATTAATGGAGACGTCGATAAGTCATGGTATTTACTCAAAGATGCTGTTTAAGGTGCTGCTGAGGGAATACTTGGACGACCACAGAACCACTCCGAGAAGCCATGGATGGATCAAGCATGCCTTGACGCTATCAAATATAAAAGAAATTGCTATCTGAAGTGTCTACAAGGATACAACACCAGGTCCCCGAAGGAGAACTATAAACTGGCAAGACAAGCCGTTACAAAACTATGTGGACGAACGAAGAGAGAATGGTGGAAGAGAGTGTGAGGAGATTAAAAGCTTCAATAACATTCTCTTTTCAACTGTTGTGAGGTGCAGTTGATTGCGAATAAAATATTTACTATACAAAAATCAATTATTCTAAATTGAAATCAGTTATTCTTTTTTAATTAAAATATTATCCAGTTTATTTTTTTTGCCAAAAAAAAATCATTTTACTTTTTTACTTATTAATATGTCACTTTGTGTTAAATGCAAGTTAAGAATTAACCGTAACCATCATATTGCTTGTAATATGTGAAAATATGTTTTCCACGGGAAGTGTGCAGATTTAAATAAAGTAGAAATTGAAGATGCTAAAGACGGAAAAAAGTATTGGCTTTGTTATGATTGTGACAACCTGCAAAAGAATTCGTGTGTAAACATTAATGATGTATCTAAATTTGACGCTAATATTTGTGATGGGGCCGTTGATTTAACAGAACACGTAAGTAATTCAGTGTTTGAAGATATTCAACAACAATATGATCGAGTAAACTTTTTCAACGGGAGCGATGATCATATATAACTATCAAGAATCTCTATTTATACATGAAAACGAGATTCGATGGTTTGGATGATACTATTAAAATTGCGAAAATTATTATGAAAGAAAACGTGTTGTTAAAGGAAAAAGTGTCACTTTTAGAGTCTCGGGTTGACGAATTGGAACAAAAGCAACTAGTAAAATCAATAAAGTCGTGGGTGTTCCAGTTACAAAAAATGAGAATACTGTAAATGTCACATGTGATCTATTAAACAGGGTGTGTGATCTAAACTGTACCGGAGAATTGTTCGAAGAATGTTTTCGTATTGGAAATAAAACTGGTAATTCAACGGGAAAAATAATTGTCAAACTTAAAAGTGAAAGCGTAAAAAACATGATTATGGAAAAAGTACGTAAGTGTCGTTTCAAAGATTCTAACCACCAAATTTATATTAATGAATGCATCACACACCACCGTCGTCAAATATTTAACAAGGCAAAGGAAGTGAAAAAGATAAAAAATATTAAATATTGCTGGATGAGAAATGGAGTGACTATGATGAGGAAACAGGAAGGTGGTAAAATTATTTATATAAAATCAGACCTAGATTTAGAATTTTTAAAGTTAGTATAGTCGCTTAGTTTCTTATCTTTTCTTTAATTAACATTATTTTGCCAATTTTAATTATTCCTTTTGTCTTTTTTATATATTATTTATTCATATTTGTGTTAATTTTTTCATTTTTATATTTTTAGTTAATAATGAATAATTTTAATCACGACCTTCTGCAAAATTCTCCCATAAATGATTGTAGTCCAATAGAAAGATCAGAAGCAACAACAATTTCGATCGATGAATCAACTCAATATTGGTTAATTCATCAGAACATACAAAGCATTCGCATGAATTTGGACATATTTATTTCTCATATTGATTGTTTTCCAAGTCAACCAACTCTTATTTTCCTTACTGAGAACTTCATTAAGGAAAACGAATTATCTAACTATAAAATTGAAAATTATGTTATGTTTGCTAACTGCAATGATTCAAATAAGAACGCCGGAGTTGCTGTTTGTATAAAAAACAATATTCAGACAAAAATGTCTAAACTGTCATTCAATAGTGCTGATGGTATATCAAGTAACTGTAAATTAAATTCCATAATGAAGAGTATTTGTTTATTTGTTTTTATAGGCTTCACAGTTATAGTGTTAATTTATTTGTTGAAGAATTAACGTGTCTTTTGGATACCATTCATGTTAAGAATTTGATAATTCTTGGTGATATAAATATAGTCATACTAAATGATACGAATGTCAACAATAATTACAAGACTGTATTGGCCTCTAATGGTTTCATTTCCTTGATTAATGACCCTACTCGGGTCACTAATATTTCAGCTACTTGTATTGATCATATTTTTGCACGTCAAAGTTTAAATCCTAGGCTGAAGCTTGAAGCGAGAATACTGGAGTTTAATATAACTGACCATTCATCTACCTTGTTGGAATTTAAAGTAGCAAAACCTAATAAATCGGTTAATATGGATAATAATCTGTTTAAAATTACCAATTTCGATAACCTGAACTATTGTCTATCTGAGGAAGCTTGGGTAAATGTGTATGGTCAAAATGATGTTAACATGGCTTATGATTCTCTGGTAAAAACTCTTCAACACCACATTGAACATAATTCTTACTTTCAAAAATCAAAAAGGAATCAAAAAACTGAGAGAATGGAATACTAATAATTTATGTCAACTAATCAACTTAAAAAATCATGTTGGAAAAAAATGTAAATTACATCCATCAAATTGTGGACTAAAACTCCGTTACAATAAGCTAAAACAAGAAGTAAATCATAAAGTTAAAGAGGAAAAAAACAGTTATTATACCAAGTTATTTGTTAAAAGTAAGAATGATGTTAAAGCGCAATGGAAAATTGTAAATAAAGTTATTGGTGAGAATAGTGATAATGCCACAAAATGTATTACAATATTAGATGATGCTAACAATACCATAATAACAGATGAAGTAACTGTGGCAAACAAATTTAATGAATACTTTGTAGCAATACCTAGCTTGCTTGTTGAATCTAGCTTTGTTGATTATCCCTACACTGAGGGGGAAAGCGAGACTTTAATGTTTTCTAATTATTCGGAACAAAGGAGTTGTTATTTTTCACCATTCACGGAGTCCGAGGTACTAAAATTTATAATGAAAAACACACGTAGTGTGTTTGTTGTCTTGCCTTACGTGTGTCTTTCAATTTTTATATAGTACCGGCAAATACAAATATCACAGTCAACACACTTTGACTAAATTTAAAATTTATAAGTTCTTTAAAAAATACTAGTTCTGCAGGTTATGACGATATTTCGAATATTATGGTTAAAAACATTGCTATAAATATTGTAAAACCATTGACATATATTTTCAACCTAAGCATGTCTAATGGGATTTTTCCAGAAAGTATGAAATGCGCTGTTGTTCTCCCAGTTCCCACTATACAAAAATGGATGCAAAACTAATATGTCTAACTATCGCCCGATTTCTCTGCTGCCAGTATTCTCCAAAATTTTTGAAAAAATTGTTAAGTATAGATTAATAAGTTTTTTTGATAGTACTGGCTTTTTAAGCAACTTGCAATTTGGATATAGAGAAAACTATAACACGGAAGATGCTCTTCTGAATTTTACATCAGACATATATGAAGGTCTTAATGCAGGTAATAAAATAGCGAGACTTTTCGCAGACATAAAAAAGGCGTTTGACACCGTTGACCATGATATTTTAATTTAAAACTTAAATCGAGCCGGTTTACGTGGTAAAGTTTTAGATTGGCTGTTATCCTATTTGAATACTAGAAGCCAGCAAGTAAAAGTTAACAAATCTACCAGTCACTCTTTAACTTTAAATGCAGGTGTTCCACAGGGATCGGTTTTAGGACCTTTATTGTTTTTGATTTATGTTAATTCATTATGCAATCTTAAGCTTTGTGGCAAGCTGACTTGTTTTGCTGATGATACAGCATTGTCTTATTCTGAAAACTGTCTAGATGGATTATGCAATGATATAACGCTTGATCTTTTCATGCTTAGGAAATGGTTTAATGGAAATGGAAATGATGTAATCACATGGTATTGAGCCCCAAATCAAAACTTGTAAGTTTTTCGATTAAAGAAGACAATAATAAATTAGAATGCTCTCCTGTTGAATTTATTAGTCACTTACCTGATTGCTACAATAATGATTGCAATATTAATTGCATCAAAATTGAAAAAGTTGCTAAATATAAATACTTGGGAATTATGGTGGATCAGCAACTTAAATTCAAACAGCATATTGATGACACAAAAAAGAAGCTGCGAGCAATAATTCAGAAACTGTATATTCTTCGTGAAATATGCCCCAAAGATCTACTAAAATGTCTGTACTTCTCGTTATTTCATTCTTGCTTGGAATATGGCATCACAATTTGGGGTGCGAATTACTATAACAATTTAGTTCCACTCTATATTGCCCAGAAATTTGCTGTCCGAGTAATTCATCTCAGAAATCGCTTTGAATCAGCTTTGCCACTTTTTAGAATGGCTTCTATTTTTCCGTTAAGGTACATTTTCATATTTAAGGTTCTTAGAATATTTTATATTAGGGGTGGCTATAAAGTTGTGGGTAGTAATAAACGCCACCATCTTCGAACAAGAAATCACTGTTTTGTTCCTTTTACCAGAAGGGAATATTGCATGAAATACTATAATTTTATAGCTCCCTTTCTATATAATGCTTTACCAGATCAAATAAAAATGTCGGATACCCGTTTCGAATTTCTGAAAAAGTTGTAAGAATGGCTTTTTAGTTTGGATGATGTTGAATTTCTGTACAACAGATACCAATGAATCTCGAAAATTATTTTAAAATATATTTTGTAATTTGTTGTTGCAAAAAGAGAGAATTTTACTCTTTTTATTTTTTCATTTTAGCGAATTTTGATTTTTTTTTTGTTTGTTTTATATTATGTACATGTTAATTCTTAATCTTTAATTATATCCAGTCGAATTTTAAGTATAATGATTGTGTTTTTAGCTATAATATTAGAATTAGTATTATCGATGGAAAAATTTATTTATTTAATTCAAATCCACAAAAAAAAAAAATAACATAAATCGCCTAACTTGTTTCAACAGGTCAAAACCTTAAAGAAGGGCCCTCAAACTAGATCGGCTGCTATTCAAAACGAAGATAGGGAGCTACATGTAGACCTTAAAAATATTTTAGATACTTGGGCCGCTTATTTTGAGAATCTTCTCAACTTAAGTAACCAGCAACAAGTGGGGCGACGAGCAAAGCTTATTCGTGTGTCAAAGGTACATGTAGACGAACCAACCAAAGAGGAGTTCGAAGCGGAGCTTGTCAAAATTAAAACGCAATAAAGCATGTTATATCGACGATATAACATCCGAAATGATTGTACATGGTGGTGAAACTCTATCCTTAAGATTGTTTGAACTGGAACACTGAAACCATGCCACAGGACTGGAACACAGCTATGCTGATACCAATCCATAAAAAAGGTAATCGCCTTCAATGTGCAAAATACAGAGGAATCGCTCTCCTCTGCACAGCATATAAGATCTCTTCCAACATTTTGCTATCAAAAATCAATCCGTTTGCTGAACAACTGTTTGGAGAATATCAGTGTGACTTCCGGTGGAGCCAAGGTACCACCGATGCACTTCTCTCGATAAGGATGATTTTGGAAAAGTGCCGAGAGTTCAACATACCTGTGCACCAACTCTTCATTGATTTCAGGCAGGCCTACGACTCTCTCGAACGAGAGACTCTATGGTCTGCTCTGGTGTCAATGGGAATTCCTGGTAAACTGGTATCACTATGCAAAATGACAGTACAGAACTCTCAATGCTGTGTACGAGTAGAGAACGAAATATCAAAGTTTTTTAAAGTCGACTCCGGCTTAAGACAAGGTGATGATATCTCTCCTATACTTTTTAATTTAGCCTTGGAATATGTGTGCCGTCAAAAGAAACTACCTACCAACAACAATATCTTGTCAATAAACTCAGGACAGATGATGGCTTACGCTGATGATGTTATCACACTCGGCCGAAGCGAAGCTGTTATGAGCAAGACTTTCAAGTCGCTTGAGAGCGGTGCTAGAAAAATTGGTCTGCAAATTTACTACAATAAAACCAAACATATGAATGTTTCAAGAGAGGCTGAGAAGAAAGATTTGATGTGCGGCGATGCACAAATTGAGGGAGTTGAATCTTTTAAATATTTGGGATCGATGCTTGACTCAAACAACAGCATACTTATAGATATAAAAGCTCGAATCGCAGCAGATAATCGGACTTTGTACTCAATTAAGCCTGTCCTTGAATCACCGTATGTATCAACTAACACCAAGCTCAAGTTATACAAGACATTGATTAGACCGGTTGTGATGTATGGGTCACAAACGTCGACCCTTACACAAAATGACGAATAGGATTTATCTGTATTTGAGCATAAGATCATACGCTACATTTTTTGGTCCACTTAAGACAGACGATGGAGAGTATAGAACCCGATATAACTTTGAGATCAGAGACCTTCTTGAGGGTCCTGATATAATAGTATGTAGTATGTAGTATGAATGTACGATAGAAAACGTTTAAAAACTTGTTTAGTTTTACCAAAAAATTTCAATCAAAAACTTCAGATTCAGAACGGTTAACAACGATAGAAATTCTATCGTAAAAAACACATTTAAACCAAATCTGAAATATTCCATAGGTTACGGTAGACTACGATTGGTTTGTTTTTCTTGAAAAAATTTCATTCGTAAATTTCAGATTCAAGCCGATAGGAATTTGAAGGCAGAAAAATACGATAGGTTACGATTGGTGCTACATATGGAATGTACGATAAAAAACTATTCAAAACTTGTTCACTTTTATCAAAAAATTTCAAGTCGTGATCTTCAGATTTAAAACGATTAACTACGATAGAAATTCCATCGTAAAAAAACCATTGAAACCGAAAAGTAAAAAATCCTATAGATAACGATAGATTACGATTGGTTGATTTCTTCTGAAAACATCTCAATCGTAAATTTTAGATTCAGCCCGATAGAAATCTAATGACGGGAAAATACGATAAGTTACGATTGGTGCTATATATGTAATGTCGGATAGAAAACGATTCAAAACTTTTTCAATTTCACCAAAAAAATTTCAATCATGATCTTCAGATTCAAAACGATTAACTACGATAGAAATTCTATCGTAGAAAAACCATTGAAACCGAAAACTGAAAAACCCTATAGGTTACGATAGATTACGGTGCGTTTTCTATCTGGCGGATATAGTCTATGCGTTTAAAATGATTAAATCCGATAGAAACGGATAGGAAACGATAGAAAACTATTCGTTTTAAATCGTTTTCTATCGATTTTTTTCGATTTTTTTATAAGGGTTTTCATCCATTTTGTTTATATTTTTCAATTGAGAATTAATTATTATATATAATAGTAGATTGTATTACTAGTGCGAATGCGTTTTCCAAACAAGAGGTAGTAATAACTCGCGTTTGGAAAACGCATTCGCACTAGTAATACACACTATTTTTTGTAACAAGTGCGTAAAATTTTTAAATATTTATTTAATTGTTCATTTAATTATTCATTTAGTTATAAACAAATTTAAGCTTTTTAAATAATTAAAGTGCGCCATCTTCGTTGTAATAGTTGTAAATTATACTAGCTCGAAAATATAAACATAAGAACCCAACTAAAACAACACATAGGAATCCAATAAGAGCTTTCAAAATTGTAAACTTTGAAAACCTAAATAAATTGATTTTTCTTGCAATTCAAATGATGCAATGTTTTTAAGTTGTTATGGTAAGTTATTTAAATTATTATTTTGATATGTTAGTGCTATAAAAATATTATATATATATAGATAGATATATGGATAGATTGAACTACAAACCTCACAAGCAGGTGGCGTTACTGTCCAGGCTTACAAAATATTTTGTGGTCATATGTGCGGAAAAGTAGTTTTTTCTTTTATTCTATTCTAGTACAAAATTGAATATTTTTTACGGATGTGTTACAACAAATTAATTCCTTAATTCATTATATTACAATTAATTCGTAATACCTAATTTGCTAAATTAATTAAAAATCATAAAACAAAATTTTACGGTTATCGATTTGAAATTTTTTTGAATAAAAAACTTCATTAAAACTTAAATATGCTATTTGCTGCATTTAAAATTAAATGAAAAGAGGCGTGGTTTCATTAAATGCAAATTTAAATGAAATCGGTTTTTTAAGTTCTCGAACGCTGTCATCTGTCATTCATTAAATGATTCATTAAATGGTTAATATCTCATTAAGTAATCGAACGCACTCCTAAACATTATAATAACTTTATATCATTACATGCGTTCCTTTGGAACAAAATAGCTGCTCAAAGCAGCTTTTGAGTAGATCACCAATGGAACACCAAAAATTTGAAAATTTTTCAAAAAAAACCACAATATTATTATTATTAAAATTTTTTATTTTTGGCTGATATTTAGATCTGACTGGTCCATTTTATTATTAAAAATACCAAAACAAGTTTATAACCGATCTAAATAAAATCGAAAAATAAACTGCTTTTCAACTACACAACTTGTTCGAGGTAGAGTAGATCAAAGCAAATTTGAGTAAGTTTGATTTTCAATGGAACGCGCCTATTGTGAAGCATAAAATGTTTTTTGTTTGGTAAATACACAAGAAAAATTTTAAAATATTCTTATAATTTATTTTATCCACGACTACTAAAGAATATATGCTTTCCATGCGTATGTCTTCCATTGTAATTGTATTCATTCCACAACTAGTGAATTTGATTAAAATTCTTTAACAGTTCTATAGTTTATTAAATATTCCTTTAACAAATTAAACAACAAACTTGTTTTGTTTTTCGCGATCTTTGATGTATTTATTTCAATATGGCGATACAAATTTTTGCAAGAAAGCTGGAAATTAAACAAAATATTTTACAGTCGTGGATAAAATAACATCTTGTATTTGCTTAGGATGATGGCAATTCTTCACTCGGATGATTCCTCGGATGAAACTTCATCCTCGTGAAGAATTGCCATCATTCTAAGCTCATACAAGAATTTACTATTATTTACTTATTTTTGTATAAAATATTATCATCAATGTTATAAACAACTTGAAATACACATACAAAAATAAGTTTCTATAGTATTTTATTTGAAAATATATGGACGACAATCCTAATAAAATATTGATGTACAGAATAACATGAAATCGTCCTAAAATTTCATTTAAATTCAATTATCCGGAATTTTCGATTATCTGGCATGCAACAATCCCCGAGCATTCCGGATAATTCTGCTTTTACTATATACCCAATCTCTTACACATGATAGATGTCTTATATCTAATTCATTTTGCGGTGGACAAAGCATTAAATTTGATAGTATTATCTTCAGCAAGAAAGTTTGTGATAAAACTAAGAAATCTATTCACCCAAGAAATCTATTCAGCTATTCACCCAAATTAGTTGGAATATGCTTAGCACATTGCACACATTAAGAAATATCAGATATTAAATCACCAGCCGTGTTTCCTGTTCCAGTTTTTATGAGAGCAATTAGCAGTATCTATTAAAATGTGGCCACTGGCCTGGCCAGGCATAAACAGTTTTTGGGCGATCCTGAGATTGTTCGAAATAAAAATGTAGCTGACGTTGGACAAACAATATAAACATTTCCACTGTAAATTAGTGCATTTTTAAATTTTTTGTATATTTTATATTTTCAGTCCGATTTCATCCGGAATATTTACCGAAAATTGACACAATATAGGACTTATTCACGTAGAAGCAGACATATTAAATATCCTAGGAAAGTACATTTGCTATCGAAATCTCTATATAATTGATTTTTTTTCTATTTTATGTTTTGGTTTTGTTGTTTTTTCTTTACATAAGGTATTAACTTCAAGTTTTAAGTTTTTTAACTCCAAGCGAATTATGTTGAACTTTGAACTTCTGTTCTGCAAAGTATGTTGAACTCCAAGCAAATTCTGTTGATCTATAAGTAATTTATTTGTCCATGCATGGAATACTTTCGTCATGTTTGTGGAGGTGCTTGGTAGGAAACCATTAAATATTTAGACTCTGGGCAGACAAGAGAAATGCGGTTGATTGATAATACTGAGGTGGCTCAACCAAGAAATCGGGCCGAACCAAGAAATATGACCAAACTGCCAATCTACTTTAATTCCAATTTAAATAATTGCGCCGTTTAGAGAAAGCCATATCCTTATCCTTCCATTTCCCCAAATTCCTTAGTTTTCTAGATGGCATAGAACCTTCGGATGATTAAAACCTAAATAATGAACATTTCTCACTTTGTGTACTAACTACTAACAAAGCCAGATCCGGCCGATAACTGAGCCTAATATAATGCTAGTCGGCATATTCACTATACAAATGCATTGGTCTACCATTGTTTTATTTAACACTTTGCAAACTTTATAAATAATCAAAGCTGAACTTGGTTGTTACCTCACTTAAAAGGGTGTTTTATTTATTAACTATATTATTGGAAATCAACTATCCTAACAACTTATTTTAAAAAGGTGAAGCTGAATCTCAATTTAATATATATAGAAATACATAAACATTTTTTGTTAAATCATCAAACATATTTTTGGAATAATATTTTACGTCAACATGTGTTTTAGTTTTTCAATTTAATTTTAACTATTTAACAGGTTCAGTGGTTTAAGTTTATCATCACCTTCAAAATATTTTTATATTAACCAAAACAAAATTAATTTTTTTACATAGTTATTAGGAAATTATAAGCATACACACACAATCTATTCAAAATAAAAAATAAATGTATAAATATAGAATTTTTTTTCAATTTTCCACTGTAAACAAATTTTCATTTTTTAAATAATTTTCAGTTATATTTTACTAGAAAATCTCTAACATTGTTGTAGTACATACTTTAAATTTTAAATGAAAATATTATTATTGAGACTGTGTAACTAACTAATGAGAATGTGTACGAGGATGTTGTAGACAAAAAAGATATAGAAGAAAGTTGGAAAAATTAAGTTGAAAGCAGTAAAACACTATAGAAAATATCGTTTCATTTTTTAGTTTTATAAGGTTAATGACCTAATAGAATTTCCTGGAACAAAACTTATTTAAGAAGGTGACTACCGTATTAATTTTAGGGAAATATATATACACACACACACACACATATATATATATATATATATATATATATATATATATATATATATATATATATATATATATATATATATATATATATATATATATATATATATATATATATATATATATATATATATATATATATATATATATATATATATATATATATATATATATATATATATATATATATATATATATATATATATATATATATATATATATATATATATATATATATATATATATATATATATATATATATATATATATATATATATATATATATATATATATATATATATATATATATATATATATATATATATATATATATATATATATATATATATATATATATATATATATATATATATATATATATATATATATATATATATATATATATATATATATATATATATATATATATATTAGGGTGTCCCAAGACATAGAGCAAAAAAATTTTTTTGCAAAATTTTATACGCATACCCGCTAAATTTTTTCCAATTAACCTTAAAAACTTAAATTAAAAGTTTTACTGCGATTGGATGACGATAACCCGTGCCGACTTGAAGTTGAACTTTAACGTACGAGCTTTTACTGCGATTATTGTGCAATTATTTGAGAAATTATTTTACTCTCATTAAATAAAACGCCAATGAATTAGAAAAAGACATTACTTTGGTCTGAAAGTCCTAAGTATTACATTCTCGAGCCAAAAATGAAATTCTTACCCCATTTATGGACGTTTTAGGACTTACTGATTCTAAAAAAAACTGTATGTCTGTCTGCCGTCACAACCGACGAAATCTAGAAAACCGCTGGAAGGGATCTCAAAAATTTTTGTTTCTAAAAACAGGATTACTCAATTGTAACAGCCAAAATGACGATGTGTTCGATAACTGTACGGGAGTGTGTCGAAAAAAATCGTCAAGTATGTCAAAACAAGAAAATATGCCTATATTTTGCTTAAAAACGTTCATTTTAAGTGATTGCGAATAGGAACATTGAATTTGGAGAAATTTTGATGGTCGGTATTGGTATGTGAAATTAAAATCTAAATTATTGCGTTATAAGTTTGTCAAAAAAATGTTGTCAAGTGTGTCAAAAGAATGATTTTCATTTTACTTAATTTTTTGGAACAATATGAAATTAATTATTTGTTTGACATGAAATGTTATCGAACATGAAATTGGACATGGAAATTTTTGATTTTGTTATAATTTTTAGAATATTTTAAAAATTTTTGAATTTTTGAAAAAGTTTAAATTTTTGATTTTGTAATAATTTTTGGAATGTTTTTAGAACTTTAAAAAATAGTTTAAATTTTTTGTTTTATTTTAATTTTTAGAATATTTTTTGAATTTTGAAAGAACCATGAATTTTTGGTTTTGTAATATTTTCTTGAAACGCTAAATGGAGAGGTTTTTGACTAGTTTGCTGGGTGTTTCATCTTTTCACTAAGTTATATTAATTTATGATCTGTTATAATTTTCCGGCACTTATTAATATTTCGAGTTAGTTTTGTAATAAATTTCTAAACAGAAATAAAAAAATATTTATACTTTAACAAAGAGTTTTATGTTTGATATACATCGCTGCCCAAAACTAAAAGCAATGTCCTCATAAAAGTTTTTTGTCGAAAACTATATCAAAATCCTTAATCCAGACCGAAGTCTTGATATCTCAGAGCTTGAGGTTTCAGTCCCTCCATATTTTAATATTATTTTTAATTACAACAACTATTACTAAGCATATTTTCTTTTCAATGTTTGCTGTTTACAGTCCGGATATAACATCTTGTGCTTTTGTACGCAACATAACAAATATTGCCTCAATTGTAATTAAACAATGAAAGTCCTGCATTAATTAGACCGCTCTTTCAGCTGTATCTGAACGATACAGCTGAAATGCTCTAAGCATTGATATCTCCTTTTTAATTATTATTTCTATTATTATTTAATCTACTTTCAATTTATCAATTTTGGAAACAGGCACCATTCCACCTTTTCTCTATAGCATTCTATTTTATGATGATCAACTTATTGCCAATGATCTCTAATTTTTTGAAAAAGTGGAATGTCCGGGCTTATTATAGGCAGTTGTTTTATTTTCACTTCAAAAAGACTTTTTAACACCAGCTCGTACATGTGATGGTTGCAAGCGAAAATAAGTTTTTCTATATTGATTTTTTTCAACGCGCACACAAACGATGTGTATTCGAAGCAGTTATAGTATCACAGCAGAGAATTTGCACTTTGTCTTGAGTTTTCAGTCTAAAATAACATTCCAAGCGTGTCTATAGAATTATTCAGTTTTGGCACAAAAATTGTTCTTTGTTTTCGTATGAAATGTATTATATTAAAAAACAATATATTATACAACAATACTATACGAGAGCTTGTCCATTTGAAGGAAGTTTTGGGTTACCTTTTATGTATATTTTTTGTTTAGAACTACCTAGTTCGACGGACATATTTATTTTTCAAGAAAAATTCGTATAACCGACAAGACCTTTAGAAATTATAAGCACATCAAAAAAGGTATGCGCGCTAAAGTACACAATCAAGTATTGAGATGTTTAGGTCCAAGTCGGCACGGGTTACTGTTATTTAAATTGCATGAAATTTTTTTTACAGTTGTTTTGGCATAAAAGAAAAAAAATTAAAGGGTATGCGTTAAAAAAAATCAATTTTAATTTTTCTGGGACACCCTAATATATATATATATATATATATATATATATATATATATATATATATATATATATATATATATATATATATATATATATATATATATATATATATATATATATATATATATATATATATATATATATATATATATATATATATATATATATATATATATATATATATATATATATATATATATATATATATATATATATATATATATATATATATATATATATATATATATATATATATATATATATATATATATATATATATATATATATATATATATATATATATATATATATGTGTGTATATGTGTGTGTGTGTAGATGTGTGTAGTTATCCGGAATGCTCGGGGATTAGAGCTTGCCGGATAATCGAAAATTCCGGATAATTCAATGTAAATGAAATTTTAGGACGATTTCATGTTATACTTCATATAAATATTTTATTAGGATTTTCGTCAGTATACTTTCAAATAAAATACTAGAAACTATTTTTGTGTATTTCATGTTGTTTATAACATTGA
>OY856186.1:225315624-225395434 GCA_963693315.1 Diogma glabrata
TAGTTTTGGGCAGCGATGCATATCAAACATAACTTTTTGTTAAAGTACATGTATTTTTTATCTCTGTTTAGATATGTATTACAAAACTAACACGAAACATCAATACGTTGTCGGAAAACTATAACATATCATAAATTAACATAATTTATTGAAAATATTATACAATCAGCAAACTACTCAAAACCTCTCCATTTAGCGTTTAGAGAATATATTTCAAAATCACAATTTCATATTTCTTTCAAAATTCAAAAAATATTGTAAAATTAAATAAAATCAAAAATTCAAACTTTTTTCAAACAAAATTCTGAATATATTTCAAAAATTATTACAAAATCAAAAATTAAAACTTTTTTCAAAAACTAAAAATATTGCATAAATTATAACAGCATCAAAAATTGTAACTTTTCCCAAAATTATAAAAATTATAATAAAATCAAAAATTTTAAATTTTTCAAAATTAAAAAAATATTCCAAAATTCTTACAAAATCAAAAATTGAAACTTTCCAAAATTCTAAAAATATATATAAAATTCAAAAATTTTTTTTCAAAATTCCAAAAATATTCCAAAAATTAGAATAAAATCAAATATTTAAACTTTGTCTAAATTCTAAAATTATTCCAAAAATTCTTAAAAGTTCAAACTTTTTCCAAAGTTCTAAAAATATTGCACAAATTATAACAGTATCAAAAATTGAAACTGAAAAAATTTAAAATTTTTCAAAATTCTAAAATATTCCAAAAATTCTTACAAAATCAAAAATTGAAACTTTTTTCAAAATTCTAAATATGTATATATATAAAATTCAAAAATTTTTTTCAAAATTCTAAAAATATTCCAAAAATTAGAATAAAATCAAATATAAAAAACTTTTTCTAAATTCTAATAATATTCCGAAAATTCTTAAAAATTCAAAAATTCAAACTTTTTCGAAAATTCTAAAAATATTGCAAAAATTATAACAGTATCAAAAATTGAAACTTTTTCCAAAATTATAAAAATTATAATGAAATCAAAAATTTTAAATTTTTCGAAATTCTAAAAATATTCCAAAAATTCTTACAAAATCAAAAATTAAAACTCTTTTCAAAATTCTAAATATATATATAAATTCTATTTTCTTTTCATAGTTTTAAAAATATTAAAAATATTATTAAAAATATTAATAACAAAATCAAAAATTAAAACTTTTTCCGAAATTCCAAAAATATTCCAAAAAATATTGCAAAAACTGAAACTTTTTCAAAATTTCAAAAATTATGAATTATATTAAAATCAAAAATTTAAAATTTTTCAAAATTCTAAAAATATTCCAAAAATTCTTGCAAAATCGAAAATTGAAACTTTTTTCAAAATTCTAAAATTATATATAAAAGAATTCTTTTTTTTTTTTTTCAAAATTCTAAAAATATTGCAAAAATTATAACAAATACAAAAATTAAAACTTTTTCCAAAATTCTAAAAATATTGCAAAAATTATTACTAAATCAAAAATACAAATTATTTTCAAAATTCCAAAAATATTTCAAAAATTATAACAAATTCAAAACTTTCTATGTCCAATTTCATTTTCAATTACATTTACGTCATAAAAACAGCAAAATTTTTTTTTCAAAAAAATTGGCTAAAAAATAAATGAAACCATTTTTTGATACACTTGACATTATTTTTTTGACAAATTTATAATCCAATAATCTAGTTTTTGATCTCACATACCAATCCGTACCATCAAGATTTCTCCAAATTCAATGTTCCTACTCGTAATCACTTAAATGAACGTTTTTAAGCCAAAAATATGAAAATTTGCTATTTTTGACACACTTAATGATTTTTTGGCACACTTCCGGTACAGTTATCGAACACAGCGTCCTTTCGGACCTGACCCTTGAGTATACCTATTTTTAGAAAAAAGATTTTTGAAATCCCTTCACCGGTTTTCTAGATTTCGTAGGTAATGACGGCCGGCCGGCAGACAGACATACAATTTTGTTTTGCTTTTTTTAGAATCAGTAGGTCCTAAAACGTCGAAAAATGCCAAAGTGGGGGTAAGAATTTCACTTTTGGCTCATGAATGTAATACTTATGTCTTTCCGACCGAAGTAAAATCCATTTTAGATTTTTTTTATTTATTAGAATTTATTTTTATAAAATTTAATAGTTATACTATTGTATACATACATAATATACATAAAACATAAAAGCATAAAACCCAATATTATAGCATAAAACCCAACAATCACTTCTTTAAAATTAAACAATTCATAGTTATACGTATACAAAAATTGTCGTTAACAAAACGTTTATTTTTTAAATTTTCTTTGTTGACATCAAAATAATTTACGCAATAATGCAAATTTTTTTTTATTTATGAAATCGAAAAAAAAATTGTTTTTTATAATCTTATCTTAGTTTTACTTAAATCAAATAAAATTATGTATTGAAATTTGCCAAATCCTAAATTAAGATTATATAATATGTATATACTTTATGTTTCACATAAAAAACTTATAAGTTTTATATTAATAAAAAATATATATTCAATTCAAATATAAAACAAACGTCTTTTATTAAACAAACACAAATCTGTCAAAAATATCTTTAATAACAATAGCGCCACTAGTAGCGTATAGCAAAAATATATTAATAGCGGCGCATGCGCATTATATTTTCTACTCGTAATCCGATTGTAATAAAAACGAAACTAGTGGAATTAGGTGCATCAGTTTGAAGGCAAAATTGAGCGCTCAAACTGAGAGCTGATTGAGCGCAGTGTGAGCGCTGTATCGTACAACTGGGATATGTAATGTCGGATAGAAAACGATTCAAAACTTTTTCAATTTCACCAAAAAAATTTCAATCATGATCTTCAGATTCAAAACGATTAACTACGATAGAAATTCTATCGTAGAAAAACCATTGAAACCGAAAACTGAAAAACCCTATAGGTTACGATAGATTACGGTGCGTTTTCTATCTGGCGGATATAGTCTATGCGTTTTAAATGATTAAATCCGATAGAAACGGATAGGAAACGATAGAAAACTATTCGTTTTAAATCGTTTTCTATCGATTTTTTTCGATTTTTTTATAAGGGTTTTCATCCATTTTGTTTATATTTTTCAATTGAGAATTAATTATTATATATAATAGTAGATTGTATTACTAGTGCGAATGCGTTTTCCAAACAAGAGGTAGTAATAACTCGCGTTTGGAAAACGCATTCGCACTAGTAATACACACTATTTTTTGTAACAAGTGCGTAAAATTTATAAATATTTATTTAATTGTTCATTAATTATTCATTTAGTTATAAACAAATTTAAGCTTTTTAAATAATTAAAGTGCGCCATCTTCGTTGTAATAGTTGTAAATTATACTAGCTCGAAAATATAAACATAAGAACCCAACTAAAACAACACATAGGAATCCAATAAGAGCTTTCAAATTGTAAACTTTGAAAAACTAAATAAATTGATTTTTCTTGCAATTCAAATGATGCAATGTTTTTAAGTTGTTATGGTAAGTTATTTAAATTATTATTTTGATATGTTAGTGCTATAAAAATATTATATATATATAGATAGATATATGGATAGATTGAACTACAAACCTCACAAGCAGGTGGCGTTACTGTCAGGCTTACAAAATATTTTGTGGTCATATGTGCGGAAAAGTAGTTTTTTCTTTTATTCTATTCTAGTACAAAATTGAATATTTTTTACGGATGTGTTACAACAAATTAATTCCTTAATTCATTATATTACAATTAATTCGTAATACCTAATTTGCTAAATTAATTAAAAATCATAAAACAAAATTTTACGGTTATCGATTTGAAATTTTTTTGAATAAAAAACTTCATTAAAACTTAAATATGCTATTTGCTGCATTTAAAATTAAATGAAAAGAGGCGTGGTTTCATTAAATGCAAATTTAAATGAAATCGGTTTATTAAGTTCTCGAACGCTGTCATCTGTCATTCATTAAATGATTCATTAAATGGTTAATATCTCATTAAGTAATCGAACGCACTCCTAAACATTATAATAACTTTATATCATTACATGCGTTCCTTTGGAACAAAATAGCTGCTCAAAGCAGCTTTTGAGTAGATCACCAATGGAACACCAAAAATTTGAAAATTTTTCAAAAAAAACCACAATATTATTATTATTAAAATTTTTTATTTTTGGCTGATATTTAGATCTGACTGGTCCATTTTATTATTAAAAATACCAAAACAAGTTTATAACCGATCTAAATAAAATCGAAAAATAAACTGCTTTTCAACTACACAACTTGTTCGAGGTAGAGTAGATCAAAGCAAATTTGAGTAAGTTTGATTTTCAATGGAACGCGCCTATTGTGAAGCATAAAATGTTTTTTGTTTGGTAAATACACAAGAAAAATTTTAAAATATTCTTATAATTTATTTTATCCACGACTACTAAAGAATATATGCTTTCCATGCGTATGTCTTCCATTGTAATTGTATTCATTCCACAACTAGTGAATTTGATTAAAATTCTTTAACAGTTCTATAGTTTATTAAATATTCCTTTAACAAATTAAACAACAAACTTGTTTTGTTTTTCGCGATCTTTGATGTATTTATTTCAATATGGCGATACAAATTTTTGCAAGAAAGCTGGAAATTAAACAAAATATTTTACAGTCGTGGATAAAATAACATCTTGTATTTGCTTAGGATGATGGCAATTCTTCACTCGGATGATTCCTCGGATGAAACTTCATCCTCGTGAAGAATTGCCATCATTCTAGGCTCATACAAGAATTTACTATTATTTACTTATTTTTGTATAAAATATTATCATCAATGTTATAAACAACTTGAAATACACATACAAAAATAAGTTTCTATAGTATTTTATTTGAAAATATATGGACGACAATCCTAATAAAATATTGATGTACAGAATAACATGAAATCGTCCTAAAATTTCATTTAAATTCAATTATCCGGAATTTTCGATTATCTGGCATGCAACAATCCCCGAGCATTCCGGATAATTCTGCTTTTACTATATACCCAATCTCTTACACATGATAGATGTCTTATATCTAATTCATTTTGCGGTGGACAAAGCATTAAATTTGATAGTATTATCTTCAGCAAGAAAGTTTGTGATAAAACTAAGAAATCTATTCACCCAAGAAATCTATTCAGCTATTCACCCAAATTAGTTGGAATATGCTTAGCACATTGCACACATTAAGAAATATCAGATATTAAATCACCAGCCGTGTTTCCTGTTCCAGTTTTTATGAGAGCAATTAGCAGTATCTATTAAAATGTGGCCACTGGCCTGGCCAGGCATAAACAGTTTTTGGGCGATCCTGAGATTGTTCGAAATAAAAATGTAGCTGACGTTGGACAAACAATATAAACATTTCCACTGTAAATTAGTGCATTTTTAAATTTTTTGTATATTTTATATTTTCAGTCCGATTTCATCCGGAATATTTACCGAAAATTGACACAATATAGGACTTATTCACGTAGAAGCAGACATATTAAATATCCTAGGAAAGTACATTTGCTATCGAAATCTCTATATAATTGATTTTTTTTCTATTTTATGTTTTGGTTTTGTTGTTTTTTCTTTACATAAGGTATTAACTTCAAGTTTTAAGTTTTTTAACTCCAAGCGAATTATGTTGAACTTTGAACTTCTGTTCTGCAAAGTATGTTGAACTCCAAGCAAATTCTGTTGATCTATAAGTAATTTATTTGTCCATGCATGGAATACTTTCGTCATGTTTGTGGAGGTGCTTGGTAGGAAACCATTAAATATTTAGACTCTGGGCAGACAAGAGAAATGCGGTTGATTGATAATACTGAGGTGGCTCAACCAAGAAATCGGGCCGAACCAAGAAATATGACCAAACTGCCAATCTACTTTAATTCCAATTTAAATAATTGCGCCGTTTAGAGAAAGCCATATCCTTATCCTTCCATTTCCCCAAATTCCTTAGTTTTCTAGATGGCATAGAACCTTCGGATGATTAAAACCTAAATAATGAACATTTCTCACTTTGTGTACTAACTACTAACAAAGCCAGATCCGGCCGATAACTGAGCCTAATATAATGCTAGTCGGCATATTCACTATACAAATGCATTGGTCTACCATTGTTTTATTTAACACTTTGCAAACTTTATAAATAATCAAAGCTGAACTTGGTTGTTACCTCACTTAAAAGGGTGTTTTATTTATTAACTATATTATTGGAAATCAACTATCCTAACAACTTATTTTAAAAAGGTGAAGCTGAATCTCAATTTAATATATATAGAAATACATAAACATTTTTTGTTAAATCATCAAACATATTTTTGGAATAATATTTTACGTCAACATGTGTTTTAGTTTTTCAATTTAATTTTAACTATTTAACAGGTTCAGTGTTTAAGTTTATCATCACCTTCAAATATTTTTATATTAACCAAAACAAAATTAATTTTTTTACATAGTTATTAGGAAATTATAAGCATACACACACAATCTATTCAAAATAAAAAATAAATGTATAAATATAGAATTTTTTTCAATTTTCCACTGTAAACAAATTTTCATTTTTTAAATAATTTTCAGTTATATTTACTAGAAAATCTCTAACATTGTTGTAGTACATACTTTAAATTTTAAATGAAAATATTATTATTGAGACTGTGTAACTAACTAATGAGAATGTGTACGAGGATGTTGTAGACAAAAAAGATATAGAAGAAAGTTGGAAAAATTAAGTTGAAAGCATTAAAACACTATAGAAAATATCGTTTCATTTTTTAGTTTTATAAGGTTAATGACCTAATAGAATTTCCTGGAACAAAACTTATTAAGAAGGTGACTACCGTATTAATTTTAGGGAAATATATATACACACACACACACACATATATATATATATATATATATATATATATATATATATATATATATATATATATATATATATATATATATATATATATATATATATATATATATATATATATATATATATATATATATATATATATATATATATATATATATATATATATATATATATATATATATATATATATATATATATATATATATATATATATATATATATATATATATATTGTGACGATTATGGAAGATGATAGAACACAACAACAATAGAACTTTCAAGAAAATTCTCATTAGTTCTACAAATATAAAAATCAAAAGATACAAAAGGTAACAATGCAACCAAAGTAAACATTTAATAGGAAGTATTTGTTTTATCGAATAAGGATTGGTTAACGAAATAAAAATTGGTAAATAAAACAATTGAAAAGAATAGATTTCACACCTAGGTGTCAATATTTGAAGATCGTCTTATTGTTGATAAAGGAAAAAAAAAGGGTGTGTTCTATCTAGAACATTACAGCAGTTTCGAGGTTATTTCATGTAGTAGATATAAAATTGTTGGCGATATAAAGAGTATAAAGTTGTTAGCGATACAAAAAGTATAAAAATTTAGCAGTGATAAAGGCGAAGTAAAATTAACAGTGTTATAAGTAGAAAGTTAAAAGTGATATTGTGAACAAGTATAAAACAATTATAAGTGGTGAAATATTGTTAGTAGCAGAAGAACTACTAAAAGGGGAATAGTAATAGGAGAAATATTATTATTGTAAAATCTTGAACGAATAAAATTATAACGTTTAGAAAATCCATTGTGTTTTAAATTTCCTGATTTAGTGATCGAACTAAATAATTGTAACTCGGCTAAGAAACGTTACAACTGGTGTCAGAAGTGAAATTGGGAAATAAGATGGATTTGAATGGATTAAAAGTTCAAGATCTGAAGAGCGAATTGGAGAAAAGGAATCTTTCAACAACGGGAACTAAGAATGAGTTGAAAGAGCGATTAATAAAAGCTATGGAAGCAGCTGGATTGGATCCAGAAAAATATCGTTTTGGGCAAGAAGAAGCAGATGAAAATCCAGATGCAGGAAATAGTGAAGCTAAAGATGGTGCTGTTGAAGCAACGAGGCAAGTCGTACCAGCAAACAACGACTTTGCACAGTTAATGGCTATGATGGAGCAAATGAGTTTCAACATGAGAGCAGATGTAAAGGCAAACATGGAGGTTATGAACAAAAAGTTAGATTTGCAAAGTAACAGCATGAGTAATGAAATGAAAAAGTTAGATGCAAACATCGCTTCAAGTCGAGAAGAAATTAGCTTGGTTAAAACACACATCGACGAGAAACTTCTACATATGGCAGCGAATCTACGCACCGAAGTAGAGAAAATTGTGGATGAAAAAGTCGAGAAAGTGCAAAAAGAAGTTGAAGTTCTGGAACAGAAAGTACAATCGAAAGTAGATGACTTTAAAGTAGAAGTAGAAAGAAGGCTTCAAGATGTTGAAATTAAAGGTAAAACAATTCACACGGTTCAACAAACACAAAGCATGAAGTTAAAATCGCCCACATACGATGGTACATCATCGTTTGGAATTTTCAAATTCCAATTTGAAACAGCAGCTGATCAGAACAGTTGGAACGAACCACATCGTGTGGCAGCTTTAATAGTGGCACTGAAGGGTGAAGCAGCAGAAATAATACAATCAGTTCCAGAACAAGATCGAAGGAGCTACAATGAGATCATGAAGGCTTTAGATCGCAAATATGGTAGTGACCACAAACGGGAGATATACAGACTTGAGTTGAAGGGTCGCTACCAGCGAATAGGAGAAAGTCTGCAAGAGTTTTCGTCTGCGATCGAACGTCTGGTACATATGGCACATGGAAATACATCACCAGACTATATGGAAAGAATGAAGATAGATGCGTTCATCGACGGCATAAGAGATCCAGAGACGCGGAAGTCAGCTGTGATGACGCCTAAAGCTACATTTGCTGAAACAATAGCTTGTGCATTGACTAGTGAGACGGCACAAGCAATTGTCAAACCAACAATCAAGGTACGCCGTGTAGAAATGGAAGAAGAGGACAGTTTTAGGCCTCAAAGAAGACCCAAAGAATTCAACAGTAGAATAAGATGTTGGGTATGTGACAAACTTGGTCACATATCTCGAGAATGCAGAGAGGCTAGACGAAAACGGGGCAGATCAACATCACCAATCAGACGGAGATCATCTGAAGAAAAGGCTCAAGCGGGAGAGGATGGTCAAATAGTAGCGGAAGGGTTAAACTAAAACGAGTCAGCTTTAAGGGGCGTAAGCTGGCTCCCACAACCGAATGCCCCATAATCTCCATCCCTATTTCAAGAATCGCAAGGAATGGTGACAGTCTAACGATTGGAGCTGAAATTGATGACAACAACTGTACCATTACGCTAGATACTGGAGCAACTCGCACAATAGTCCGTACAGATTTACTAGAAGGGGAGTTACAACCAGCGGAAAAATATCGAATACAAACAGCAACAGGGGAAAGTGCAACTATCAGGGGAAGCAAAGTTGCTGATATAAATATAGGAAATACGCACTTTCAGCATGAAGTTCTAGTGGCAGACATCGTTGATGAAGTAATTTTGGGTATGGACTTCACGAATGGATTTGTAATAGACGCTGGAAATGGAGTACTCAAGTATGGTAACGTAGAGTTGGCTCTTCAGATGAATGGTGCAGAATCAAGCATGAGATTGGAACATCGCGAAAAGCTGTCACCTAATACCGAAACAATCGTCTGGGGAAGTGCACATGGAGATGCAGATGCATTATCAAGAAGGCCATGCCAGGTGGAATGCAAGCACTGTAATCGGGTGGAGAGTAAGGAAAACATTAATGATGTCAGGCTTCTGCAAGTGCTTTCTAGTGAAGACTGGACACCTGAAGTAGTAAGAAAGGAGCAACTGCAAGATCCTAGCTTAGCACCAATAATAAAGTTCAAGGAAAAAGGAGAAAAACCTACATGGAGTGAGATTGCCGATAAAAGTCAAACGTTGAAGGCATATTGGGCACAATGGGACAGTCTCTGTATTGAAGATGGATGCTTGAAAAGAATTTGGGAAAGTCCTGACGGATCAGTTAAAGAATCAATGATAGTAGTTCCCAAAATAAGAATACCTCAAGTATTAAAGGAATATCATGAAGGAACCAGTGGCGGTCACCTGGGTATTAACAAAACCCTTGCTAAAGTACGGCGTAGATTTTATTGGTCAGGAGCACGTCAATCGGTAGTGGAATGGTGTCAAGCATGCGATCAATGTGCGGCTGCAAAGGGACCTGCAAGAAGAAGTCGTGGTAACATGAGGCAGTATAATGTTGGAGCACCATTCGAGAGAATTGCAATGGATATAGCTGGACCATTTCCGACTTCTGATAACAACAACAAATATGTGCTAGTCATAATGGATTATTTTAGCAAATGGCCAGAAGTGTGTGCAATACCAAACCAAGAAGCAACAACGATCGCTGAAGCAGTAGTTAGCAATTGGATAAGTCGCTACGGAGTGCCGATGGAGATTCACACAGATCAAGGAAGAAATTTTGAATCTACCATATTTCAAGAAATCTGTCAGATACTTGGAATTAATAAAACTAGAACAACTGCTTCACATCCCCAATCAGACGGCATGGTGGAAAGATTTAATGCTACTCTTGAGAAATATCTAGCAAAAGTAGTAAACAAGAATCAACGTGATTGGGACCGTCATATTCCGTTATTCTTGATGGCTTATAGATCAGCAGTGCATGATGCAACCAAAACGACGCCAGCTACAACCATTTTTGGAAATGATTTACGGCTACCTGGTGATCTGAAGTTTGGGATTATTCCATCGTCAACATTATGTGTCCAAGATTATGTTAATAAACTTCAAAAAGAACTTGAGGAGGTACACACGTTTGTCAGACAGAAAGCACAGATAGCCAGTGATCGAATGAAGGCTCGGTATGACATTCGCGCAAACAACAAAGGATTTGAGGAAGGACAACTAGTGTGGCTACACAATCCACAGCGGAGAAAAGGACTATCTCCAAAACTACAAACATCTTGGGAAGGACCTTATACCATCATAACAAAATTAAACGATGTCGTTTATCGAATAAAGAAAGGTCAACGAACGAAACCAAAAGTCGTTCATCTAGAAAGATTAGCACCCTACAGAGGGGGAGATTTAGATTCTATTCGGGACGAACAGAAATAAGTGGGGGAGAATGTGACGATTATGGAAGATGATAGAACACAACAACAATAGAACTTTCAAGAAAATTCTCATTAGTTCTACAAATATAAAAATCAAAAGATACAAAAGGTAACAATGCAACCAAAGTAAACATTTAATAGGAAGTATTTGTTTTATCGAATAAGGATTGGTTAACGAAATAAAAATTGGTAAATAAAACAATTGAAAAGAATAGATTTCACACCTAGGTGTCAATATTTGAAGATCGTCTTATTGTTGATAAAGGAAAAAAAAAGGGTGTGTTCTATCTAGAACATTACAGCAGTTTCGAGGTTATTTCATGTAGTAGATATAAAATTGTTGGCGATATAAAGAGTATAAAGTTGTTAGCGATACAAAAAGTATAAAAATAAATTTAGCAGTGATAAAGGCGAAGTAAAATTAACAGTGTTATAAGTAGAAAGTTAAAAGTGATATTGTGAACAAGTATAAAACAATTATAAGTGGTGAAATATTGTTAGTAGCAGAAGAACTACTAAAAGGGGAATAGTAATAGGAGAAATATTATTATTGTAAAATCTTGAACGAATAAAATTATAACGTTTAGAAAATCCATTGTGTTTTAAATTTCCTGATTTAGTGATCGAACTAAATAATTGTAACTCGGCTAAGAAACGTTACAATATATATATATATATATATATATATATATATATATATATATATATATATATATATATATATATATATATATATATATATATATATATATATATATATATATATATATATATATATATATATATATATATATATATATATATATATATATATATATATATATATATATATATATATATATATATATATATATATATATATATATATATATATATATATATATATATATATATATATATATATATATATATATATATATATATATATATATATTAGGGTGTCCCAAGACATAGAGCAAAAAAATTTTTTTGCAAAATTTTATACGCATACCCGCTAAATTTTTTCCAATTAACCTTAAAAACTTAAATTAAAAGTTTTACTGCGATTGGATGACGATAACCCGTGCCGACTTGAAGTTGAACTTTAACGTACGAGCTTTTACTGCGATTATTGTGCAATTATTTGAGAAATTATTTTACTCTCATTAAATAAAACGCCAATGAATTAGAAAAAGACATTACTTTGGTCTGAAAGTCCTAAGTATTACATTCTCGAGCCAAAAATGAAATTCTTACCCCATTTATGGACGTTTTAGGACTTACTGATTCTAAAAAAAACTGTATGTCTGTCTGCCGTCACAACCGACGAAATCTAGAAAACCGCTGGAAGGGATCTCAAAAATTTTTGTTTCTAAAAACAGGATTACTCAATTGTAACAGCCAAAATGACGATGTGTTCGATAACTGTACGGGAAGTGTGTCGAAAAAAATCGTCAAGTATGTCAAAACAAGAAAATATGCCTATATTTTGCTTAAAAACGTTCATTTTAAGTGATTGCGAATAGGAACATTGAATTTGGAGAAATTTTGATGGTCGGTATTGGTATGTGAAACCAAAATCTAAATTATTGCGTTATAAGTTTGTCAAAAAAATGTTGTCAAGTGTGTCAAAAGAATGATTTTCATTTTACTTAATTTTTTGGAACAATATGAAATTAATTATTTGTTTGACATGAAATGTTATCGAACATGAAATTGGACATGGAAATTTTTGATTTTGTTATAATTTTTAGAATATTTTAAAAATTTTTGAATTTTTGAAAAAAGTTTAAATTTTTGATTTTGTAATAATTTTTGGAATGTTTTTAGAACTTTAAAAAATAGTTTAAATTTTTTGTTTTATTTTAATTTTTAGAATATTTTTTGAATTTTGAAAGAACCATGAATTTTTGGTTTTGTAATATTTTCTTGGAACGCTAAATGGAGAGGTTTTTGAGTAGTTTGCTGGGTGTTTCATCTTTTCACTAAGTTATATTAATTTATGATCTGTTATAATTTTCCGGCACTTATTAATATTTCGAGTTAGTTTTGTAATAAATTTCTAAACAGAAATAAAAAAATATTTATACTTTAACAAAGAGTTTTATGTTTGATATACATCGCTGCCCAAAACTAAAAGCAATGTCCTCATAAAAGTTTTTTGCCGAAAACTATATCAAAATCCTTAATCCAGACCGAAGTCTTGATATCTCAGAGCTTGAGGTTTCAGTCCCTCCATATTTTAATATTATTTTTAATTACAACAACTATTACTAAGCATATTTTCTTTTCAATGTTTGCTGTTTACAGTCCGGATATAACATCTTGTGCTTTTGTACGCAACATAACAAATATTGCCTCAATTGTAATTAAACAATGAAAGTCCTGCATTAATTAGACCGCTCTTTCAGCTGTATCTGAACGATACAGCTGAAATGCTCTAAGCATTGATATCTCCTTTTTAATTATTATTTCTATTATTATTTAATCTACTTTCAATTTATCAATTTTGGAAACAGGCACCATTCCACCTTTTCTCTATAGCATTCTATTTTATGATGATCAACTTATTGCCAATGATCTCTAATTTTTTGAAAAAGTGGAATGTCCGGGCTTATTATAGGCAGTTGTTTTATTTTCACTTCAAAAAGACTTTTTAACACCAGCTCGTACATGTGATGGTTGCAAGCGAAAATAAGTTTTTCTATATTGATTTTTTTCAACGCGCACACAAACGATGTGTATTCGAAGCAGTTATAGTATCACAGCAGAGAATTTGCACTTTGTCTTGAGTTTTCAGTCTAAAATAACATTCCAAGCGTGTCTATAGAATTATTCAGTTTTGGCACAAAAATTGTTCTTTGTTTTCGTATGAAATGTATTATATTAAAAAACAATATATTATACAACAATACTATACGAGAGCTTGTCCATTTGAAGGAAGTTTTGGGTTACCTTTTATGTATATTTTTTGTTTAGAACTACCTAGTTCGACGGACATATTTATTTTTCAAGAAAAATTCGTATAACCGACAAGACCTTTAGAAATTATAAGCACATCAAAAAAGGTATGCGCGCTAAAGTACACAATCAAGTATTGAGATGTTTAGGTCCAAGTCGGCACGGGTTACTGTTATTTAAATTGCATGAAATTTTTTTTACAGTTGTTTTGGCATAAAAGAAAAAAAATTAAAGGGTATGCGTTAAAAAAAATCAATTTTAATTTTTCTGGGACACCCTAATATATATATATATATATATATATATATATATATATATATATATATATATATATATATATATATATATATATATATATATATATATATATATATATATATATATATATATATATATATATATATATATATATATATATATATATATATATATATATATATATATATATATATATATATATATGTGTGTATATGTGTGTGTGTGTAGATGTGTGTAGTTATCCGGAATGCTCGGGGATTAGAGCTTGCCGGATAATCGAAAATTCCGGATAATTCAATGTAAATGAAATTTTAGGACGATTTCATGTTATACTTCATATAAATATTTTATTAGGATTTTCGTCAGTATACTTTCAAATAAAATACTAGAAACTATTTTTGTGTATTTCATGTTGTTTATAACATTGATTGCAAATAATATTTGATACAAATACAAAAAGAAGTAAATGAAATAAATAATAAGAATATTTTAAAATTTAAAAGTCAAACCAAAATATATTTCTTGTGAATTCCTAAACAAAAAAAACATCTTTCTCCTCGTTCAAAAACACTCCTTCAATAACACGTTCAAACTTTGTTGCTTTTTAAAAAGAGATGCAGTGCTCTTAACGTTATGAATGGTCAATGTTGTTGGTAAAAGAAAACACATTTTCATATTCAACTTGTTTAATTTATAAATAAATTCCGCACAGTAAGGGAACTTTCTTTATGTGATTTTTGTAAGAAAATGTAAATCTTATTTTTATACTATTTTGATTTCTTTATTAAAATTAATAAAAAATCAAAAAAAATCTTCAAGTTGGGTTTTTTTCTCGCCGAGATGAATCTGAATTCTAAAAACAATAACAAACACATGATGATGTTCTGTTTGCATCACAGAGTAGTGATCTGATCTATATTAAGACAAACAAACAAGTAATTCAAGGAGGTAGTCGTTAATCGAAAAAGAAATAAACAATTTTGGTTTGATATTGGATTGCCCATGTGAAGTTTTAAATTTTTTAAATTTGTAATTAAAAATGAATATTCGACCCAAAAAATAATAACAATATAAAATATATCGTTTCATTGAGAAGAGAAGAGGGTGATTCTAAAATCTAAACCATTGAAATAGTAAAAAGAATTAAACACCTTTAATATTTATTTACAATTTGGTTGGTTCAGGTTGACTGACATTTAGATATGTTGTAACAAAAAATACATTTCATTTCCCAAGTGGTTTAATTTTGTATACAAATAGTCTCTCAATTAAAGACAATCATTTTAACGTTCGTTTATTTTAATTTTATTAGTTCAATGTATTTTTGATGATTAAATGTTGAATCATTTGATTAATGACGATATTACAAACCAAAAATTGGCATTTACCAAGAAATATTAATAAAACTGTATGTTACATATTTGAAAATGTGTAATATTGTTTAGTTATGTCGAAATTTATACAATATTGAATATATATCTTTTTATACTCTTTAGTGTTTACATAACTTAAGAATAATTGTATATGTATTATTTAATTAGGAGCTAAAGTGGTACTTTTTGTGTTGAGTTTATAGTTTGGCAATTATAGACGAAACACAAAAAGTCACTTTAACTCCGAATTAGATACACTATTTTTTCGGTAAACGTTTAAATTTGTTTATAAATATGAAATTAATTTAATACATCAAATTTTTTATAAATATGCTTTAAAAAGGAATATATGAGGTAATAAATTTTCTAAAATTAATTTTTATTGATTTTAATTCATTAAAATGAACTGAAATGTATGCTGTTTTGAACAAATTCAAAAAACAAATTGAGCAAATTCCGACGCCGTAAAAATATGAAATTCACTTTACTGCCGCCGTAAAAATATGAAAATTACTTTACTGCCGTCGTAAAATTATAAAAGTTACTTAACAGCCACCATAAAAAAAAATAGAAATGGCGTTGTTTTACAGCCGCTTTGTGTAAATAATAATACCTAGTGTAAATAATAATAAAGCTAAATAATAATAGTATATTTTCTTTCAAGAGATGAAAATGCTACTTTTTCGGACCGAAAATTCGTTCACGAGACGCTTTAGCGTCGAGTGGGCAAATTCACAACCGTAAAATGTTTTCATCTCGCGTAGGAAATACAATTTTTTCTATGATAGTAAACATATAAGAGATATTTATTAGAAATTATTAAATTAGAAATCGACACGATAACGTTTAAAATTCATATTCTATTTTGTCATTGTTGTGTTGTTTAAAAAACTTTGTAAATTATATGAAAATACCATAGCAACTACAATTTGTTACTCTTTTTACACTAGTGGCAAAGAATCTATTTTCACAGGGGATTAAGCGTGATGAAAAGTCATATGCTATCATTGAAAAATTGTAGTTGCTATGATATTTTCACATGATTTTACAAATTTTTTAAGACAAAGCAACCATGAAAAAATAGAATATGATCTTTGACTGTTATTATGTCAATTTCTAATTTTATAATATGCAAGTTGAAAACATTTTACATTCGTGAAATTGCCCCACTCGACGCTAACGCGTTTCGTGAACAAATTTTCACTCACGAAAAAGCAGTAGTTTCATCTCTTGTAGCAAAATGTACTATTTCACTAAATAACAAATTGGTTGTAATATGATATTTTGTGGAGTGAGTGGAATATTGTCCATTCCTGAGGCTTTGTTGATGTTTAACCCCTTTAAAAGTTTAGCGACTATTTTGGAGTGAAGTTCAGAGCAAAGCGTTCAGCGAACAAGCTAGCTTTTCTTGCGGGATCATTGACGATTAAATCACCATCAATAATAGAGGGAATAGAAAATTTTTTACCAGAACTTAAAGAATTAATGGCACTGTAGAAACTCTTGTCAGAAACAGACATAGACGTAAGTTTTGAGGCTTTCGTTCTGTCAATTTCAGACTTTTCGTTTGAGATAATCTATGGTTAGATATTTTGTTGGCCTTTAGATATTGGGATCGTTTAGAGGGAGTTTTGTTATGAATCCAATTATTAAATGATCTACGTTTGTTTCTAAGTGCCGCTTTGGCGGCTTTCGAATACAAGTATTTTTGTTCGGGTTTTACTATGGAGAAAGGGACAAATTTATTGATAGCAAATTGAATGGTTTCTGTAAAGTTTTGAGCAGAAACATTTACATTGTCAGTGTAAAAACAACGTCGGTCGAAAGGGAAACCATGGAAAAATGTTTGAAGACATTTATGACATTTACACTTACCCATTTTTGAGTAGTGAAATATTTTACGGGGTTTGGGAGCTGCAGTTTTAAGTAAATCAATTTTAATAACTGATGAAATTAAATAATGATCAGAATTTCCAATACTACCTTTCGCGACATCGACACTCGTAATATCTGGCATTGTGGTAAGATAGAGATCTAAAAGAAAACTATTATCACCACCATTATGGGGAGTGAAAGTCGGGTTTTTAACAATTTGGAATAGGTCCAAGATTTGTTGTTCTAAGCAAACGTTGTTTGTTTCTGGTCTGTATCGCTCCCCTAACTCACCTGAGAACATAAACTTATTTCATGACCTATCTGAAAAAATTGATAGGTTGACTGAGTATCTTAATGCCAAATCTATAGTTCTTCGTGACTTTAATGTCCACAATAAAGAATGACTCACACACAGTTGACCATCCCACTTCTGATAAGGTATAGGTAAACAGGCTGAGCTATTTGCATTACACGCAGATTATAGATCAGTCTACCAGAGTGCCTGACATCCCTGGACAGAGTAGTAACATACTGGATTTGTTTTAACAAATGATCCTTACCTGGTACATTTTGAAGTATTGGAGCCTTTAGGTGGTTCAGATCATAATTTGATTTCTACACAGTTAGATTCATAAATTCAAAAACAATTTAAAGCTAACCCTCATCTTGTTTGGGACTTAAAAACTGCAAATTGGGGGGTCTTAGAGTTTTTTTAAGCGGTTTCCATAGAAACGTAATTGTCTTGCCGACCATGACCCTAACTTAGCAGCGTTATATTTTTCGGAGCTAATCTTGAGGACATGAGGAGATTTATTCCTAATAGATTAGCCGTTCCTAAGGCTGACCTATGGTTTTCAAATAAATGCAAAAAAGCGATTAAAATTAAGAAAAAAGCATTTCAAAAGTTTAATCAAAACAAAATCGATGAAAACCTTAGACAATACCGAATTGAAAGAAATATGTGCAGGAAACTAATAGATGCAGAAAAAAATCTCTTTAATAGGAAAAAAGCTTCCAAATGGGCTGAGCACCCACCCAACTGGTTCACGTAATTTCTTTAAAGCGGTTATGGTTGTCCAAGGAAATTTTTGTAAGTCTTCTCTACCTCCTCTTATTGATAGAGATATACTGGTCATTGACCCAAAAGAAAAACCTTCTGGGTAATTATTTCTCAAAAAAATTCTACACTAAGCGAACTCAATTTCGTACCTAAGCCTCCTAGAGTTGCACACATAATGGGGAGGAATACGTCCTGATCGTATTCCTCCAATTATTCTAAAACATTCTATAGGGAGCTAGCACCAATCCGTACTAAAATCTTTTATTTTTCATTATAAGAAAGATGTTTTTTCCCGAAATATGGAAAATGGCCAGTATATACAACCAGTTCCTAAAAAGAGTAGTAAAACTGATCCAACAAATTACAGATCCATTTCAATTTCAAGGTTGTTTCTAAAATTTTTGAGAAATAGTGAGAAAAAAAAGCCATACCCTACCTATAGATAATGGTACCAAACCAATCAAAAACGAGAAAAATCTATAGAAATTAAATTACAGATAAACCAAACTAACTATCGATAAATTTTTATTAGTTTGAATTATCTGAATTATTTGATTTGGTTGATCCAGATTCATTAAAAGTATGTTAAGTAATGTCATTTTGCTTTGATAAAAAATATATGCAAATCGGTGTAGCATTTTTTATCCATCAATCGAGAAGTTTAATTAATGGGCATTATTTAGCAAATTGATTTACTATTGACATAAAGATTGTTACATTGATTTGCATAAAACTATATAAATAAAATTTTGGAAATCGATAAATTTAAAAACTTGCTGATATTAGAACAACTATCACTATTTGTTTTTTAGAATTACTTTGTTTTGACATTTTTCAAAACCAGTTTTAATGGGCCTCAATATATTTCCTCAAACTATTATACAGTCGGCAAACTAAATTACTACGAATTCGGCCATCTACCGAGTAAATAGACGCCAGAAAAGGCGCTCAAACTTTTAAAAATGCCGGGATTGGGTCACAAACCTATAGAAAGAAAAAGGAAGCGGTCGATCAGACCAAGGTTAATTTCTTTCATGGAAATAGTTATTACCTTTATTCAAATACTGTTATATTTTTGCATGCTCATAACGCACCTTATATTTTAACCCTTTGAGTCATGGTGCCATTATTTGATGACATCATATTCAACCTGCTCATAAATTTACAGCTAATTCCAAAATAATATATTTTCTCTTTTGAAATTTACTTTGATGATGGCAAATCATACTGAAAAAGTTTTTCTTTTAAAATTGGCGATAACATGTATAGCAACACTTCATATTTATATTGCTGTTCAAACGATTTAAAGTTAAGCAGTTTAACGATTTAAAGTTAAGCACAACACGGGTGTTGTAAAGTGCAATAATTTTAAAATAAAGTATTAAAATATTATCTAAATTTGTACGTATTATTTAACAGTTAATATTGGTTCATCAATTTAAAAGAAAATAAGTAAGTATTCATTAACAACAAATAGTTATAGTGACCATTTAAAAATAGTGTAATCAATTGATGACAAATCTTTACAACGGTTGCCGTTTTAAAAATTTATTGCAATCAAATGATGACAATTCTTTATAAGAGGTGTATTATATGTTGTTTTAAATTTGTGTAAATTTGTTTGTTTCTACATATGTATGTGTTTTTCTACACGTGTATATAATTAAAAGCTTTGACACCCACCACTTCTAAAATGAATTCAACAAATCAATCCATATATATAAAAGGTCGAAAGTAAGACCATTATAAGAATTGTAATATGATAATATGAGACACTATCCTGTTCAAAATAAAAGCAAAGCAGCTTCAAGTTGTAAATTTCCAAAATATAAAGGTCACTCCAGAATTCAATATACCACATGCAAAGCACACCTGTGTCTAAATAAAGACAATAACTGCTTTTTTGGAATTTCACACGCCTTAACCCTTTTAGACAGTATTTAAATTTAAAAGAGAAAAAATGTTTTCCTGTATTTCTTAGTTAATACTGGTCTATTTAAGTAAAAAAATACAAAAAAAATTGATCAGCTCTCTCGGAATGGCCCCTGGGGGCTGTCATCATTTGATGACAAATTTACACAACGGTCACAAAAAATCATATAATAGTAGTTTATGTAACAAGTACGCAAAATATGGTTTCAGCGGACGAATCGTAATGTTTCCGAACGAGGCGCTAGCCGAGTCCGTAATATGAAGATGAGTCTGCTAAAGCCATTAGCGTACGTGTTGCGTACAACGTTTTACTTCGGTCTGAAAGACCTAAGTATTACATTCATGAGCTCAAAGTGAAATTCTTACCCCCACTTTTTTTGGCATTTCTCGACGTTTTAGGACCTACTGATTCTAAAAAAGCAAAAAAAAATGTGTGTCTGTCTGTCGGCCGGCCGCCGGCCGTCGTCATTACCTACACTGCAGGGAAAACGGCTGAAGGGATTTCAAAATTTTTTTTTCTAAAAATAGGTATTCACAAGGAACAGGTCCGAAAGGACGCTGTGTTCGATAACTGTACCGAAAGTATGTCAAAAAAATCATTATGTGTGTCAAAAATAGCAAATTTTCATATTTTTGGCTTAAAATACGTTCATTTTAAGTGATTACGAGTAGGAACATTAGATTTGGAGAAATCTTGATGGTCGGGATTGGTATGTGAGATCAAAAACTAGATAATTGCATTATAAGTTTGTCAAAAAAATGTTGTCAAGTGTGTCAAAAGAAAGATTTTTACATATTTATTTTTTTACCTAATTTTTTGGAAAAAAAATAAAATTAATTGTTTGTTTGAAATGAAGTTTTATTATTATTATTGAGAATTATGGCATTATAAGTTTGTCAAAAAAATGTTGTCAAGTGTGTCAAAAAAAGAAAGATTTTTATTTATTTTTTTACCCAATTTTTTGGAAAAAAATAAAATTGTTCGTTTGAAATGAAACTTTATTATTATTATTGAGAATTATGGAATTATAAGTTTGTCAAAAAAATGTTGTCAAGTTTGTCAAAAGATTTTTATTTAGTTTTTTACCTAATTTTTTGGAAAAAAAAATTATTTGTTCGAAATGAAATTTTATTATTATTATTGAGCATTATGGCATTATAAGTTTGTCAAAAAATGTTGTCGCATGGAGGGATCAGTTTTTATTAATTTGTTAATTTTTTTCTATTTTTTTGATCCACGGGTGTGACAACCCCGCGTACTCCAGTCCCTGCTATTGGCACATGAGTTAACGTGAGATATCACATACCACTGGCAATAGCAGTGAGATATCACTAGCCAAGGTGATATCTTAGGGGTGCTGGCGGATGAACTGTATTCAGTCAACGGTAGCACTCTCAATCTTAGCTAATAAATATTCCTTGATGCTGGAACGCTGTAGCTTGCTCGATGAAACGAGCCTTCATATAACTACATATCTGAGCTTTAATCATTGAAAAATATACTGCGTCCCATAATCAGGGATTATGCCATTGGCTGGACTATTGGCAAACCAATTTTAGTTTTGTTCCTGCAAATTTGTAAAACAAATTTGCTTTTTATCTCTTTTTTTTATTTTTATTTTCCCTATCCTATCACGAAATATTGGCCTATGTCATATTTTATATGTGATAGGATTTATGGTTTAGTTATCCATTACTTAACAAAAAAATATTAAAAAAAAACAAAAAAAAAACGGATTTGCGTCCATTAACATCCTTAGAACGCATGTTGTTGTGGGACCTTGGTCTTAAAAAGTTTTTATGTGTTGTTGTGACACATATTGTAATGCCTACTACACATCACATTTTATTAAAAAAAAAAAAAAAAAATGTGTGTCAAAAGAAAGGTTTTTATTTATTTTTTACCAAATTTTTTTAGAAAAGAATAAAATTAATAGTTCGTATGACATGATATTTTAATACATATTATTATAGAGAATTATGGCATTATAAGTTTGTCAAAAAATAATGTCAAGTGTGTCAAAAAATGATTTCATTTAATTTTTTAGCCAATTTTTTGGGAAAAAAAATGTAGCTGTTTTTATGACGTAAATGTTATTTAAAATGAAATTGGACATGGAAATTTTTGAATTTGTTATAGTTTTTGAAATATTTTTGGAATTTTGAAAAAGTTTGTATTTTTGATTTTGTAATAATTTTTGCAACATTTTTAGAATTTCGGAAAAAGTTTTAATTTTTGATTTTGTAAGAATTTTTGAAATATTTTTAGAATTTTGAAAAATTTTAAATTTTTGATATTATTATAATTTTTAGAATTTTGAAAAAATTTTCAATTTTTGATTTTGTAATAACTTTTGCAATATTTTTAGAATTTTGGAAAAAGTTTGAATTTTTAAGAATTTTTGAAATATTATTGGAATTCTAATTTTTGGAATATTTTTGGAAATATGAAAAAGTTTGATTTTATTTAGTTTAACAATATTTTTGGAATTTTGATTATAATTTTCCGGCCACGTATTGATGTTTCGTGTTAGTTTTGTAATAAATTTTTAAACAGAGATAAAAAATACTTGTACTTTAACAAAGAGTTATGTTTGATATACATCGCTGCCCAAAACTAAAAACAATGTCCTCATAAAAGTTTTTTGCCGAAAACTATATCAAAATCCTTAACCCAGACCGAAGTCTTGATATCTCAGAGCTGTGAGATTTCAGCCCCTCCATATTTTGATTATTATATTTTCACTTAATTTAATTCAAGACAGTTTAACATTAGAAATCTTACATTAAATCCATGTCTGACTCGGAAACGTATATAGCCTTTATATAACTCTAAAAACTTTAGATGTATCTTAAACCCTTGACCAAACTGTGTTTTTAATAGCCACAGTTATATATACAGTTGCTTCGTTGCATCGTACATTATATAATTACTTCGGTCATGAAAGACCTAAGTATTACATTCATGAGCTCAAAGTGAAATTCTTACCCCCACCTTTTTTGACATTTCTCGACGTTTTAGGACCTCCTGATTCTAAAAAGGCAAAAAAAAATATATGTCTGTCTGTCAGCCGGCCGGCCGGCCGTCATTACCTACGCTGCAGGGAAAACCGCTGGAGGGATTTTAAAAAATTTTTTTTCTAAAAATAGGTATACTTAAGGGACAGGTCCGAAAGGACGCTGTGTTCGATAAATGTACCGGAAGTGTGTCAAAAAAATCATTATGTGTGTCAAAAATAGCAAATTTTCATATTTTTGACTTAAAAAACGTTCATTTTAAGTGATTACGAGTAGGAACATTAAATTTGGAGAAATCTTGATGGTAGGGATTGTATGTGAGATCAAAAACTAGATTATTGCATTATAAGTTTGTCAAAAAAATGTTGTCAAGTGTGTCAAAAGAAAGATTTTTATTTATTTTTTTACCTAATTTTTGGAAAAAAAATAAAATTAATTGTTTGTCTGAAATGAAATTTTATTATTATTATTGAGAATTATGGCATTATAAGTTTGTCAAAAAAATGTTTTCAAGTGTGTCAAAAAAAAGATTTTTATGTATTTTTTTACCCAATTTTTTGGAAAAAAATAAAATTGTTCGTTTGAAATGAAATTTTATTATTATTATTGAGAATTTTAGCATTATAAGTTTGTCAAAAAATTGTTGTCAAGTGTGTCAAAAGAAAGGTTTTTATTTATTTTTTACCAAATTTTTTTTAGAAAAAACAAAATTAATAGTTTGTATGACATGAAATTTTATTATGTATTATCTATATATAAATACGCAAGCATAATTTTTGCAGTACAATTTTAAAATATTTGCTCCATCAAAAGTGTGGCAATATGTATATCGTAGAATAGGTCATGAGGAGTAGATGTGCCGAAAAATACTTTTGTTAGAATTTTGACGACTTTTTCAGAAAAAATGGCAAAAATGTGATAATTGTGTTTTTTGAGTTTTTTGTTCGGTTATTTTGTTTTTTTTTTCAAGTTATTTGTTTCACAATTCAAAATCTATATCTATCTATATATAAATACGCAAGCATAATTTTTGCGGTACAATTTTAAAATATTTGCTCCATCAAAAGTGTGGCAATATGTATATTGTAGGAAAGGTCTTGAGTAGTAGATGTGCCGAAAAATACTTTTGTTTGAATTTTGACGATTTTTCAGAAAAAATGGCAAAAATGTGATAATTGTGTTTTTTGTGTGGTTGTTTTGTTTTTTTTCAAGTTATTTGTTTCACAATTCAAAATCAATTTATATCAATTAATCAAACTCTGAAATAATGTGTTGTAGCTATTAGGTTGGGAGCTAAGTTCCCGCTAAGCTGCGCGCGTGCGCGCGCGCACATTTTATTACATAAGCGCGCAGAGAAAAAAATTATGCGCGCAGGAAAAAAATATGCAAATAATTTTAATTGTGATTATACATAATGGTAAAATTAACATAATAACATAATTTTGAACATAATGTTAAAAATATGGAGGGGCTGAAATCTCACAGCTCCGAAATATCAAGACTTCGGTCTGGGTTAAGGATTTTGATTTAGTTTTCGGCAAAAAACTTTTATGAGCACATGGTTTTTAGTTTTGGGCAGCGATGTATATCAAACATAACTCTTTGTTAAAGTACAAGTATTTTTTTATCTCTGTTTAGAAATTTATTACAAAACTAACACGAAACATCAATACGTGGCCGGAAAAGTATAATCAAAATTCCAAAAATATTGTTAAACTAAATAAAATCAAACTTTTTCATATTTCCAAAAATATTCCAAAAATTAGAATAAAATCAAATATTTAAATATTTTCTAAATTCCAATAATATTTCAAAAATTCTTAAAAATTCAAACTTTTTCCAAAATTCTAAAAATATTGCAAAAATTATTACAAAATCAAAAATTGAAAATTTTTTCAAAATTCTAAAAATTATAATAAAATCAAAAATTAAAAATTTTTCAGAATCCTAAAAATATTCCAAAAATTCTTACAAAATCAAAACGTAAAACTTTTTTCAAAATTCTAAAAATATTGCAAAAAAATTATTACAAAATCAAAAATACAAACTTTTTTCAAAATTCCAAAAATATTTAAAAATCTATTACAAATTCAAAAATTTCCATGTCCAATTTCATTTTCAATTACATATACGTCATAAAAACAGTTACATTTTTTTCCAAAAAATAATGGCTAGAAAAATAAATGAAATTATTTTTTGACACACTTGACATTATTTTTTTGACAAACTCATAATGCCATAATTCTCAATAATAATAATAAAATTTCAGTTCAAATAATTTTATTTTTTCCAAAAATTGGGTAAAAAAATAAATAAAAATCTTTATTTTGACACACTTGACAACATTTTTTTGACAAACTTATAATGCCATAATTCTCAATAATAATAAAATTTCATTCAAACAAATAATTCATTTTACTTTTTCCAAAAAATTGGGTAAAAAAATAAAAAAAATCTTTATTTTGACACACTTGACAACATTTTTTTGACATATAAGTTTGTCAAATGCCATAATTCTCAATAATAATAATAAAATTTATTCAAACAAATAATTCATTTTTTCGGCAAACGGCTGTAAAGTTTAACTCTACTGCCGCTAGGGAGTTAGCTAAAGTGTTACTTTTTAGCCTGACAGCAAAAGTAACGTCTAGCGACAGCAAAAGTAACGCCATTTTTATTTTATATTACGGAGGCTGTAAAGTAGCATTTGTTATTTGTTAGTTTGTTATTTTTTCAAACATATTGTATAACCATGACAACAAAAAATAAGTTGATTCTCATATTATGAAATTTTGAAAAGGCTGCTTTGATAAAAAATTTTATTCATACAACTTTAAATGTTTTTTTCTCTTTTTTGGAAGTAATTATGACGATACAAATTCATATTTATAAAAAGTTTGATGTATTAATTTCATATTTATAAAAAATTTAAACGTTTGCCGAAAAAATAGTGTATTTAATTCGGAGCTAAAGTGACTTTTTGTGTTTCGTCTATAATTGTCGGCCTCCCTGCGGTCGGCCGTCAAACTATAGACTCAACACAAAAAGTATCACTTTAGTTCCTAATTAAATAATGTACTATTATTTTTTTTCCAAAAATTGGGTAAAAAAATAAATAAAAATCTTTCTTTTGACACACTTGACAACATTTTTTTGACAAACTTATAATGCAATAATCTAGCTTTTAATCTCACATACCAATCTGAAACGACCGTTGAAGTACTTCAACGGTGTTTCTTTAACATCTATATGTTATATATGTATATATGCTTCTTCCAATATGTATACATTTTCTTTGGTTAAACTCTGACAATTTTTGTTTGCCAAAGTGTAAATAAATTTATAAATTTTTTTTTCATTTATTTATAAGTTTTTTATTGCACTCACAATTATGTCTGATAATTGTGTCGCCTTAACATGATGGAAAAATATTAGATCATAAAAAAAGGATATTTTGTCTTTTTTTTTGTTGTTTAATTTGTCTATTTAAGTTTATTGCGTTTGATTAAATTTCGGAAATTTTTAACTGTAAGGTGTTTGCCAGATGTAGGGTTTTTCCATGATGTTAGGTGAAAGTAAATTTTTTCAATTTTTTATGTGCAATATAATTTAGGATAAGTTTATTTTAATTGGTTAATTATAAGTTTAATTTTTGTTGTAAATATTTAATAATTTTGTTTAAGGAGGAGTTAATTCGGTTAGAAAAGTTTGTGTAAATATTTTGGTAAAAACTCCTCCTTTGACGAGATTCTGAAGAGGGGACAATCTTCTCAGAATCAAGGATAGTTTGAAGTTTTTGTGGAAAAATAAATGAAGTAAGTTTTTATTCTTGGTTCTGAAAGGATACTCTCCTTCAGAACAAAATTATAGTTTTTTCGTTTAGTAAATTGTGTTTTTTTCCATTTTTTTTTAAATATAAATTATTTATCAAATTGTTTTCGTTTTCATATTATTATGATTAGAAGAAATTTCTTTATTTTCATTCATTAAAATGTGTTGAACAAAACTAAATTCTATAATATTTGAAGTTAAAATTTTAATCTGTTATTGTATTGGTTTGTTATCAGAATATATAGTGATACCATTAATTTTTTTCTTTAAACATCTGGTGACGCAAAATACAAATCATACCAATAAGTATTTCATTTTCGATATAAAAAAAAACATTTAAATTTTCACCAAAAGACTGAATTTTTTTTTTAAATTTAATTATAATATAGTTAGTTGTTTAGTTTTATTTAAATATTATAACAATTTAACTAGAAGTGATAAAATTCTTATCATTTTTTTTAAAAAACTCATAATAAAATTAAAAAAAAAATATAATTTTTAAACGATAGTCTGATTTGTGATTGCCAAAAAAATAATGAAATTTGTACGAAAAGTGAACATACTGTGATTTTTAAAAATTTTAAAAAAATAAACGTAAACAATAATAGAAAAAAAAAAATATAAATATATATCTATAAAAAAAATAAAATTATTATTAAAAACTAAGAGTTTTAATTTGTGGAAGATTATGGAAAAGAGGTTGTAAACGCTGGTGAATTTTCCATCCACGGCCTCAGCTGAAGATCTTAGCCGGATAAAAATAAATTGATAATATAAGGTACGTAGAAAACGTAACAAAATTGGCGCTCAACGGGTAGCTCTTTCCAGCTGCTACAATATGTTTTGAATATTTTAATTTGGATTTTTAGATTTTTTGTTCATTATTTTATAACGGCTCTTCCAGTTTATATAATTTTTATAATTTTTCTTTGTTAATTTGAGGTTATAATTTTTTTATAAGAGCTAGAAGAATTTTTTAAATCTGTTTAAGTGAACTTTTATTTGAATTTAAAAACGAAAAAATTAATTAAATTAGCATGAACAATTTTTACTTACAATAATACGTTTCTATTTTATACATAATTTAAATGTTTTTTATTAAGTTTAGTTTGTTAAATTGTTCCTTTCATTAATTCAAATTCTATTTTAATATGAAAAATTTATTTTGTGAATTTTACTAAAATTTACTACAAATTTCTGTTTTATCATTTTAATTATTGGTTTTTATATTTTTTATTTGGAGCTTACTAAAACAATATTAAGTGTAATTTGGTATCATAAGAAAAAGATTTTTATTTAGTCATAAAGCAAACAATACATTTGAATTTATTTTTGAATTTTATTTTCATATATATACATATTATTTTAAATATCGTACACAAAATATTTTATTATTTTTATATATTATATAAAACTTTTAGTAAATTTTCAAATTTATTTACATTTTTGGTACAGTCAAATTTTTGTTGCATTAAGTTGGGTAACAAAAGTCCATAAGACTTAAATATATTTGCAAACGCACTAAATTTTTTATTCAATCATGAAAGTAGACGGGTTAGATATAAACGAAATTTTATACGAGCTCAATGTTCGTAATGTTGATCTCAACAAATACAAAGAGAGTCCATCTTTTATTTTAAATAAACTTTTGAACGAAGAACAAACTGATCCTTCACTAGTTCCAAACGTCGAAATTGACGAAGGTATTCCTAACTTAGTAGATCAGGTTTTAAAAAGATTAGATTATGTCGAAAAGTTTCCGTCATACGATATGCTAAATGTTTTAAAACATCTAGAAGGACGAATTAATAGAGCTAGACTTGTCGAAGAAAATAGAATTGAGGTTCAAAAAGTCTTACGAAGACTTCGTAGTGTTAGAGTACAACTTTCGAAAAATTTCAAGCCCCAAGAACAATTAAATGTCGAAGATCAACCACATATTAGAAAACCTTTTCAATTTGAATCCTCAGATACTAATTCTCCATATTTGGTATCTCAATTACCAACTATGTCATATTCACAAGCAAATACCTTAGATTTTTCGCAAAATATCCAAAACAACTACCCAGTGCATCAAACCAATACATCTTCAACGAATGTTATGACTACTCGCGTTTCTAGTTCTCATGAAAGACCATATGGTAATTACCAAAATCAATCAGCGTCTTTTGGAAATAATCCACTAACAAACACATATAATAAATTAAGTGAATCTAATATTCTATTTACTCAAGCTTCAATGTCATATTCAAGGCCCAATTCTTTTGACTACACAGCTATAGATACGTATAATACAGCTCCTTCCCACAATTACAATCGATATCTGGGAGCTGTTCCTAAATATCACAGCAATCCTTGGATACAACCTACAATGTATGAAAATTTGACGGAAACAAATAGACCCCAATATCCTAAATTGTTGGATGTACACAATTCAGAAAATAATAGGAATAACTATCCTAATTATATACGTTGGAAGCCAGTTCCAATTCAAGATTGGAAGCTGAAATTTTCTGGTAGAAGGGGAGAAAACATTAACGAGTTTCTCACAAAAGTTAATAGAATGGCCAAATCTCAAAGAATTTCTGACGGCGAATTACTTGGATCCATATTTCTATTGTTGGATAGCAGTGCGCTTCAGTGGTATAACGCATACGCTGAAAACTTTAGGACCTGGACAAATTTTTCGGATGCATTAAAATGGGAATACTCCGACCCAGAATACGATGAACAAGTAAGAGATTCTATTCGAAATCGTAAGCAACAACGATTCGAATCTTTTGGAGATTATCGGTCATCGATGGAATTATTGTTCAAAGAGCTTACCCATCCACTTAGTCCATACGAAAAACTTAGATTTTTATATAATAATTTATGGCCAACATATTTGAGAGGATTAAGTTTCAAAAATTTATCCAATATTGCAACAGTAGAAGAATTACACATCTTGTGTAGAGATATTGAGAGAATGGAAAAACTTTGCAAGGAAAATGCGTCGATGGGAATGGCAAGACGGATGAATCAGCTCGATATAATTGGACAAAATGATACCAATGAGAAGTTCCAATCAAGTCTATCAAACATTGAGAATGTTGGAACCCAAGCAAAAAATTTACGTGATTCAAAATTTGTCAATAAAGACCAAACTTTTCCAAATTCACAGTTAGAAATAAATAAAAGGAATCCGAATTATCGCAATTCGAAAGAATTCCAAAATAATAATAATAGTTCAAGAAATACTACTAATTATAGGAATTCAAAACAATCAGAAAGGATTAAACCATTTACCACCGATTGTGTGAACTGTTTTGAAAACGGGCATAAACCAGATGCTTGTCCAAAACCACGGAGAGCGGACTACTTATGTTATAGATGTGGTAGAGAAAACACTATTTTTCCATATTGTCAAACATGCCATCCTCACTTGAATGTTCAGAAGCCTCAAATGTTAATTAACAACGATAAAATACAACATTCCATAGTTCGAGAAAATATGCCATCAACATCTTCTGCTTCTTGTGCAGTTATCGATGTAAATCCCAATACTTCGGAACAAATTTCTTCAATAATAGTTCAAAAACCAGGAGATAATAGATTGTTTCTGGGAGTTTCTATAAATGATAATCCAATCACTGGATTATTGGATACGGGAGCTACAGTATCTGTCTTAGGTCGAAATTCCGATAACTTTTTAAAACAAAGTGGGTTAACGTCTCGCATAAAATCTTCTAAAATTCATGTAGCTAACGGTGAAGTGCTAGAAGGATCTCAAGTTGTAGACGTTGTAATTAAATTTAATAATATAGAAAAAAATTTAATGTTGTACATATTACCGGAAATTACACAAGATTTAATATTAGGGATGGATTTTTTTCAAAGTTTTAGTTTGAATCCATCATTAATGTGTATGAATTCCCTACTTACTTGTAATGAAAATAACGTTAGTACATTACATTCCGAAAATGTAGGCTCCAAAACTAACGTGACTTATGTTGAATCAAATGCAAATAATAAAAGAAATTTGATTGACTCAATACAAAATAACACTGCTGTAAGTCACCCAACGTGCAATTATAAAAATTCTAAAATTAAACAAAACACAAGAAAAATATATCCAAATATAACAAAACTGAAACCTGATATTTCGCATGACATAATTCGAGATGAGTTAGAATCAGAAAGAAAATCACTAGTTATCGTCATTAAGGAACAGTTAAAATTTAATTCTGGGGCAGTTATCCAACCCCTTCTGATTTTATGTCATATTTTGTTGTTTTTTTACACACTTTTAGTTTCAAATATTTATTATAAGGTTGTTTCTTCATTAGCATATTTTTTTCTCCAATTCACTATGGTTCAATATTCGAATTTTTGTTTGGAGAACTTCGTTTTGCATGGTGAACGGTCAAAAGTTCGAATGTGGAACAGTTGGGTAAGTTTTCCAATTTCGGTTATTATTTTGATCTTTTTTAAACCAAAATTTAAAACATTATGCGTTAGTAAAAGTTCAAGTGGTGGTACAAAATTCCGTAAAAGAAAATCAAGTAAGTGCATAATCCAGCTTACGACAACAAACCGTTTCTTGGGGAAAATTAAAAAAAATCTTCAGTTAAATGTAAAGATAATGTTTAAGTTAATTCAATTTCTTTTTGACTGTTGTTATCAATTTTATCTTCGTTTATTTGGATCTTGGACGTAATGCGAATCTAGTAAAATTGATTTAGATTATAAATGTATCATTTAAATTCCTTTTCACGTATTCAGTTAAAATAAGGTTTATAAATATTATTGCAATCCTTCAATATTATTTCCCTGTTTATTACACATAGACTATGCATTTACTAAATGCATCTTTACAAATTAAGTAATTATAAGAATAAAGTTTCATTCAATGCAATATTTCATTAAAACTTAGTTATAATCTAAGTCAATAAATATTAATCTTTAAGTTCGTGGAATTCATAAACAATTTTTGTTGGTACTTTTCCTTTCCTTATTGAAGAAAAAGTTCGTTTGAGTAATTCGTTACTAGAAAAAGAATTTTAATTTATTTAAATATTGTATTAAACTAAGTTATAATCTTAGATAAAGTACAATATTTTACAATTTTATTTTGGAAAAAATTATTAAGGAAACTTAATTTTTCTACCTATTATAAGAATGACGAGTTGTTAATCTATTAGGGTTTAGTTATAATCTACGCTATTTTAATCATTTCGTTAGTTTTATTTAACTATTTATAATTTAATTAGTTTTTTTTTATCTTTTTACCAAAGATTGCCTTTGCTATAGAAACCTTGTTTCTTAAAATTTTCTCACCCGGAGAGAGGGGACAATGAAACGACCGTTGAAGTACTTCAACGGTGTTTCTTTAACATCTATATGTTATATATGTATATATGCTTCTTCCAATATGTATACATTTTCTTTGGTTAAACTCTGACAATTTTTGTTTGCCAAAGTGTAAATAAATTTATAAATTTTTTTTTCATTTATTTATAAGTTTTTTATTGCACTCACAATTATGTCTGATAATTGTGTCGCCTTAACATGATGGAAAAATATTAGATCATAAAAAAAGGATATTTTGTCTTTTTTTTTGTTGTTTAATTTGTCTATTTAAGTTTATTGCGTTTGATTAAATTTCGGAAATTTTTAACTGTAAGGTGTTTGCCAGATGTAGGGTTTTTCCATGATGTTAGGTGAAAGTAAATTTTTTCAATTTTTTATGTGCAATATAATTTAGGATAAGTTTATTTTAATTGGTTAATTATAAGTTTAATTTTTGTTGTAAATATTTAATAATTTTGTTTAAGGAGGAGTTAATTCGGTTAGAAAAGTTTGTGTAAATATTTTGGTAAAAACTCCTCCTTTGACGAGATTCTGAAGAGGGGACAATCTTCTCAGAATCAAGGATAGTTTGAAGTTTTTGTGGAAAAATAAATGAAGTAAGTTTTTATTCTTGGTTCTGAAAGGATACTCTCCTTCAGAACAAAATTATAGTTTTTTCGTTTAGTAAATTGTGTTTTTTTCCATTTTTTTTTAAATATAAATTATTTATCAAATTGTTTTCGTTTTCATATTATTATGATTAGAAGAAATTTCTTTATTTTCATTCATTAAAATGTGTTGAACAAAACTAAATTCTATAATATTTGAAGTTAAAATTTTAATCTGTTATTGTATTGGTTTGTTATCAGAATATATAGTGATACCATTAATTTTTTTCTTTAAACATCTGGTGACGCAAAATACAAATCATACCAATAAGTATTTCATTTTCGATATAAAAAAAAACATTTAAATTTTCACCAAAAGACTGAATTTTTTTTTTAAATTTAATTATAATATAGTTAGTTGTTTAGTTTTATTTAAATATTATAACAATTTAACTAGAAGTGATAAAATTCTTATCATTTTTTTTAAAAAACTCATAATAAAATTAAAAAAAAAATATAATTTTTAAACGATAGTCTGATTTGTGATTGCCAAAAAAATAATGAAATTTGTACGAAAAGTGAACATACTGTGATTTTTAAAAATTTTAAAAAAATAAACGTAAACAATAATAGAAAAAAAAAAATATAAATATATATCTATAAAAAAAATAAAATTATTATTAAAAACTAAGAGTTTTAATTTGTGGAAGATTATGGAAAAGAGGTTGTAAACGCTGGTGAATTTTCCATCCACGGCCTCAGCTGAAGATCTTAGCCGGATAAAAATAAATTGATAATATAAGGTACGTAGAAAACGTAACAAATCCCTACCATCAAGATTTCTCCAAATTTAATGTTCCTACTCGTAATCACTTAAAATGAACGTTTTTTAAGCCAAAAATATGAAAATTTGCTATTTTTGACACACATAATGATTTTTTTGACACACTTCCGGTACAGTTATCGAACACAGCGTCCTTTTGGACCTGTCCCTCAAGTATACCTATTTTTAGAAAAAAAAAATTTTGAAATCCCTCCAACGGTTTTCCCTGCAGCGTAGGTAATGACGGCGGCCGGCCGGCAGACAGACATACATTTTTTTTTTGCTTTTTTAGAATCAGGAGGTCCTAAAACGTCGAGAAATGTCAAAAAAGGTGGGGGTAAGAATTTCACTTTGAGCTCATGAATATAATACTTAGGTCTTTCAGACCGAAGTAATTAAAAATATTTGGAAAACAACATGAAAACCTAAAATATAATATTTGTTTCAGGCAAACTTGGAGCCAAAAGAATAACGTTATTTATTTAAGGATAAAGTATTTACTAGAACTAGCTGTCGATATATAATTTTGTACATACTTTTTTAACGGAAACTAAATGGTACGACATTACTTATGCTAATCCAATGCAAACTCTATTTTCCTTTATTAACATTTATAATGAGATTTAGTAGCTGTAAAATTAAGTGAATCTAGTGTTTTTTCTACGATAGCATATAAAAAGTCTATTCACATGCAGATTTAATCACACATAACAATTTTTTTCGGCTAACGGCTGTAAAGTTTAACTTTACTGCCGCTGGGGAGTAGCTAAAGTCTTACTTTTTAGCCGGCGGCTGCAAAAGTGACGTCATTTTTACTTTTTCTGCCGGCGGCTGTAAAGTAACTTCCATATTTTTACGGCGGCTGTAAAGTAATTTTCATATTTTTACGGCGGCTGTAAAGTAATTTTCATATTTTTACGGCGGCAGTAAAGTAAAATAAAATGATATTATTAATTTGTTCAAAACAGAATGCATTTCAACTCATTTTAATGAATAAAAATAAAAAAAAATTAATTTCAGAAAATTTATTACCTAAAACATATTTTTAAAAAATTTGATGCATTAATTTCATATTTTTAAACAAATTTAAACGTTTGCCGAAAAAATAGTGTATTGAATTCGGAGCTAAAGTAACTTTTTGTGTTTCGTCTATAATTGTCGGCCTCCCTACGGTCGGCCGCCAAACTATAGACTCAACACAAAAAGTACGACTTTAGCTCCTAATTCAATAATATACTATTTTTACCACCAATGTAAAATCACTTTCGCTTAATAAAAAATTGTAGTTGTTTAAAACGTTGTAAAACATGTAATTTTACAATGTTTTTAAGCAAAGGCATGACAAAATAGAATGTGAATTTTAAAAGTTGTGTTGTCGTTTTCTAAATGAGGTAAGATGGCTATCTCGACAGCTTGCTATAACTATTGTAAGAAATTGGTTATGTGGTTCTGATTCAATTTTTTGAAGACGAAGTAAAGTAAGACCAAGAAAATAATAATCCAGTCTCAAACTATTGTTTAAGTGCTTTGAAAAACAAAATCAATCATTTTGCATTAATACATAGTTTTGAATGATGTCTTGGACGTACTAGGGCAGCTCTTCAAGTTTCTACAAAAAAGTGAACTATCGCCCATGGAGTCAATGAAGAAGTTAAGGCCACAAGTCCATTCTGAAAATGTTTTATCAAAATCATTAGAAAAAAAAACAAAGCATTAACACTTTTTATGTTATTAAATTTATAAACGAACTATGTCATCATCTAACAAAGCGATTTCCATCAGAAGAGATGAAAGATTGGTATGCCTTTGATTACAATGCAATCGCAACCAACGTAACAGATTTTAGTTTTGGACAAAAATATTCTGAAATTTATCCCCTGAATGATGAAGTAAGAGAAGAAGTGTTAAAAGAATACAACATGATTAAGTTTTCAATTGCCGAAAAACTACAAGAAACAAGAACTACAACTACAAGAAAAAACTGGATCATCCATCACTTAATGGTGATGAGTTTAGTAAAATTAGGTTTCTTGTGGAAATATGTGGAACTTTTCAAGCTAACAGTGCTGATTGTGAAAGAGACTGTTTAATGAGGATTAAAATACAACTTAGTGCCGAAATCGAAATTGATTTATATGTGGTTTATGATTTATGGAAAAACAATAAAGGTCGGCGGGAAGAATATTAAATTTTGTATAACTATTTGAATAATAAATTTTTTGAATTATTTTGCTTTTATGTATAAATGCCTTTAATTTTTTGCTGTCTTAGAATCGTTATGACCACTTTATGAAACTTTGAGAAATGTCAAAAAGTGTGCAATTTTCACATTTGGTGAAACGTTCACATCGTTATTGTAATATGTACTTGGGTCTTTCATACCGTATAGTAATATATATATATTAATTGTGAAAAATATTCCTCATTTATAAGTATGTTGTAGTTAGCAGTATTTATAAATTTTATTAACACATACCAAAGAAAATCAAATTGATTAAAAACAACAAAACATTTATATAAATTGATTTTATATATGTTTGATTTATCCGCGCATTTATTTATTTTTGAGAAAAAAGCAGCGCACCAATTTGTTTTTGCGCGCATCGGAAAAATTCCTTAGAGGGAACATTGGTTGGGAGGTCTATTTACAATTTCTATTTACAATGGCCGAATTTCGGCCACTGGGCGATTCCTAGTTATATAGAATTATGGCATTATAAGTTTGTCAAAAAAATAATGTCAAGTGTGTCAAAAAATGATTTCAGTTATTTTTTTAGCCAATTTTTTGGAAAAAAAATGTAGCTGTTTTTATGACGTATATGCAATTGAAAATGAAATTGGACATGGAAATTTTTGAATTTGTTATAGATTTTGAAATATTTTTGGAATTTCGAAAAAGTTTGTATTTTTGATTTTGTAATAATTTTTGCAATATTTTTAGAATTTTGGAAAAGTTTGAATTTTTAAGAATTTTTGGAATATTATCGGAATTTAGAAAAAGTTTAAATATTTGATTTTATTCTAATTTTTGAAATATTTTTGGAATTTTGAAAAAAGTTTGATTTTATTTAATTTAACAATATTTTTGGAATTTTGATTATAATTTTCCGGCAACGTATTGATGTTTCGTGTTAGTTTTGTAATAAATTTTTAAACAGAGATAAAAAAAACTTGTATTTTACCAAAGAGTTATGTTTGATATACATCGCTGCCCAAAACTAAAAACCATGTCCTCATAAAAGTTTTTTGCCGAAAACTATATCAAAATCCTTAACCCAGACCGAAGTCTTGATATCTCAGAGCTGTGAGATTTCAGTCCCTCCATATTTTTAGTTTTAGCTCTTAGGATTTTTTTTCTAATTTATTGCTTAATTTGTATTCTTGCGTGCCTAAAAATTTGATTTTTGAACAAAACTTATCAAAGCAATTGTGATTATAATTTGAAAATAATTATAATATAATATGAAAACAAATTTTGAATCCGCTAAAGTGTTGTCATAACGACTTTAGGTACTAGGCCGCTAAAATACAATTTTGCGGACTCTAAACAGTTCTAAAAGTAATCATTTTTCGGAGCTAATACTAAATAGTATATTCTTCAACGATGCCGAAAACAACATATTTTGAAACGAGAGGACAGTTTACCAGCCGAGGCGATAGCCGAGGTTGGTAATGGTCGCGAGATTTAAAATATGATTTTCGGCGAGTAGAAGACTATTCTTTTTCTACTATCTCTTAATAATTAATAATAATTATTATTATTAATTATTAAATATTGTCATATGTTCGTACATGCATATGTCAAACGGCTTAAACTTTTTACAATTTACACTTCAAACTATTTTACACTGTTACAAAATAAAATTTTATAAAAATATTTCTAAATCTGCTACTATTTAGTAGATGACGTTAGTACTGAATAATTTGAAAATATATGAAATAATCATAGCATGCTAACTGTCAAGATGTTTAAAAAAAATGATTTTACGTTTTATTATTTATTATTATGTATTTATAAAAAAAATTCAATGGAATACATTATTTGTTTGATAAATATTGATTAATCGTTATGTTGGTACAATTATTCAACTGAATGGGGGATCACAATTAATCTTTTTATTCATCATGGCTGAAAACGATGAAGAAGCTGTTGTTATGGTCACTAGTGTTGACGGTGAACATATTACCGGAACAGACGATGAGCAGCTAACCGGATTCGCATGTTGTACAGAAGATAAATGTTTTTCCTGCACTTGATTTCTGCTACAAGATGATTGGTCGACGTATCCCTCTGCAACGGTACTCGACTTCCAACCACCATGCTTTTTTAGGGTTATTAAATCTCCCCCTGCATCCACCAGCATCGTCGCGGAAGTTCTCCGAAAACAATGCCCTGTGTATTGTTCAGGATTGTTCAAATTTAAAAAATTTGCAATTTCCTTCGGGAATTTATTTATTTTATTTATACCTATGGACTGTCTATAACATTTGCCATTTTGAAAATTTATGAAAATCCTTGTTACAGTGTCATCGCTATTAGGTGGACGAAGGTTGATGTATCTTTTCGAAATTTCATAAAAAAAGCCGCTTATGTGGAACGAACGTGGTTGTTTTGTTTGTGTGTGTTGTATATCAACCAATAGCATGTTTCCAGTATCTTTCACGTCATTAACATTCAGGTCTTTCAACTCATGACAACGACAAGCACCAGATATACCAAAAATTAAAATTACCTACAAGCAAAAGTAAATGTTATCTTGAGTAAATATATAAATTTAATTTCTTACTTTTGTTATCAAGTATTTTGAATCGGGTGCATTATTTAAAAAATTTTGAATTTCTTCTTTGGTAAAAATTTTGGATTTTTGACTTTTAAAACCATCCGATTTTCTTTTCAACAAAGCGCGCAAAAGAAAATATTGACTTATTTGTCAATTTTGTGCTTCAAAGAAATTGTTGTTTTTAGCATTGAATACACCGACCATAACGTGGATGGTTTGTATTCTTTAGCTAGTTCGCCAAAGTATGCTAGCAGTACATTTTCGCTGTAGGAATTTATATCATTTCTTAACATCCAACTGTTAAACTTACCGTATACTTCTCTATACTTTTATTGGATTTTTCCGGTAGTAACGATAATGAAATTTTTTGCGCTTTATCCCGTATTTCCGGTGGTGTTAAAATAACACAAATGTCATCAACAATGTTAGCCATTTTCAATATTATTTTTAAGTTTTGAATTTTTTAAAACTGAATTAAACTGCATTAAACAATTGGTGAATGACAATACTTTAATTTTTATCACTACTAGATTTTCATACGAAATTACAGTGCGAAATATTTTCGCTAGATAACGCTTTCAAATTAGATAATTTAAATTATTTGTATATAATTGTAGTTTTGCTTTGAAAATTCAGTAAACTTGTTAAATTAAATAGGATTATATTAAGATAATATAACTCGTCATTCAATAAGTCCCGAGACTAAACTTCTAAAACAACCTTTTTTGACAAAATTATTCTTTAATCATTTACATAATCTCCTTCAACTACGATACAATTATTCCAACGCTTTTCTAAATTTTCTATACCATGTGTGTAGAACGATTTATCTTTGGCTTCAAAATAACTCTCAGTTGCAGCGATGACTTCATCATTAGAGCCAAATCTCTTTCCCTGGAGCATTTTTTTGAGGTCTGCAAACAGCCAGTAATCACTGGGGGCCAGATCTGGAGAATAGGGTGGATGGGGAAGCAATTCGAAGCCCAATTCGTATAGTTTAGCCATCGTTTTCAACGATTTTTGACACGGCGCATTGTCTTGGTGAAAGATCACTTTTTTCTTATTCATTTGTGGCCGTTTTTCAGCAATTTCGTCCTTTAAACGCACCAATAATGCCATGTAGTATTCGCTATTTATGGTTTTTCCCTTTTCAAGGTAGTCAATAAATATTATGCCGTGCGCATCCCAAAATACAGAGGCCATAACCTTGCCGGCAGACTGTTGTGCTTTTGGACGCTTTGGACGGCTTTCACCGGGTGCTCTCCACTCAGCTGACTGCCGTTTTGATTCCGGAGTGAAATAGTGAATCCATGTTTCATCCATTGTCACATACCGACGTAAAAAATCTTTTTATTTTGAGTAAACAGTGTCAAACAGTGCTCTGAGTCATCAATGCGTTGTTGTTTTTGTTGCATTGTGAGCAAGCGCGGCACCCATTTGGAAAAAACTTTTTCATGGCCAAATGTTGATGCAAAATAGCAAAAACACTACCAACTGATATCTTTATGATCTTAGCTATTTCACTCACTTTCACTTTTCTATCTTCCATCACAATTTTCAGGACTTGCTTGATGTTTTCTTGAGTCACTGCTTCATTTGGACGACCAGAGCGTTCAGCATCATTTGTGTCCGTTCGACCACGTTTGAAATGACCATACCACCGACAAATGGTTGCTTTCGACGGAGCAGTGTCCGGATAACATTTTTCAAGCCATTGCCGAGCTTGAACGGAGTTTTTTCCCATTATGAAACAATGTTTTATCAACACACGAAACTCGTCTTTTTCCATTGTTTTTAAAATTGCAAAAGTAGCGTCACTTAAATCTCTATAACTCAGTATATTATGGTCCGATTGTTATGAAATTTTGACACATATCGTTTGAAGGTTGGTACTTTGAAAAAAAAAACATAAATATTTTTTTAAAGGCGCCATCTCTGGGTTAGTCTCGGGAATTATTGAACGACGTAGATACTCAATATTATATTATAATATATTCATTAATTAGATAAATAAATATTAATTACTAAGCTTGGATATTATGTGTTGGTTAAAATTCATTAATTATGTATCGCTAGTTTAGAAATTGGAAAATAGATGGCTTTTAAGAAATTACTTTCGTAACTAGGGACGAAAGTAATTTGTATAGGTTTTTTTATCACTGCTGACGAAAATAATGTTTTCGATGCTGATTAGTAACATCGAAAGTAAATTTTTTATGACAGGTAGTAGAAAAAAGATATTTTTTATAAGCAAATTCATTTTATTTATTTAAATCACAAGTTCACATGTTACTTTAAAAAAATTAATATTATTAAATAATAATAATATTGGTTAAATTACATTTCATAAAAAAATAATTTTCATTCACAGAAAATAAAATAAATACTCTAATTTATAAAATATCCTTCCGTACAAGTCACTAGAATATATTAAAGAAAGCTCATTTTGTTGTCAAGAAAAATGTTTACCTGTAGTAGTCCCAATCACAACTGCTTGCAAGTATTTATTCTTTTTTTGAATAATAAACTATCAACTTCGAGATGTGGTTAACATAACTTTAACTTTTTTGCAGTGCATGCAAGTGTTGTCTTTAGTTAAACTGTGGGTTGGATATCTTGTTGTGTAAGTTATTTATGTATAAAATAAACATTGTTGGTGGAAGTGCAGAAACTTGGAGAACACTAACATTGGTTGTGAAAATATTTTAAATATTGGATGCCGGATTGAATACCATCTAAATTAACATTAAATTAGCAACCTGTAAGAATCTGTATAACAGTAAGATGGTGTAAGTAAGTAAAATATTAATTTAGCTATGAGATTTCTATGCTAAACTCTATCAAATGCTTTAGAATTATATCACCTGAAATACTGAATAGTTATCCAGCGACATGTTCCACAGATGTGTTATGTAGGCTATCAATTAACCTGTTGCATAACTTCTACACTAACCATACCGCTTATCATCAATAGTTCGTGAAACCTCAAAATATTCTACTAGGTTAACATATTTCTCAAATATTTTATTTTGTTTTTTAAATAAAAAGTGTTGTAATATGAAAAACAATTTCGGAGTGACGTGAATTATCCATTTTAATAAGTATGTGATTTTTTGTAGTTACACTAACCCCAAAAATAATTCACTTTAAACTGGTAACCAGTTACAAAATATTGCCTGTCGATGATCTGCAGCATCAGATTGAAACGCGTAGTAAAATAAAAATTAAAAATCAAATCAATTTTGTTTATTTTTTAAAGTGAATTATTTTTGGTGTTAGTGTAACTACAAAAAATTATATATTAAAAAGTGTTGTGTTATCGGGTTTACAATATGTGTCACAACAACAGGTCCCATAACAACCTGCGCTCTAAGGTGTTGGTGAAGGCTTTTTTTAAACCTCTGCGGATTGAAGGACAAAGAAGTCTTTCTGCGATCTGCCAGTATGACAGCGCGGGATTTTGACCGTTTGACTGGTTGCGCTAGCCGATTGCCGAGTGAAACGGGAGTTTGATGCATGATGCTGTTGATTTCATCTGAGCACTGTTGATGACGATATTTGTAAAAAACAACGAGGTCAGCAACAGTGCGACGATGTTGTAGAGAATCAAGTTTTGATGTCAAATCTCTATCTGTTCAATAGCGAGCTATTTGTATAGCCCGCTTTTGAACAGAGTCGAAGAGGGCCAATATGGAAACAGAAGCAGCACCCCAAACAATGACAACAATGCTCCTTACAGGGACGAATATAGGACTTATAAACATGGAGCAATTGGTACGGAGTGAAAAAAGTTTGCATCTATTTAGGAGGCCGAGTTTTCTAGACGCGCTTTTTGCCATCGCCATTACATGATCGTTCCAGAGTAGGTCATTTGAAACTGTGACACCCAATAAACGAATGTTTTTACATTCACCCATTGGTTCATCACAGATAATGAATAAAATATCTTTGGGGAACTCGGTCTTTGATCTGGAAACAATCAACAGCTGTGTTTTGGTAGAGTTGAAACTGACCAGGTTTTGGTCACACGAATCGGCGACTTTTTTAGGTCTTTATTCACGTTTATGGCAGCGTCTCTCCGGGTGGGTTAATTCGTTCGTGCATTTTACCTTTTGAAGGAAGGGGCTCGAACGACTTGTGCAGAGTACTATCATCTGCAAAACATATTTATTGGGTTGCTGGTGATTTTCAACAATTCGTTGATATAAATCAAAAATAGGGTTGGGGACAATACTGAGCCTTGGGGTACACCAGCGTTAATTAGTTTAGACTCAGAAGAAAATTCGTCTAAGGAGACCGAAATGTATCGTTTAGATAGAAAATTTTGAATCAGCTTCATAACATTGGGATGAAAACCATACGCAACGGGCTTGTTGATTAAGTTGGCATGCCAGACTTGATCGAATGCCTTGGAGATGTCTAATGCGATAACGTATGTTTCACCACCTTTATAAAGTATGCTGTTCCAACTGTAACAATCTTTGGACTTTATACGAAATTATAATATTATATTACACCGGAAAGCTCAAAAAAATATATGAAAACTGAAATATTGCCGGAACACTGAATTTATAACAAACAAACTGATTACACTTGGAAATCTCTTATAATTTGAATCACAGAATGAATAATTTAACAAAACTATTAATTGGCTAACATGAAAAATAATTTATTAAAAAAAAAAAATCAAAAATTATATAAATAATAAATTATAATACTTCAATATTCAAAAATTATATAATAATTCAATATTCGAACGTGGTATAGTAAACATCTATACTTTTTGTTGCAATTTGTTTTACTTGATTTAAATAGCTGTAAAGTCAAACTAGATTATATGTGTTTTAAGTCAACTGTTTCTCACTAAATAAAATATTTATTTCTACTTCATAAAATCAGTGATAGTGAAAACTAAAGTTTAGTTTGCAAGTGAGCATTCGCTAATTGAATGGAAATTTTAAAATTTTTATTTGACGTATTCAACCTAACAATTACTCCCGTTTTAATTGATAACAGTAAATATAATTAAAATCATCATCTCATCAGTTTATATCTGTTGTCCTTGATACTAAATAACGGAGAAGTTTAATTCTGTGTCAACATCTGATTCTTTATTTGATTTTGCTGTAGATAACAAAAAAGGCTCTGTTTTAATACTGTAGTTAAATTAAAATTTGTTATTTAACTAATCTGTGTTTCATTTTAGCAATACAGTGGTTTGAGTTGGTTCAAGATGTCATTTTGTGGTAAATGTAAGCTTGCTGTTGATCTATCAACTAATTTTGTTAAATGCTACTTGTGCAAGGAAGTTTATCATGCGAGTACTAGATCATCCAACTGTGCTAACATCAGTGCATCTGAAGAAAAAGTGATCCAGATGAAATCTACTGTTAAAATGATGTATATCTGCGAAAGTTGCACTGATAAAAATTGTACTGCAACTCAAACTATAAATATAGACATGATTCCAGATATGTTGGAAGGCTTAAAGAAAGATCTTGCTCAGCTTATAGATACGAAACTGGATATCCTGTGTTCTGAAATTAAAGCTATCAAAAGTGAAAAACAGATAGTAAAATCTGAAAATATACAAATAATAACTAGATTTAATGAAATTGAGAAATATAATGATAACCTACATAAGTCGGTTTTGCCGAAAATCAATAACGATATTAGTCGCTTAGAGAACATTAAGAGTAATGAGGTAAATATGAGTATCTTCGGAGCTGAAATTATGAGAGAGATTAATGAAAAGCTTGTAAGACGTAATAATGTCATAGTTTTTAACCTACCGGATGATAATAGTACCATAAAAGATAATCAACTAGTTAAACTTATTTTCGATAGTGAAACTATGAAATCAAATAAACAGTTTAAAATTCATAGGCTAGGCAAGTTCAATGCCCAAGGTAAGCGCCCGTTGAAACTTATTTTGATTTCACAAGAAGAAGCTTTACATGTCTTAAGAAACAATAAAATTCTTGCATCACTATTTCCTGGAGAGAATGTAAGAATTGGTAATGATAAAACAATCGCTGAACAAAAATATCTAAAACAACTGAGATCTGAAATTGCAGAACGACAATTGAAAGGTGAAAATAACCTCACAATTTTATACAAGAATAATAATCCTGTAATTGTCGACTCAAAAAACTTGATAGGAAAGCCTCAACTGCATCAAAAATAGTCCAATTTAGTATCTACTATTAAAATGTACGAAGCCTCAATAACAAACTAAATGATCTAACTACTAACCTAGTAATTTCGTCCGAAGTGTATGATGTAGTAGCTTTCACTGAAACATGGTTGAATAATAATGTAGATGATTCGTTGTTATTCAATTCTAACTACACAATTTACAGATGTGATCGTAATTTCACACTAGTCAATAAATCCAGAGGTGGTGGTGTACTGCTTGCTATAAATAATAAGTTTGTCAGCTCATTGTTATATAAAGATAGCAATTTTAGTGAACACTTGTACATAGAAATTGTTTCTGAACACATAAAATACTTAATAGGCTTGGTCTACATTCCACCAAATGCATCAGTTGATCTATACATTAAACATATGGAGTTTCTAGAAGATTTAATATGTCAGTATAATAATTATAAGATCGTCGTACTAGTTGATTATAATATCCCTGGATTTATATGGAATAGAGAAGGTAGCAGCACAAGTATTCAAGGATCTCATCCTAGTGTGGTTGTACGTGAAATAGCACATTATGTGCACATGAAAATTACACTGTTAAAATTAAATCAATTCAACCACTATAAAAATAAGTTTGGTAATACACTTGACCTGGCATTCTCCAATGAAGAAATTGAAATCAATATAAGCTCTGAGCCTTTTGTTTCTCTTGATGTATGTCATGATGCATTTGTTATCAGAATGTTCATAGAAATAGATAAAAAATTACACTCGAGCAAACAAATTTATTATTTTAACTCAGCTAATTTTCATGTCATTCTTTCAGAGCTAGAAAGTTGTGACTGGACTACACAGTTGGATGATAATATTGATACAGCCACCAGCACATTTTATAAAATACTGCACGATATCATAGATAAAAATGTACAAAAGAGAATTATTAATCCATCCAATTTTCCATATTGGTTCAAGAACAAAACAATTACTGCAGTCATTCTCAAAAAAATTCTATACCATCGATCAAAAGAAACCAAAAATATGTATGATGTGTTGAAATTTCAGGAGCAGCCCAGATTATGTCTTAAACTAATTCGCTCTGACTATTCACAAGTTATAGAAGAGGTTGAAGATAAGGTTCTTACTGTCAACAAAGTATTCTGGAAGTTTGTTGCAGACAAGAAAACTAAACCATCCATACCATCTACAATGTTGAAAGATAAAGTTATTGCCCGTGATGAGGATGCTGTAGCTAACTTGTTTGCTGATTTTTTTGGTAGTGTCTATAATAATCAAGTTTTACCTGAACCAACAGCTTCGGAAATTGTAGCACCTCACCCTTTTTTGTTCAATGAAATACACATAGAGTATGAAGATGTATATAATGAAATTCAGAAGCTAAAAATCGGGACGTCAGCTGGTCCTGATGGTATAAACCCTTTATTTGTGAGATCAACATCTGCTCAATTGATTCAACCGCTACTTATTCTTTACAATGCGTCATTAGAAAAAGGGGTATACCCTGAGCAATAGAAAGTTGGTTTTATAACACCAGTTTTTAAAGAAGGGAATAAAAATGGTGTCCCAAACTACAGACCAATTACAATTCTCAATATCTTTGCCAAGATTTTTGAGAGTATTATATATAAAAAACTACATATCTACTTTCAAAAATTTATAATCGAACAACAGCATGGTGCCGTTCCAATGAAATCTACTATCACTAACTTATTGGAATTCAAAGAAGATTTGGCTGTTGTTTTCATTAATAAAAACAATGTATATACTATTTACTCTGATGTTAGAAAGGCTTTTGATAAAATAAATCACAACAGGCTCTCGTTCAAACTAAGTGCTTATGGCATCATAGGTAATATGTTGGCTTGGATCCAGAACTATTTACATAATCGAAAACAATATGTTAAAATTCATAACTGTGTATCAGATGTAATCTCAGTAACATCTGGTGCGCCTCAAGGATCGTATCTAGCGTCATTACTTTACGTTATTTATGTGAATGACATAAAAAAGGCAATAAAACATTCAAGCTTCAAACTCTACATTGATGATATGAAACTATATAAAGAAATTAAAACTGAAGCTGATTTGATGCTCCTTGATGAGGACTTTATTAGAGTTAATCAATGAAATCGTGAAAACGGATTTGAATTTAATGCTACTAAATGTAAAGTCATGAAATTTTTGCATAAACCTAACGTTAACATGATTAATTACGATTTCAAGGCCAATGATACTGTTATTGGGTACGTTGATAAGATAAAGGATCTAGGAGTAATTTTTGATCCGTTACTAAATTTCAATGATCATATAGAGTACATAATCAACAGAGCCAAAAGATCTGTATGGATGGTTAAGTTCTATTGCAGAGATTTTCACAATACGATTTCTATAATTACAATGTATAACGCCTACGTTAAATCTATACTAATGTATGCCTCGGTGATTTGGTCACCAACGACCAAATATCAGATATATAGGATTGAACAAATCCAACACAGTTTTTTAAGATTTATTGTGTTTAAATCTAATCAGCCGATGCACAGATTTGACCACAACTATTCAAGTATAGCAAGGGAGCTTAATATTCATACGCTTGAATCTGCCAGAAAGATACATAACCTATATCTATTTAATATATTCAATGGAAGAGTGGTATCTATGCACCTACTCGCACAATTTTCCTTCATTATACCTGACATCAGACTAAGAAGCAGTGGGTTGATTTTGACGATTCCATTTAAATACCGTTAAGTATTGAAAAAGTAAAATTTTTCTAAAAAAGCTTTAGAAAAATTGTTAATTCTAAAATACGTCAATTCTAACTGAACTGCTTTTAAAACGAAGTTAAAAATATACGATAGTTTTTGATAGTGGAAACACAAATTATGTTAGGAGAAATGCTTTTTATGCTAGTCTTTAGTTGACCTTTTTTTTTAAATTTTGTATTAAAATCTAGTGTTTAATTTAGTATTAGGTATATGAAAGTATATTTTGTTTGATTAATTTTTGTTTACTACCCAACCAAGTTTGATGCAATAAATTATAACTCTGTATAGTGGGAGTTTTACTCCCGTTGAAATTCTGAAAAATAAAATAAAATAAAATAAATAAATAAATTAAATTTCAATAAAAAGCTTACATTAATTTATTTCTTCAATGTTGTCTTCTTCATGTTTTATTTTACGTCTTCGTTTATCTTGATGGTTAATTAAATGTTGTATTATATCAAGCAGAAACTAATCCAAGATGTGCTTGCATGGTGATTTTTCAACTGTTACACGTAGTTTGTATTTGCTATTAACGGATAGAGCAGCTGATTGGTTCTGGCGATACTTTCGCCACCATAGACAGCTTATATGGAATGATTTTTGTCATGCTCTACGTGTCGAGTTTCAGGATCGGCAAACTGATGAAGAAGTAAAGGAAAGGATGAGGGCCAGAAAACAGAGGCCAACCGAAATGTTTGATGATTTCCTGCAGTCATTATATCGATTGACAGATAAATTAAGGATACCTATGTCTGATGCTGAGCTGTTGTCATTGATTAGGAATAATCTGCGAATAGAGATACGTAAAGACCTACTGTTTGTGACTATATATGGAATGGAACACCTTCGTCAGCTGTGCAGGGATCGAGAAAAATTGTGGGCAGAAACGATCCCGAAACCTCGCGATTATAATTATAGACCATCGAGACCTGTGTCTGAGATGGAGATAGAACGGGAGTTCTCTCAAATAGGAATCAGCGAACTGCCTACAGAGTCGCTACCAAACTTATCGAATGAAATAAGCGCTATACAGCCGGCTCATAACCTGAAACAAATAACCAGTTCAACAACGTGTTGGAACTGTAAAAGGCCTGGTCATCGTTGGCACGATTGTCGTGAATCACAGCGATTGTTCTGTTGGGGTTGTGGAAAAGACGATGTGATATGTTCCATTTGTGAACATTGTCAGGGAAACCGAAGAGGGGGCCAGAATCCCAACACCTTTTCTCGCTCCCTGAACCAGGGTTAGAATCACCGTATTCTAAATATATTTCAACATCTAATTCCAAAAATATTTTATCATCCGATACTATGAATAATTTGTTTCCCAATTCATTTTCCAAAGTGGCCTTTAACACTTCGAACGATCAATGGTCGTCTGATGCGACCAAACATGGTCCGTATAGTACACTGTCACCCCGCTCTTCAACATATAACTTAATGGTTAAATCTCAACCTAACATTCCGAACCCCTCCGAAACTACTCAAAATTCGAAAACCATCACACCTGTGGTACAGGTTGTAGACTCTTCTCATGATGGCTGTTACGCTCATGATATGAACTTGAAACTATTAAAGCCAACACCCATAATTGTATTGAACCACGCTTATTCTATACTAAGATCAGAACATTCCAGCAACGATTGAACGATCATTTGAAGTTACGCTCAAGTATATTTAATGATTCATTGTCAATCCCAAAACCTCCGTCACGCTCTGCGCTCCGTTCTCGCGCTTATTGGCAACAACGACGTTTGTTTAAATCTAAAACCATTTCCTCCATTGTGAAATTGGCAAACGATGTGAGATCTTATGCCACCGTCTCGATATTGGGTAAACAGCATAATGGATTGTTGGATAGTGGAGCGCCCTTGACTATAATTGGTGATGGTTTTGCTAAAGAAATCATGCAGACTTCAGACCTCCTGACTTATTAATCCGCAGTAGTTCGTACTTCTGATGGACAAAGACAGAAGATCTTGGGGTTTGTAAACACAAAGATTTCCTTTATGAACCAAGTCAGACTCATAGATGTTTTCGTTATCCCTTCCCTAACACAAGATCTATACTTAGGTATAGATTTCTTTAATGCCTTTGGTTTGTTTAACCCAATATTTAAATTACCAACCATAATGACTACGGAGTCAATTATGTCAGGACAATCTGTCTATGGACTATCTGTCCATAGACAATTATGTCTATGGACAATCAACAACGCTTACAAAACGCTATTCAACTTCTACCATCATTTTCGAAAATGGGTCTGGGTCGAACACACTTGTTAGAACATGTGATTGATGTGGGAACTGCAGTCCCCATCAAACAACGTCACTACCCGATTTCGCCCGCCATTGAGAAATTGATGGGAGAAGAACTGGATAGGATGTTGTCTCTGGGTATTATCGAAGTCAGTAACAGTCCGTGGTCGAGCCCTGTGGTCTTAATTGGCAAACTTGTGAAGAATCGTCTCTGTTTGGACAGCAGAAAGGTCAATACTGTCACAAAAGAGGATGCTTATCCCCTTCCACAGATAGATGAAATTTTGAGTCGTCTGCAACAAAGTAATTTCATTTCCAGTTTGGATTTGAAAGACGCTTTTTGGCAGATGCCACTAGAAAAACACTCCAGAGAGAAAACTGCTTTTACGGTCCCTGGGCGGCCATTGTATCAGTTCGTAAGAATGCCTTTCGGACTGTGCAATGCGCCGCAAACCATGACAAAATTAATGGCCCAAGTAATTCCTCCACATCTCAAGTCGTGCGTCTTCGTATACTTGGATTATCTTCTAATAGTTACAGATACCTTTGAAGCTCATCTGAAACTGTTAGAAGATATCTCCCAGTGTCTTAGACGTGCGAACTTGACGATTAATGTGGAAAAAAGTAAGTTTCTCTTGCCGTACGTAAAATATTTAGGATATGTCGTGGGAGGTGGTAAGCTGAAAATTGATCCTGAATTTCCTACACCAAACAGATTCGACGTTTCTTAGGTATGGCGGGTTATTATCGCCGTTTTATATCTGATTTTTCTGCTATGTCCTCTCCAATATCAGATTTGTTGAAGAAAACTCCTAGTAAATTTGTATGGACCGAAGAAGCTGAAATAGCATTTAAAAATCTCAAAAATGCTCTAGTATCAGCACCCGTTCTAATAAACCCCGACTATACTAAACCCTTTACTCTCCAGTGTGACGCTAGCAACGACGGTATAGGCTGTGTACTACTTCAGTGTGACATGGACGGTATGGAACATCCCATAGCGTACATGTCCAAAAAACTCAATTCTGCGCAACGCAACTACTCAACTAGTGAGAAAGAGTGTCTAGCCGCCGTATTGGGAGTAAAAAAATTTAGAGCGTATGTCGAGGGTCAGGCCTTTAAGATCGTAACGGACCACACTTCATTAAAATGGCTAATGCAGCAAAAAGACCTTTCTGGTCGATTGGCTCGATGGAGCTTGAAATTGCAGGGTTACGTCTTTGATATTGAGTACCGAAAAGGAAAACTAAATACTGTTCCTGACACTCTATCAAGACGTGACTCTGTCGATGTCATTTCTAAAATATGTCCAGTGCCTGATATAGATCTTAAGTCACCTTTCTTCAACACTTCTCGATATTTGGAGTTGGTAAATCTAGTTACCGAAGCAGACGGTACATTACCTGATCTGAAAGTGATTTCTGGTCGGGTATATAAACGATTGGCTTGTCTGGATCCCGAGATTCCTCCAGAGGGTGAGGTTTGGAAATAATGGTTACCCGAGGAGTGTATTGTAGTACTGACGAGTGTATTGCAAGGGCCCATAATCCTCCTACCTCATCTCATGGAGGTTTAGCGAAAACCCTTTATAACATCCGCCGTTTGTACTATTGGCCTCGAATGTATACCCAGGTTAAAACTTTCGTGATGAATTGCAAAACTTGTAAAGAAATCAAAGCTCCTAATGTTCCACTTCCTGCTCCCATGATATCTCCTATGAAGACTGAACGAATTGGTCAGCGACTATACATAGATATTCTTGGCCCTTACCCTCGTTCAAAGGCCGGGAATATCGCCATTCTTGTGGTACTGGATCATGTCACCAAGTACCCATTTCTGTTTCCTTTACGGAAATTAACTGCTGAACCAATTTGTCAATTGTTGGCTACCAATGTGTTTCACGTATTTGGTTGTCCAGAAGTTGTTGTGTCCGACAATGGGACTCAATTTAAATCAAAACTATTTGAAGATTTCTTGGCGAAGCACGGAGTGAAACATACGTTACTAGCGTTGTATTCACCTCAAGCTAACGCTTCTGAACGGGTGAATAGAAGTGTTCTATCTAGAATTAGAGCTTATTTGAAGGAGGAACATTCTAAATGGGATCCATCATGGGATCCTCCATCAAACTCTTAAATGTTCCCCCTATTACGCCATGTTTGGATTACCTATGGTGACACCCATGAGTCATCTTCATATGAGTTGCTAAGAGGGCTGAACAGTCTCCACGAACCGGGTGAAACGATTTTACGACCGGATTATCTAAACAAGATTCGTAGTCGAATTCTTGACTTAACTGCCGAAGCATTCGTTAAAAGTGCTGAGTAATATAATCTACGAGCTCGGGTGTCTTTATTTAAACCGGGTGATACTGTGTTCCGACGGAACTTTATAGTGAGCGATGCGAGTAAGAAATTATCGGCAAAGCTTTCACAAAAGTTTGTTGAAGCCAGAGTAATAAGGTTAGTAGGTGGTACCGCCTACGAGCTGGAAGACCTGGTTTCCAAACGAAGAGGTGTTTACCATTCGAAGGACGTTCGAGCCTAGAGTCTGATGTTTTTGGTACTGTCATGGTAATACATATTTCTTTTCCATTTCGGTCTCGCTCTCACACCCCTTAACTTCTACTTAGTGGTATCAATAATCATAGGGCATGGGGGTGTTTCTGTTTCCATGTATGTATACAGTGAGTGTTAATCAATTTTCGGAGCGTATGGTTCGTTTGTATTCTGTTGCTGATTTATTGTTTTGTTTAATTCCATATTTTCAGTTCAAAGTGGTGAATTGTATTTTTTGAAGACCTATCGGTCTTGCATTGACCGCTATCGAAATGGAATTATCGAACACATGCTCAATACTGTTTCTCTTTAATGTTTCACTTTCTGAAAACCTATTTCTAATTGCAGACAGTTGTTCGGAAGCATTTTGTATAATTTCACAGTTTCCATAATCTTAAAACTTTAAGTTATGTGACACAGGGTACTATGAGGTAGCCCGGCTAGCTCAGTCGATAGAACACGAGACTCGTAATTTCAGTGACGTTCGTGCTAAATGAATGTACGGTGTGGGGTCGAGCCAGAACGATACAAGAGCTGAATCGTTATTTGTTCTCGATTGGTTGAGTGTGTCAGGTGGAGTTTGGTTGTGAGAGTTGGTATGCTCTCGGTTCTTCTGCCTTTGTCAAGTTTTGGAGATTGTGATGATTGTGATGGGCCTCGTTTGAATTAACGCGTTTTTTTTCGACCGTTTTTGCACTGAACTTTCCAAAACCATTCGTCCTGTTATGTCGGATAATTCAAACGGCGTTATTATAATTCGAACCGCTGTCCCGCTCACACGAAGTTTGCCTTAACATAAATCCTCATATTTGTTTACTTAGTTGTCTTCATTTTTTTTTTGAAAAAAATAATTTCTCATACTCAATCCATAGTCATCATTTACTATAGTTTCCGCTACACAAATTTATTATTCAAAAAAAAAACGGTAGTGTAATGTTCTTTGTTCAATTGGTGACCGAATTCACTATCAACCAGTTATAAATAGCCTTCATGCGAAATGCACTGATTTTGAGTTGCGCTGCGTTCTCACAAGCATAATTTCACTATCATAATTAATTTTTTCTTTAAACTCAAACCGTAACCGCCATTTACTATAGTTGTCGTAAAACATGGATTGGCCTAAAATAGTTGTGCAATATCTACCAATTTGATTTCCTAAATTCAATCTGTTCGTCGATCGCTATAAACGTTAACCTAGAACAGTTATATATAATAACTATGTTCATATGTAAACCTTAGAATCAATAATATTATAAATTGGTTATAGTCTCCGATCTTAAAGCCTGATAAATCCTTAGTGGATGCATTGGAAAATGTAGTTTCCTAAATACGTTTCATAATAATTGTCTCTGTTCACATTAGCGAAGACTTAACCTTTTTTTTAGTGCAACTAATTTTCGTAGATAAATGTCCTATAGGAAAGCATAATACGTTTAATGAATTTGAGATGTAAAATCTTTTATTTTGATTATAAATACAAAAATTTTTCATATAGATATTCTTAGTCGTTTATATCTTTCCATCTTATCAAATTGGAAACTGTGACGTTTTGATTTGATAGTGTCAACACAGGTTTTTTTATAAGACGCGCGATAAATCTGATTTTTTTTGGTTTTAAAATGTATTTTACAGTGTTGCAAAACGAAAAAAAAATTCGTAACGTTATGCGTTTCGTTTTTATAACACTATATTTAATTTTTCGGTACGTTATTTCGTTATGAAACAGAAAAATATTATATTTCGTTATGTTATAACGTTATAGTTACGTTATTTTAAAATTAAATGTTATGTTTAAAACTAACCTATCCAAAACCTATCCTTCCAAAAATCGAAAATCTCTAATGAACAGTTACTTTTTACATGCAAAATTAGAAAAACATTAATATAAAATTAATATTTTTCAAATTTCGCATGAAAAAAGTAGTAAATCGCAGTAAAATAACATTAAATAATTAAATACATTAAAAAAATTTGCATCCAGCATAAAAATATTCCTTCTTAAATTTATTCAAAACACCTGTGATGCAGAAGGCTAGTGCAGACTTGAAATTACTTGAAATATACTTAAAATTTTACAAAATGCTCAATATTTTGATACAAATATCAAACAATTTTATAATTACCAAAACCTTCAGTTCAAGCGTCCACAGAAATTGAAAAAAAGCAGATAATATCCAACTATAAGTTGGATAAGTTGGATTTTATAAAACCGATTTTTGCGCTCTTACTTCTATATAATTATACAAAAAGTATACCAAAAAAACGAAATAAATTAATATTAACGTTATTGTTACGTTTTTTAATTTTTAAAACGTTATGAAAGTAATTATTACTAATACAGCTATTTCATTTCGTTAATTCGTTTTTGCGTTACGTTTAGAGTAACGTTTTGCAACACTGGTATTTTAACTATAAGTAGTGCAATGATTTTTTTGTAAAGAATTTCAAATAGTGTTAATGTCCCTAATTGTGTTAGTTTTGTATATCACGGGTCTTGTAGTGCGTATTAAAGAAACCAATAACTAAATAAAATTATCATACGTGTTTTGTGCTGTTATTGCGGTAAACAACAGGTGGACAGCGCCGGCGCTAGCGATTTTGGCGCCTGGTGCAGTTTTCAAAAATGCCGCCCTAAAAAAATCTATTTGTCGTAAATAATCCGTTTCCACATCACCCAAAAGGTAGGATATGCGATGCATTTTTTTTAACGAGGTATCCCACGTAGGTATAGTCCTCAAAAATAAACATTAAAAAAATAAATAAAAGATTAAATATTGTTATCGTACTTACTAACACAGCGTACGAATTTCAATAACAAAAAATTAAAAAAAATTGGATAAGTAGCACTAAAATTCAAGCGTGTATTTTTAAATTGTAAAATATATTAGTTAATTAAATTTTATTTTACGCGCTTTGATTCTTGCAAAGTTGTCTATCAATTCACTATAATCCAAGTTGCTCAGAAATTCACTTTCTATAGATATTCTAGCTAAATCTACCAGTCTTTCTTGTCCTATTGTACTACGTAAACAATTTTTAATAATTTTTAAGTTAGAAAAGCTACGTTCCCCGGAAACTACTGTGACTGGTATTGTCAATAAAATTCTAAGAGCTACAGCTAGATTTGGTAATATCTGGTCGAATTTCTTTTCAAATATAAAATCTAATGATTCTATAGGGCTTAAAGTTCCTGGAACTATACTTTGGAATGTTTTAATTTCGTCCAATAATAGGCGAGGAAATAAAGCACAAAAATAGGCCAAACCTAAGCAAATAGGCAGAGTAAGATGGATCGAGATGCGGTTTTCTGCATTCGATTCAGGAAGCCATCAGAAAAGTTTGTGAACATAGCCACTTTTCGGCAAAAAACCTCTGGAGTACCTAGGGGCCAGGGCGGGTTATATACAACTCATTTCCTTGAATTTTCCATAAATTCAGCTCGAAATTGATCGAAGCTCGTTACTCGGGGGTTTGTGGGGTCGCTGAACACGAATAAGATGTCGGCGATGACCCTCGGAGTACCTAGGTTTTCTAATGTATGGGTATGTCTGGGTATGTCTAACTCATCTCCTGGAACTTTCCATCAATTCAGCTCGAAATTGATCAAAGCTCGTTACTGAGGGGTTTTGGGGCCGCTGAACACGAATATGATGTCTGCGATGACCTTCGGAGTACCTACGGGCTAGGGCGGGTTATATACACCTCATCTCTTTGAATTTTCCATAAATACAGCTCGAAATTGATCGAAGCTCGTTACTCGGGGGTTTTTGGGGTCGCTGAACACGAACATGATGTTGGCGATGACCCTCGGAGTACCTGGAGCCCAGGGCAGGTATATTTAACTCATATCTTGAAAATTTCCATAATTAAAACTCGTTTATTTTATTTAATCGATTATTTAATTTTTTCATTATTTTATTTTATTTTATTAATGGCAAAATCCAGGAGATGGGTTAGACGTACCCGCCCTGTGCCCTAGGTACTCCCAGGGTCATCGCCGACATTATTTTTGTGTTCAGCGACCCCAAAAGCCCCCGAGTAACGAGCTTCGATCAATTTCGATCTGTATTTATGGAAAGTTCCACGAGATGAGGTGTATATATAACCCGTCCTGGCCCCTAGGTACTCCGAAGTTTATCGCAGACATCATATTCGTGTTCAGAAGCCCCAAAAACCCCCAGTAACGAGCTTCGATCAATTTCGAGCTGAATTAATGTAAAGTTCCAGGAGATGAGTTAGACATACTCGCCCTGGGCCCTAGTTAGTTTGAGGGTCATCGCCGACATCATATTCGTGTTCAGCGACCCCCAAAACCCCCGAATAACGAGCTTCGATCAATTTCGAGCTGAATTTATGGAAAGTTCAAGGAGATGAGGTGTATATAACCCGCCCTGGCCCATAGGTACTCCAGAGGTTTTTTGCCGAAATGGGGGCAAATGTTCACAAACTTTCCTGATGGCTTCCTGAATCGAATGCAAAAAACCGCATCTCGATCCATCTTACCCTGCCAATTTGCTTAGGTTTAGTGCTTTATTTCCTCGTCTATAAATCTAAACCTACTATATCAGACTTTGAATTGAAAGTTAAATGCTTTTCTAGGGAAAGACAACTATTTAAAAGAAGCATTTAATGAAGCCACAGAAATATTATGCAAAAATTTGAAAATATTATTGTGTTCCGAAATTTGATCAAACCGTTCGCTAACATATTGAATCGCCTGATCAAGGATTTGAAAATAAAATTCAACTTCAAATTTTTTTTCAGGATTTGATATAATTTCGTCTCTACCGTCGTACGAAAAAAGTTGAGGCTTTCGACTAGGGCGCCTTGGAGCATCCAGGAAATTTGATGGAACATCTAATTTTAAAGCTATTTCTTTAGCTTGCAAGATAAACCCCTGAAATTTTTCCTCATTTCGTAAGTTCGTCAAAAACTCTTTTGTGCCCTCTAACAAATGTACTGCCGTCGTTAAACAAATATCAGGGCTTTGTAAATATTTGCTAAATATATTAATTTAATCAAGAATATTATACCAAATAATTAATGAACAAATAAATTCAAATTGAATAATTTTGAGAGATAAACTATTCGCGTTATTTCTTGTTATTCCGTCCTTATCCTTGTCACTTCCTATTTGAACTAAAGCGTCATAAATATTACCTAAACAACACATTAAGGGTTTTAAAGCTTCTATGCGGCTTTCCCATCTTGTCGTACAGAGTGGCTTAAGAGTTAATGTTTTCACATTCTGTTTCAAAATGTTCAATCTTGAAACAGAACTAGAAAAAAACATATAAACATTGGACAGTATCAAAAAAATTTACAGCTTGAAGTGAACATTGAACTGAATCCAGAAGGACTAGGTTAGCTAAATGTGATGCGCATGGCACGAATAGTGCTCGGGGTTCTATTTGTTTAATATGAGCTTGCATTCCAATATTTGAGCCATTATCATAGCCTTGCCCCCTGCAATCACCAATTGAAAATTTTAGAGAAGTTAGTCGGTCTAAAACTAAATTCGTGAAGCCCTTACCCGTCGTATCTGTAGCTTTTAAAAAACCCATAAAAAGCTCCTTAATTTCATGTTTGTTTTGATTTCTATGAACAACTCTAACAATAAGTGATAATTGTTCATTGTGGCTCTGATCTGGAGTACAATCAACAATTATCGAAAAATATTTTGCACCTTTTATCAGATCATCGATTTTATTTTGAATGACTTTAGACACGATTGAAATTAGTTCATTCTGAATGCTTTTATGCAAATATTTGTTTTGTGTCTCATTATTAGTTATCCGTCGTCGGTGTTCTGAAAGAACATTGTCAAATTCAGCAATTGCTTCTACTAATTTGAGAAAATTACTATTATTTTTGTCGTATAACCTGTCCGACCCACCCCTGAATGCCAAAGATTGCATTGAAAGAAATTTTACAAAAAAATATAAAAATTTTTACACAGTGAAAAAAATATTTTTGGTAATAAATTTCGGTTATTAAAATATTTATTTTATTATTTTAAATTTATTTTTATTAATTGGGTTTTGGCGCCCTCCAATTTTAGCGCCCCGTCAAACTGCTCGTACTGCTCCATGGAAGCGCCGGCCCTGCAGGTGGACCTTGAAAGTTGAGTTGGATGGTATATTTCACCTCGTTGAATTCACATGTTATTAATTGTGGACTACGTGTCATAATTAGCTTCACGATTGTTCTACAAAAAAATCTCCAAGGTTGAGATCTCGTCTGTGATCATTTTGTTTGGTTGGGACACAAAAATAAATGCATTAGAAGACTACTGTCCATAACAAGGGGGATAATTTATTTGGGCATATACGAACAATCATAACCTTGTCATTTATCTAAGCCGAGGAAATTTCTCAGTACAAAACAAGCCCATCTATGTATTCATAGAAGGTGCAATAATCTCTTTAGATGTAATTATTAAACATGATATTTGATCATAATACCATAAGTTATTGGATACCATAGAGAATTTTTTTTACTGTAATGTTATTAAGACCATCTATATATTTCGAACTACACAACTAGTATCATAGTTAGAATTATTATTTACATCTTTAAATGTGGTGTATGAGCAGTGCTAGTAATTAAATACAAAGATTATAAATATATACCAAGTAAATTTTGTTGAATTATTGGATTGAAACCTTGTGGAAAGAAACCTAAAAATAAAGAAAACCAAAATTTATTACTATTAAATTACGGACCATCAATTCCCCACATTTATTGCTGGATATGTGGCGACTAATGGAGTGTTGAACCAGGTTGATAAGAGGAGTGAGATTGGACAATAACATGGGGTGAGTTCTGCATTGATTTCATATTTATTTATAGTAAGCTTGCCAGATTTTTTTTGGAGGTATTCCGGGCCGGAAAATCCGGGCGGTTTTTTTATAAATCCGGGCAAAATCCGGGCGACAAGTGTCAAAATTTCCATTTGAAAAGCCGGGCGAAATCCGGGCGAAATACAAAATTTTTAAAAATCGCACAGAAAAGAAGAAAACAAAAAGACTATATTTTTTCATAAATAACCTTTGAAAACTCTTTATTGCTTTGAAATGTTGAAATATATTTTGTTAATAATATTTTTAATTCTGTTTATTACAGAAAGAGTTCTTTTCTTAAATTGTCAACATTGTTTTCAATCAATCTCCATTGAAGTCGATGACTGTCCACTCTCTTGAGTACCAAACAAACTATCAGCTCTCATTTTGTATTTTTCACTTCCAGCAACTTTTTAAAGAAAACCAGCATCTTCTTTTATTTTTGTATAAAACTCTGGACATGTCTCCTTTCAGTTGAATTTTACCATCAATTGTGCCCGAACGTTTTCCAGTGTCAATTTGCCTTTTTCTTTTGTCCAAATGTCATTGATGTGAGAAAATACGCGCTCAGTTGTCGTATTGGCCGCTGATATAACTAAACCAAACTCCACGATTTGCAGCAAACGATTGAACGAACGAGAGCACAATATATAAATTATAAAACGTTGAAATGATGTCAATTGTTTATATATTTTCATATGAAACATTGAAAATAACACGATTTAACATGTGAAACATATTTGAATAAGAAAGATACAGATTATTGAAATTTTGACTATAAAACGAATTAATATTATATATATATTTTTTTTTCAATGAACAAATGTTAGAAAAATCCGGGCGATTTCCGGTTTTTGTTTAGAAATCCGGGCGTCCGAACCGGGCGATTTTTCAGCCAAGTTTTACCAAAAAAAGCCGGGCGAGTCCGGCTTTAGCCGGGCGATCTGGCAAGCTTAATTTATAGGTATAGCGAGTATGTCTGAGTACGTGTGTGTGAGGCTGTAGGTGTGTGAATGCCTGGAGGTATGGATATAATCCTATTTACTGATACTAATTTTATTGTAGTAAGATTTACAACCTAAATATATTAATATAATGTCACCTAATACAAAAACAGGGGTGACTAACGCAAGTTTGAGTAATTAAATTTTAATTTTTCTAAACCGCATCAGTAAAGTGTAAATGGTTTATTTATTGAATTCAATTTGATTAGTAAATCCAATCAGGAGAATTCCACTATTGTGTTTTATGATTCAGGTCAACTGAATAAAAATAGTTTTATAAAATTTAAATGTCTGATGAACCTACGTTCCAAAAACCTGATGACGAGTCTTTTGCACCAACAAGAGACGCTCAATCAACTGGTGATAACGTGAAAACTGTTCGCACACCATTCATTGACATTCCAAAATCCGCGTGATCGTCTTCCAATAAGAAAAAAGGAATTATCAGAACCATATATTGTACTGTTTGGAAAATTTTTCAACATTAATATCAATCGGTGTGGTAAAAGAACTCAAGTTTCACAGCTGCTGCGAGAGATTCTCAGAGCAACTATATATTGAATAACTTTCTTTATGACGTACAAAAAAAAGGAACAACAAACACAATTATTGTGATTACGCGATTTCTAATAAAATTTTAAACTAATTTAGAAGACTAAAAAGTATTACAACATATTGCATAATGGTTGGACCAAGCTCTCAAATCAGTAAATTTTATTTTGATAGCTCTAGTATCTCTATTGATAGTAGTTTTTTTTTGTATCACAATGGATGTCGAAGTTTTTATTTGGGTTATCTCTGCAATTAGCATGCAACATCCAATATAAATATGTCGGTATCTTTTTTTTTTTGGAAAAATGGAAGTTCGGAGTGGATATTTTATTTTATTTACGGTAAATGCCATAACCTCGATGATGAAGGCGGTGTGTGTGTGGTTATGTATGTACGAGCGTATGGGGTATGGATGATGGTGTATATGTAGGCACGTGTGGGTACGTGTCGGTGTTCGTGTGTGTGTGTGTGTGGGTGAATGAATGAGAGGATAGAGTACGTGGGCGTGTGAATGGGTGAGTAAATGAGGGGTTGGGCGGGGTGATCGTGGTTCTTTCGCATACGGGGTCGCCAGAGTCTCATTCTTTCACTTGCTTTTTTTTCTCATTTCCGTATATATCATGTATTTCGCGTACATTACGATTATTTGTGCTGAAGTAGCAGGATTTCGTACTCGATCCCAATGATTGAAGCTAGTCAAGGGGCTATAAATAAACCTCGCTAGGTACGCGACCTGCTATGTCACTTCGTTGATTTTCAACGAAACAGCACTTCATTACAGATTGTGGTTTAACGAAAGTGCCCAGAAACTCACCACGTTGACATTCTTAGAGACTCTCTGTTTTCAATTATTTTTAAGGATGAAACAGGGAAATAACCTTGAACTGTACTATGCCCCGTCTGGGTTCTCCATTATTTAATATTTTGTTCCTGGCCTTGATACCAATAGTTCAATACTTTGACACCAAATTGTGTCTTTTTAAATCTATTGTATTTGGCATATAATCCGGAATATGCTATATTACCAAAGCAGTGGATCCAGCACGCTCCCTTGCAATCAGCCTCCAGATGCAGCTATAAGTTAAAACTACTCAGTGTAACCATTATTTTTCAATTCTGTAGTATTTTGTTAATCCAAGCAATTATATGCACGTTTATATTTTTCTTTGTGGTCATTTTAATGATATAGCATTAGAGTCGGATATTGTCGATGAAGGAGTCATGTTTATAAATGTCAGGGGTATGTCTATAAATGTAGCAATTACCTTCTTTTCTTGTGGTTTAGGGTGCCCTCAATTTCTTGCACTATTTTGTGCTACGCTGTTTTAGTATATTTCTCTATTTGACATCCGTGCTGGCTAAAGTTGAGAGGATTTTGTTTAAGACATACATGACGAATGTGGCAGTTTACCACCTTTTCCATTGCTCTACCTTTTATAGAAGATGTAAAATTTATTGGTTTGTATAAATTGGCTTCATGTGGTTTTTACCTGGCTTGGGTATACAAACAATTTTAGTATATCTGAGGAATGTAGACATGGCTAAAGCTGACTTTGAACAAACTCATACGGTATGGAAGGATGATTCTCTTCAAACCCCTTTACAGTAAAACTGGAAAAATGCTATAACTTCCGGATATTTCTACGGAGCAAATGATTCTATTATAGCCCATCTCGCTCTAATGGGGATGAATATTGTGTGGCTAAATGATATGCAATACTTTTTGTTGCAGGATCTGGAGGACGCATGTCTTCGTTGGCATTATCTTTCGTACTAACTTCTGTTGAGACTGGGAAGTGGGTTTGAAGTAATGGATCTAGGGTCTCAACGCAGCTAACAGTGTACTCCGTTTGGTTGGAATATTGAGTCTAGATGGTTTGTGTGATAAGAGGACATCAATTTTTGTATTCAAGCTGCAGTAGGAAACTATCTATCGTATTGAAGAGCCTAATTATTATAATTGGTAAGAACCACTTGTTACTTTTGTCAATTATCTGTTCTTTTTCTTCTGTTAAAGAGCTTACGAATTTTTTTCCTTTTCTTTGACGACGCCACTTCATTTGATTTCCAGCTTCAATTGCTAGAAGTCTGACAGATTCCTTCTCTTCAAGATCCTTCTCAAGAAATCAAATGTCAATAGAAACGAATTGGGTGTTGTTTATTTAGAAAAGTGGTAAAGTTGTATTTTACTCGAATTAAATTCAACATTGTTAGTAAAATCCCAATCTAAAAAAATTATTTTCAGTTAAACTTTTTAGGAATTCATCAAATTTAATCTACAATTATTAAGTGTTTGCGCCTTGCGGTGAATATAATTGCGCCTTGCGGTGAATATAACGGTGAATAAGTGTTTCATGCGCAAACTATGGATAGGATGAACTGTTGAATCCAACAATTATATAGTTAAAAAAAGTTGGTAATAAAATAAAAATTGGTGATAAAATTGATAGAACCCTCCCTAATTACATGGCGAAACCTTACGAACTCTTACATTAGTTAAAAATATATTATGCTTTACAGTAGTCACTGGCGGGACTTGGCAAAACATGATGACTGAGTGTTTCGTAAGCTTCCGTAGATGGTGTAACAACAGAAATCGATTGAGCGGTTAAGTTTAAGTAAAATGTTGTAATTATTTGTAATAATTTATATTTGATTAAATTTTAACAAAATACTATTTTTATTTTTATTTCAATCAAATTAAAAAGATATTGATAATACCCACCCTCCGGATTGACTTGAAATTTTCGCTTAGATACATATATAAAGTTGCAAACCCAAGATATAAGATTGATGTGTGATTGATGTGTGTAAATATCATGAGCAACACTTAAAAGTTTCTCCATAGCTACTATGCTCCATAGCTATGTTTGAAGAAAATCGCTTTAAGATTTGTTCCAATTCCAAACATACGTGGCAATTAAATCTTCCACTCCTCTTTTTTGAATTAATAAAATAAGAATTTTTGAAGTTTTGTTAAAATTAAATGAAATGTATTTCTCACATATCTTACCAACAATTTGACAAACTTAAAATGAACCTGCAATAGTGACAAAATGTTTGTTAAAAAGTAATCGATTAGTAAGATACCCATTTTACCACAAATTGGGAGTGACAAAACTTCAAGTACCTTTTTATCTGTTTGTATTTTAGTTCAATCATCAGCTTTAGAACGAAATTCCTATCATATAGTATTTACTGTTAGGAAATACGGCTAAGAGGTTGTGGATTGGTTTCAATAAGAGACGGTATCGATAATCGATTAATTCGAAACTTTACTGTCGATGAGCTTTCACCAACACAGGCGTTAAAAAAATTTGTATCAAAATATGTAAAGTGCCGTGTATCAAAGACGATCCCAATCAGAAAATGATAATCCATCGCCGATTCCTATGGAAAAAAGCCGCAATGGACCCAATTCAGTAGAAGAATTCTCGTCATATATTACTGGTTCAAGTACAAGCGGCGCATCCAATAATGAGAGCCGTGGTCCCCAAATCCCACGTGATTCTGACGTACGATTTGCTCTACATATTACCCCACCAAATTCACATACACCAGTAAGTCGTATCATATCATCATAGTCCTACTATAAGTCCACATCATATCATAGTCACATCGCAAAGTCATCTGCATAAGCAAAACAAAACCAAAAGCGTTAACAACCAAAATAAAATATTTTTATTGTCACCTAAATTCAAAACACTTTGAAATTTAAAACCAGCAAAAAATCTGATTTTTTTCGTGTTAATGGCTGCATATAGTACTTTGAAAAATCATGATTTTTTTTATCACGTTGTCTCGATCGAACACTAGAATGTGATAAAAAAGTCATGATTTTTCGAAGTACTAAACGCAGCCATTTATCACGAAAAACATCAACTTAACGCATTTGGTTTTGTTTTGTTTATGCTTACATTTTCGTGATAGCTATTCTTGATAAAATTGGTTTTGTTGCTTTCGGGCTAAATTTATCTTTTGTGATAAAATTAATTGAAAGAAAAGTGACCTATAAAAGTTGACGGATAAATCCATCTTTTTATCTTTTGACTGTTCGGTCCGGTAATTGACGTAATATTCAACGAAGTGAAGTTAGAAGAACAAAAAATTGATGTAAAGGCGCGCTATACACCTGAGCTAAACTATGCGAACTATGTTTTTAAAAAAATAATGTATATAACGTAATTATAGAAAAAACATTACGGAAACATTACATTTTTTTTTAAACATTATTCGCATTAAAATATTAAGTCGATTCTGGTTCTGTGAGAAAAAATGAAGTGGAATGGAATTATTATTTATCTCGAATTTTGATTTCTCACTAAATAATTCCATTCCACTAATTGGTATGCTCATTCTCTTTTCGAGATATCGTTTTTAGTACAAGTTCTAAGCTAGTACAAATTTTTGAAAATGGAATTAATCTGTCAGTTTATTTACTTGTTTTTATTTGTGTTCCTCTCGTTAGCTAGTTTACAAGTATTTTCTGTTGTACTATAGATTTTATAGTAATAAAATTATTCTTAAAAATTAAATAAATATTGTATTTGAATAAATAGTGTATTTTGCAACCTCGTCCCAGTTCCCAATTTCCGTCTGCCTTATCATATCTGCGAGGAGCATACAAAACAAAATGTTCAGTATATATAAATTACATAAATAATTAAATTTCACTAATAAAATTAAAATCAAAACGGCAATTTCTTGTTAACTAATAGTTTTTATTTACTATATACGTGTTTCGAAAGCTATGCTTTCATCGACAGTAGTATATATCAAAACTGTTTTGATGTTTTGATATATACTACTGTCGATGAAAGCATAGCTTTCGAAATACGTATATAGTAAATAAAAGCTATTAGTTAACAAGAAATTGACGTTTTTATTTTAATTTCAGTAGTGAAATTTATTATAATACTTGTTAAGTTTGAACAAACAAAATTATCAAAATGCAAATAATTTAATTTGTCTAAAATATTGATAAATAATAAAATGAAATTAATAAAATATCGTTAACTCCCACGCGCCAAATCCACATTCTCTACTAAATAATTAACTAAAATTTCTTTTTGATTTATTGTAAATTTTTTCGACATTTTTTTTTCTCTATTTTTGTGCGTCTATACAATATTTCCAGGCAAATAATCTCATTTCATCTATATATTCGTTGACGAGATAATTTGAGAGTTCATCCCACAACTGCGGAATTTATTTTCTCATTCGACTGAACTGGAATGCAAAAATCTCCTTTATAGGCCAATAGAATTACGGATTGTACGTGTTGTTGACGGTAGCAGGTCAGAACTTTTTTAATCTCTGGGGTACAGTACTCACATAATGGACATGCTGAGTACACTCGCCCGGCACCTGGGGACTGGAGTTATTCAACTAAGTGTGCTGGAAATTTTTTTTGCTTCCTTGTAAGCGATATAACTCGTAAATGGTGCACTTTAGGATACTGGTGCCATGGAACTTTTTTGTTCCTTAAATGTTTTTCTATAACTTAAAATTAAAAAAAAAAAAATTTGTTTTTTTGCAAATTTTTGCGAAACATTGCGAAAAAATGTCTAAAAATCGATATTTTTCAATTGAATTTAGTTATTTGCAAATAATGGTTTATAACATAGTTGCCCCTCTATCTTGTAGCTGAAACCTCAACGAAAAAAATAAGCTTCAGAACGTTTCATTCGGTTTGACAGTTTTTGCACAATTCCATATTGCACTTAATGCCTTAAAAAAAGCTGTTAACTTTGGGCAGGCCGCAAGGTGTGAGTTTTCATCCGATCGCAATCTGCTTGAAAGGAATTGAAAGGGTGTAGTGTCAGCTTTAAATAACATTTTTGTTGCCTATACCCATATTCAATATTAACAACAATTACAGTGGTTCAAAAAAAATGGGTAAACTCCTTAGTTGCAAAATTAAATTTCTCAACGAATTTTCAACTTAACGAGATGCGTTTTTAAAATTTGCAAAGTGCTTAGAAAACCTCAGATTTTAGAAAATAGACCTCTCTAACATAATTTGGGACATGATTACACATAAGTAGCTCATTACTTTTTCATTAAATTTATTTGTCATTACAATAATACTCAATTATACAACGTCTCGCTACACTACACCCTTTCAACTCCGTCAAGCAGATTGCGATCGGATGAAAACTCACACCTTGCGGCCTGCCCAAAGTTAACAACTTTTTTTCAGGCATTAAGTGCAAAATGGAATTGTGCAAAAACTATCAGGCCGGATGAAACGTTCTGAAGCTTATTTTTTTCGTTAAGGTTTCAGCTACAAGATAGAGAGGTCAACTATGTTATAAACAATTATTTGCAAATATCTAAATTCAATTGAAAAATATCGATTTTTAGACATTTTTTCGCAAAAATTTGCAACAAAACAAATTTTTTTTGTTTCTCTTTTAATTTCAAGTTATAGAAAAACATTTAAGGAACAAAAAAGTTCCATGGCACCAGCATCCTAAAGTGCACCATTTACGAGTTATATCGCTTACAAGGAAGCAAAAACAAATTTCCAGCACACTTAGTTGAATAACTCCAGTCCCCAGGTGCCGGGCGAGTGGACTCGGCATGTCCATTATGTGAGTACTGTACCCCAGAGATTACCGACAACTGTTACCGACAACAACACGTAAGCCATATCTTTTTCCGTTATTCCTTTGGCCTATTAGTACGAAATCTCATTCCACGAAATAATTCCATACAACCAGAAACTAGATACAGGTGTATTGACGACATACACCATGTGCTCTAGCGGATTTTATGTTAAACTCTTTGAACACATCAAATTGTAAACATAATGTCAAATACCATATATATTTACTCAAAAAAATATTTAAACCGTGGGCTATTATTTTGAAAACGTACATTTTTTTGTTGATTTTTAAATTTTTGATTTTTAAAAAATCTGAAATTTTGATATATTGTTGGCATTGACAAAAGGAAAAAAGTAATTTCTGCTTTTATTTTTTGTGTACTCTGAATCGGAGTTATGCGCGGTTGAATTTTGAGGCTTTTTCACGTAGTTTTTGGTAATGGTGGCAATGTTTTGTGAATAGGTGCCACAAATTTCATCCGACTTACGTATATTTTTGCAAGTAAAAAGGAAAATAATTGAATAATTGAAATAAGTAAGTTTAAAATTAATAACTTTTCTCTTTTCCGCTAGGCGGCGCGTAAAACCTTGGTTTACTTCAAAGCTCATATCTCAAAAAGTAGGCTTTTTTTTTTTTGTTTTTCACAAATTTTAAAGTAAACATATGCAGCTATGAAATTGAGAAATAAAAAGTCAGCAATTCAATATGGATTTTTTCTTACGATTTTTTAAAGTTTGGTATATGAAAAATTCACATGTGTTTTTTTATTAAGTTAATAATCCTGTACTAAATGTGGATCTAATAAATTAAACATTTCATATTTTAACACCTGCAATAAATTTGAACCATTTTTTGTGTATTTCTGATTGAGAAACAGGTTTTTATTCAGAATAAGAATAGGAGATCCCGATGATCGAAGATTTTGTTATAATTTCAACATCACCAATACTAACATTAGAAAAAAACATTAAAAAAATATTTTTCCTATAAACATTATAATTTAAGCAATATTATAAATAAATACATTAAAAAATTAATTTATATATTTTTTTTTGCCTTTAAATTGAAATATTTATGATCATCAGAAAAAGAAAACATTTTGGCAATTATTTTATCGGGTGTAGTGTTATCCGGTAAAAAAACAGTGGAATCCTTGAGTTCTTTGTTTTCTTCCAAGAACATTTCGTAGATGTCGGTGAGGGTCCATAACACCAACCGCTTTGATTTCTTAATTTTTGTCGATCCTTCTGTAATAGTAACAACATCTTTAAGGCCAGGCATTGTTCTACTAATTTCCTCTGATAAGAAGTATGTTTGAATTTGTTTTACTATATTTTGTGACAAACTGTGCACTTGTTTGCTTTGAGGCCAACTGTAAGGACCTACTGTTTCCAACAGATCCATGGCGAATTCTACCAGTCGTCTTGATGCATTAAATTCATCCTGGATACGTTGATTTGACCAAAATTTACGTGGTAGAGTTGTCAACAAAAACACTTGTTTTGATTTACAGCTGGCATCTTTAAACTCTTTTTTAAGGTTCATAAGCCATGATGTATATTCACATTCCTCGTTTGGTGATAACACTTTAACTGAATCTACTTGAAATATTCTTTGACTTATTGCCGATGTGACACTTGCAATTTTTTTATAACTTCCTGTTGTAATATGATTTTGTTTGATAGGAGACTCGGCTAACCTTCCAAGAACATTGTTAAGATCTTCTAAAATGTCATTAAGTAGTTCAGGAACTGGTGGAGATATAGTATCAACCGAAACTGGTGATGGATCTAAAGATGCTGGAGGTATTTGAATATTTTCGTTCGTTGGAACATTTTCAACATCCTGATTTATAGAAATAATTTCACTATCGATAGTTTCCGAACATGAAAGCTGCTGTATAGAAAATATTAGTTGCATATGAATTTTTATTCATTTTAATAAAATAATTAAATTTACCTTATTTTTATAGATATAAGTGCGACATGTTTCACATATAAACTGGTCATCACGCAAAGTAAAATTTAGGGTCGCAGTTTTTTGAATAACAGCTGGTGTGACCAGTTTCACATTTTTTGATGTCCGCTGATGATTTTTGAGACCGTACAAGTTACAGCACAATATGAAAGGCATTTCTATTATTATCTTTCCTAAACGTTATGTCTTCTAAATATTTTGGAATATAATTGATTATAAGGCAATCCAATCAATATATATATACCCTTGAAATAGTTTTGACATAGGTAGAAACAGGTAAAATTAGGTAGGTACAATTTAATATATTTTGATTGGATGCAAGTATAATTTGGTCAAAAACCGTTTGTGGGCGTCATTAGAAATTTTAAATGTTAAAATTATGAGCCTCTAATGAGATTTTAATTAGTAAAAAGGGGCTGAATAGACATCTTTTAAAATGAATAAACATTTTACACACCCTTTTAATAATTTAAATTCCTTTATTTTACCACTTAACTTAAATTAATTTTTAATAAGTTTTTAACCATTTAATTGCACAGAAAATGGTTCAAATTTATTGCAGGTGTTAAAATATGAAATGTTTAATTTATTAGATCCACATTTAGTACAGGATTATTAACTTAATAAAAAAACACATGTGAATTTTTCATATACCAAACTTTAAAAAATCGTAAGAAAAAATCCATATTGAATTGCTGACTTTTTATTTCTTAATTTCATAGCTGCATATGTTTACTTTAAAATTTGTGAAAAACAAAAAAAAAAAAGCCTACTTTTTGAGATATGAGCTTTGAAGTAAACCAAGGTTTTACGCGCCGCCTAGCGGAAAAGAGAAAAGTTATTAATTTTAAACTTACTTATTTCAATTATTCAATTGTTTTCCTTTTTACTTGCAAAAATATACGTAAGTCGGATGAAATTTGTGGCACCTATTCACAAAACATTGCCACCATTACCAAAAACTACGTGAAAAAGCCTCAAAATTCAACCGCGCATAACTCCGATTCAGAGTACACAAAAAATAAAAGCAGAAATTAGTTTTTTCCTATCGTCAATACCAACAAAATATCAAAATTTCAGATTTTTAAAAAATAGTTGTTTTTTTTTCGATGTACGTTTTCAAAATAATAGCCCCCGTATTAAATTTAATATTTTTCAAATTTGTGCAACAATTTGTGTATTTATTTATTCAAATGTAAGTTACAACACTATTGCCTATTATAATTTAATCGCAATTTTATAATTTTAAATAGCAAAATGGAAAATAATCGTAAAACAACGAATCGCTATTGTGGCGTACCACAGTGCAAAACATGATGTTGACGGAGTGTCCATGTTTCGTATTCCCTCTAAGGTCATGCTAAATAAAATATCATTAAAGGAATGGAATGTTCTAAGGATGGGAAAAAAGATTCCCAAATACTTTAGGATCTGTAGCAAGCATTTTAAGAAAGAACATATTCTAATCCCATTACCACGGGCGAATATACGAAAAAGGGCATCACTTACATCAAATGCTTTTCCTTCAGAAAATTTACCACAATCAAGCATAATGACGAGGAAGCCAAAGGCAAGAAAAGTTAGGTTAAATATAATTAACAAGTATGTACTACACTTTTGAAACTTACTTAATGTGTACTTGTAAATCTTGTATGTACTTATATTTTGTTTTCAGTTTATCAATTGATACGTCCAGTAGAACAGAAGATGGCTTTGGAAATATTTATCCCACTAACAGCAAGGAAGATGAAGTTATGGCACCCAAACACCAAGTTTGCATAGGTACTCAATTCAACATTCACAAGCGCGACGTATATGTGCAAGTTAATGGTGAACCAGCAAAACTTAATAATTTACCGTTCCTTATTGATACTGACGAAAAATTAAATTCCATGACTGGAATTCCAACTCTAACTTTGTTAGAACGGTTACATAAATGCTGTTTATTAATAAGGTCAGAAGAGCCCTATAATATTGAATTGTCTCTAAAAAACCGTATAATATTGACAATGTGTCACATAAAGATGAATATGAACAATATACAAACCGCTATACTATCTAATATCTCCTCAAGATGTACTAAAAATTATTTTACCGATTGTGTGCAGCTCTTAGCAAAAGTTTTGAAATGTTGTATATATTGGCATTGGCAGACTCGAGAAGAAAACCTAAAAAATTTACCAAAATGTTTCGAACAGTTTCCTTATACAATAACAGTATAAGATTGCACTGAAATAAAAACGATAACATTTCGATGTTTAAGTTGCAGAACATGCACATATTCTCATTATAAAGGTACACACACGGTCAAAGTTTTAGTTGGAATTTCACCATCGGGTCTTATCAATTATATTAGTACTGCTGTAGCTGGGCGAACATCTGATAATGCCATTATTAATTTAACCAACCTGATAAAAAAATTAGAACCGGGGATGCAGTTATGGTGGATAAAGGTTTTGTGATCGGTAACGAGCTTGCAGAAGCCGGTTTGGAAATGATTCGACCCATTTTGTCTGTCTGAATGATGTCTGAAAAGATTTCCGCCTCTATTCTACCATACTTGATTGACATAATAATTGTAGTATCAGCTATGTGTAATTTAAGTTCACCAATTTTAGATGATGATAAATTTAATTGAAAATCATATTTTTTCCAATTTCACCTCATGAGGTGCTTCAGACATTTTAGAAGTTTGGACTACAAGGCCTATTATTAAATTTGACGATGGTGATGGAGCAACTCCTAAGCTATGAATCCAGCCAGCGTCCACAAGGCTTTTACTTTCTGACAGTGGCCTTATAGTATTTTTAAAATACTCAGCTATATCACTAAAACAAATTTCAAATAATTTTCTTGCGATTGCACATCCATTATATTTAATTATTTTAATTTTTAATCACACTTTACCTAAAAAATTTTAATTGTTACTTTGATTTAAATCTTTTATACTAATATTTTTTAAATTATTTATCCAAAACAAATCAAAAAGAATAAATTTTAATATTTTATTTACTAATATTTTTTTTTGTTGGACGATTTGATATTTATTTGTTTGTTTTCATCGTTTTAGTCCAAAAATGTATATAAATTAAGCTTTTTGTTCAATTTTTCAAAAACATTTTATTTAATTATTTGACGACATGTTTCAGCTTTTAACAAAAGCTATCCTCAGGTCAGAACAAAACATATTTAACTATACAAAACAGAAAATGATAATAATACAATTTAAACAATATCAACAAAAATCACTTACAAAAATGCAGGGTTGTAACGTATAATACGGTAACGTATAAAACACGTATTATACGTACGTATAAAACGTATAAAACGTACAGTATAAAACACACAATCATTTACGTTTCATACCGTATAAAAGTAAAATCCTTAATAAATAAAAATGCATTTATATAACATTAACGCGGGCGTTAACTCGTATCGTACTCGTGATATTTAATATTTATAAAGTCTAGATTTCGGGACTAATAGGAACAGTTGCTTTAGAAAATATAGCGTCGGCATGATAATTTCTTACTATTACTACTAACTATTCCTACTAGTTCAGAAAACTTCCACATTTAACGTAAATGGTTCTTTTCAAAATATAATTATTTATTTTCAAAACAAATTTAGTCTGCAATAATTTGACATTTCCAACCATACCTATTATTCATCAATGACCAAAAATGAATTTACTCAATAAACTTCTCACTAAACTTTTTCGTTTGACGTAAATACATATTATTTTAACTATTACAACTTTTGTATAAAAAGAAGATTTGAACTGCAAGAACCTGTTCTTTTCAAACTGTGTTTATTAATTGGAAGTGGTGCAACCTGGATTCACACAACAAAATTTTTTTAAAAACATCTTTCTAATAATCTCTAATAATTTCCCTAACTGCTATGAAAAAAACGACATTTATTCTGAAACAACATTTTATTTCCAGCTGTTCTTATTAGATGGGAGGAGCTGAAGTTGGATTGAACCATATTTTATATATTCAATAACATTTCATGATGCCAAATAATTAAGTTCATGAGCCAAATGTTTCTCATCCAAAATGCTTCCCATTAAGTATTAAGTAAATGTTGGAATCAAAATGAAAGAAAATCATATAGTATACGTGTTGAAAAATTCAAAAATAATTTAATTGCTTGAGTTTAAGTGCTCAAAAAAATCTCTAATATATAATTCAAAATTTTCAATATTCAAATCTAGTGAATTAAAAATTATGTTTAATGTACAGTAACATAATCTTTCGTATAAAGTATAAAAATATACATTCAAATAACATCTAGAATTTAAATAGTTTTTGTTATAAATTATAAAATATATAAATAATTTATAACTACGTAATTATATTTTTACTAAAATATATATATTTTTACTAAAAATATAATTAATATCTGAAGTAAGAAGTTATTAAGTTTAACTTCGTGTTTAAACTCAGACCTTGAACAAATCTTTCAATGGACAAATGCGAACAACCTTGTGCTGAATCCGAATAAAACGGTAGCACTAAAAATATGTAAAGTTACAACCAACCTTAGTGATCCAGCACTCTTTATTGGCAACTGCTTAATAAACTATGTTCAACGTATCAAATATCTAGGGTTCTGGCTGAATTCAAACTTATCTTGGGACGATCAGGTCAGTCATGTTTGCAGGCTTACATATTATGGTTTAAAAAGATTGAAGAGATTGAATAATCTTATTCCGTTCTTAACTCGTAAAAAGTTAATAATCTCTCTTATATTTAGCCATTTTATTTATGCTGATTTGGTCATGTCAAAACTAACATGTGAACAGATGCGTCGTTTTACGGTTGCTTTCAATGCATGCACAAGATATTTGAACAATTTTTCAAAATTTGATCATGTAAGCCCGTATTCGCACTCTATATTGGGTTGTGCGTTTGAAAGCTATTTAGATTATAGAAAATGTGTATTTATCTATAAATTGATTCATAACAGTGGTCCTGAATATCTAAATAAAAAAATCACTCTTGCACGGTCATCTAGGAACATTACAATTATTCTCCCTCGTCATAAAACTACTCAGATCACGAAGCTTGATCATCAACGGAGCTAAAATATGGAATTCTCTGCCATCAGAAATTCGTAAAACTCGCAGTTTAAATAAATTCAAAAAGGTTTCCTTTGACTATTTTGCGGCTTCATAAATTCATAAATAATAACAATCAAACACTTAAATTTTAAGTTTATATTATTTTCTTTTTTTTTTTTCTTTTTTATGTTAAATAATACTATTAATCACATAATAATTCACCATAGCTTTAAGGATAAATACGATTTGCATGTATGTTAACTGCTATTTTGTACAAATTATTTAAAGGCCGATGAGCTTATGTACAAAAATAAAATAAATTGAATAAATGAATAAATGAATAAGAAGTATTTTTTATTTTTTATGAATGAATTTCAAAAACAAAATCATATTATACGTTTTATACGTTATATACGTTTTATACGTTTTATACGCTACGTATTATACGTGTAACGTATAAAACGTTTTATACGTGTATATTAACAACCCTGCAAAAATGTATTGTCCAAATAAACAACTTCACTGATTATCACTAATCTTATTATTATTAATTTTAATTTGCAATTAAAAAAATTTTTTCAATTAATTATAAACTAAACTGAAACATATAAAATATCCAGCGCCGTAGTTTAACGTTTAGGGGCCCTGTGCACAGCGTCTTTAAGAGACCCTATGCAGTCACAGACAATAAAACATTTTGTTTTTAAATGTTATTGAATTCATATCATATTTATTGGTTAAAAAAAAATATGCAGAAATTATAAAGGAATTTTTCTAGCTTTTTTGCTTACAAATTCATAAATTATGTCATTATAATTAATTGTTCTGGCTGTTGCATTTTTAATTGACAGTATTGCTAATCCAGAAAGCCTTTCTTGTGACATTGTTGACCGTAAATAATTTTCAATTAATTTCAGTTTTGAAAACGACCGTTCACACAATGAGCAACGGTTATTGGTATTGTTAAACTTATTCTATAAACGATATATACATTTGGATATAATTCTTTCAAATTCCTTTCTGGAATGAATTCCAAATTTTCTATAATAGTATAATTATCTTCTAAAATATATCTTAAAATAGAAAGTTCCGTTTTGAATTCCACGTCTTCAATATCCCCTTCTTAGTGTTTGACTAGATATGTACAATTAGTATTGAATCGATTTGTATTCATAGTTTTTAGCTTCTTATTATCAAAAAAAAAACCAAAAATTTCATTTAAAGAACTATACGATTCAAATCGTTCTTGCAGTGAATTTATCACTGTATCGATTAAATTATTAAAATAAGATTGTTTGAATTTATTTTCAGCAGTAAGGTTTAGATGGCTACATTCATCGTCAATTTCAGGAATGAGCTCACCTATATCAATATCATCACAAAATTGAATTGGTTCAATTTCTTCTTCTGGGAGTTCAATTCCTTCATTTAGTTTATCATCTGTACTAATAGCATATATATCTTCATATTTATCATTTGCTTTATTTTTGGGTTTGTATAATAACAATAGTCAGCTAATTGAGAATATGTACTCGGCTAGGTTCTGGTGATTTATCCAAACATTCTCTGTTTCTACTTGTTAATATTTGGGTATCACGTGCAGGCCGTTTGGTGAACTATGCTATTACATTTATTGCTAACGATATTTCTTGTGCTTCTTTTATAAGCTCTTGGAAATTGTTTTTTAAGTCAGCAAGCGATAATAACATGGCCCTTGTATGTTGTAATGCTATATTGATTGCCATATCTTTTCGTTGAAGCAATTGGCTGAAGATGTGAAGCTTTGATAACAATTGATACCAAATTGATGTCAATACAATAAATTCATAAGAATTTATTTGTTTTTTTAGAGATACAGCAACAGTTTTGCAATCTGGATAACTATTCTTAAGTTCATCTAACGCAAGACTAATTTCGTTTATCTGATATTTCACGGCTTTTATACTGTTAAAGCGATATTCCTATCGAGTATGGCTAGGGGTATTCAAATTAATTTTTAAATATTTTGCTTGAATGACTGCATCGCGTTGTCGATGCAGCAAAAATCTTGTATAAATTATTTAATGTAGTGAAATAATTATGACTTTTAATAGTGTGTTTAACACTATCTCCTATCACTAGATTGATGGTGTGTCCACCACATGGCGTATACCACTCTTTGTTGTTAATTTATAAAATTCGACTTTTCACTCCCTTATATTCTCCTTTCATATTGCTTGCGTTGTCGTATGACTGACCACGACAATTAGCAATTTCGATTCATAATATTTTTAATTCCTCAATAAGGACGTGTGCTAAATTTTCGCCGGTTGAGGACAATATATTTACAAAGCTTAAAAAACTTTCTTGTACACTAGGCTTTTGGTCCGCTATTTTGATCTACCGAATAATAATGGACAACTGGTTTTTTTGCAAACATCCGGTGTAGAATCTATCATTACGGAAAAGTGCTTCGATGATTTAATATTACTGACTAATATATGTAAAACTCTATAGAAGCTTGTGGCAAGATAATTTCGTTTTAAACCATCGGTGAAAAATGGTACTTTTTTTCCGTTTCAGTTATTGACTGTAAATGCATTTTTAGTTCTAGAACAAAATCAGCAATCAATTCAATTACTCCCAAAAAATTACCATTATTCGGTTCAAACAGTTTTACGTTGCTTCCTCTAAATGCTTCCTCGAAAAAGTTCCTCTAAAACAAACAGCAAAAAAAGCAACTGAATTTTATGTATATTTGTTTTAAATGAAATCATAGATTTAACTAGATTTGTTTGAAAGTTAAACATTTTTAAATTTTCATCTTTGTTTTTCTTTCAATTCTTGGTATTTTTTTGACTATTGGAGAAGTGTTTCTAATGTATTTACTATTTGGGGCCCCAAAAAATAAGAGGCCCAGTGCGATTGCACCTATTGCACTTGCGTAACTACAGCGCTGAAAATATCGTCTTTAAACAAACGTATAAAAAGTTTTTTTGAAAGATAAAACAAAGATAGACAGACAGTGTTTTAAATTTTTTTAAAAATTTAAATAAAAGAAAGGTATACATTATCTAAATATGTGCAATCAGATTGTATGTTCATATTGTTATGGAATTTTTTAATATAAATTGACTCAAGAATTTTGCGCTTAACCGTATTAGACTCAAAATTTAAAATTTCAGGATTGTCCCAATCAATTTTATGATTACTAGTAATAACATGATCACATAAAGCACTATGTGACCATACATATACATTTATACACATTTATATACATTTTTGGACTAAAACGATGAAAACAAACAAATAAATTTTATTTACTGTTCGTTTGAATTTTGATGTGTTTAAATTGTTTTTAAATTTTGCTAAGTGCGCTGTTATCACTTTACCAGTCGTCAATAGCGCGCCAAAATATCGTGATATTTAATATGATATTGCACGACCGAACACTACCATTGTATCCAGCTATACGTGATCTTTTGACAAATTTACCATTACATTTATATGAATACATTACATTTAAATGAATCACAAGTCACAACCTACGTCGTTCAATGGAAACATCTTTTTAATATTATATTTTAATTAATTTCATTTTCATATTAAAAACGAACAAATCCCAATTTTAAATGTATTTTTTTGTTACCGATTAATTCCGATAGAGTTATTTTTTTAGGTTATTTTTTATCCATTCTACATTGTAAGCTCTATTGAAATTTGACATTTAGTATTTATTATTACAAACTTTTTCCAAACTCAGTAAAAGTTTTTATATCTGTAAAATGTTATAAAATTAAACGATCAAAAAACAATTATCAAAAAGTTAAATATGACTCCCCAACCATTAGAAAGTATTCAAGCACCTGTGGCGAGCTTTATGCCACCAGGCCCAGAAGGCCCTAGAGGTGGTTCGATTTCATTAGCTGTCCTTATAGATTTTATAGTACAAAGAACATATCATGATCTAACTGTTCTAGCAGAATTGTAAGTATATTTATTTAAAACTAATGAATTAAAACGTAATAGTGAATAAAAAAATTTATATTATTAAGACTTCCAAGAAAAACTGATATGGAACGGAAAATTGAGATTTATAACTTTTCGGCTAGAACAAGGCAGCTTTTTATCAGATTATTAGCGCTTGTAAAATGGGCAAATTCAGCTTCAAAGTTGATAAAAGTGCGGTAAGTATTTTGAAATTTATTCTATTTAGTCAATTCTATACGATATATTTTCTCCAGCATATTATGAGTTTTTTGGAAAAACAATCGATGCTGTTTGTTGATTCGGCTGATATGTTAGCCCGTATGGCTAGAGAAACATTAGTACATGCAAGATTGCCCAATTTTCATATTCCTGCTGCAGTTGAAATTTTAACAACTGGCACATATTCTCGACTGCCATCATGCATACGCGAACGTATTGTTCCACCTGACACTATAACCGTAACAGAGAAAAGGCAAACATTATCAAGATTAAACCAAGTAATCCAACATCGATTAGTTGTTGGCAGTCTGATACCTCAAATGAGAAAATTTAAAATTGATGTTGGACGTGTAACATTTCGTGTGGAACATGAATTTGAAGTATCTCTTACTGTTATGAGTGATGGATTAAATGTACCATGGAGGTTACTGGATATTGATATACTAGTTGAGGATAAGGAAACTGGTGATGGTAAAGCATTGGTTCATACATTGCAAGTAAATTACATACATCAACTACTACAAGCAAGATTAGTTGATAAAAAAAATGCATTAACAGAAGTTTATAATTTATTACACTATTTTTGTCAATCTTTGCAATTAGAAGTGTTGTATACACAAACCTTACGGTTAATGAGAGATCGGTTGGACGATAACGTTCATGTTGATGAATATGTTCCGGGAAAAAAAGTAACAGTTTCATATTGGCGTGAATTAACAAGTAAGGATCCTAAATCAGAGTTGGGATACCGACTAACCGTTCAAAATGATCCGAATGATTCAGCAAAGCCATTAGCAGTTTTCCATATACCGTCGATTGGCAATAAAGA